>CM069913.1:36499469-36512555 GCA_036172215.1 Camellia granthamiana
TTTTTATTTGGGAGTATTGAATACACCCATAATTCTGAGTTTCATGTTACTCCTCCCAAGAGACATGTCAGATCCAGGGCATCCCAATTGGATTGAATGGGATGACAGTTTCTCATTCCGAATCTGTAAAATCAGAATTTCGATCAAATCACACATCGCAGTATACCAGGCCTTCTAATTCTTTAAGAGGTTTATCTAAAAGATTCGCAATATAACTAGGAATTCGTTTCAAATACCACACATGGGTTACTGGGCATGCCAATTTGATGTAGCCCATTTGATATCTTCGTATCCGAGAATCAACAAATTCAACTTCGCATTGTTCACAAAATTTTGGGTCTTCTTTTTTATCTCCGATTACTCGATAATCGGAGAAGCAAAATATAGGATTTTCCAGTAGTTCTAGCCAAAGTAGCGGATCTATTCCAAACTGCCTTGACTGCGGAAAGAAGCACAGAGATGCTTGTTACTGAACATCAGGTGCGTGTTTTCGTTGTGGCAAGACTGGCCACATGGTGAGGGATTGCCCGATAAGATCCAATGAGGTTAGCCGTCTTGTGACAAGTTCAACCGGGTCTGTTTCTACAGCAAGATCAAATGCAAGGACCGATGTTAGGGGTAATGCAAACAATGAAACATTGAGGCAATGGAGAGTGTTCGCACTAGTGCCCAGAGAGGTATAGAATATGGAGTCTGTGGTGTCAGGTATAATTTCCATTTGTACCCAGAATACATATGTCTTGATAGATTCTGGTTCTACGCACTCATTTGTGTCGCATGCTTTCTCTCGGAAATTAACTAGACCGCTAGAACTTATGCCATGTATGTTATCTGTATCTACACCGTCTGGAGAATCTATGAAATGTGCTTTTGTTTATCCGGCATGTGATGTTTTGGTTGGTGATATGACATTATACGTTGACTTGCTGCCTTTGAATATAAATCACTTTGATTGCATGCTGGGTATGGATTGACTGACTAAATATTGTGCTACTATCGATTGTGTAAATAAAACCGTCATATTTAAACCACCTGGCATGCCTGAGTTTACTTTTATTGGGAATGGGGTACTTCCTCCGCCATACTTGATTTCATTTATGAAAGCCAGGAGACTGTTAAAAAAAGGGTGTCGGGGCTATTTGTGTAGTGTGTTGACTGTGTCTCCGGATAGTGCCAGTGTAGAAACTATTCCTGTGGTTTGTGATTTTCCTGATGTGTTTCCTGATGAACTACTTGGGGACTTAATTGATAGAGAAATTGAGTTTACCATTGACATAATAGCTAGAACACAACCTATCTCTAAAACCCCATATAGGATGTCAACATCTGAACTGAAAGAGCTAAAAGTCCAACTTCAAGAACTATTAGACAAGAAATTCATTCGTCCAAGTACTTCACCTTGGGGTGCTCCAGTGTTATTTGTCAAAAAGAAGGACGGATCTTTGAGGCTATGTATTGACTATCGAGAATTGAAAGTGACCATTAAGAACAAATATCCATTACCCCGAATAGATGATTTGTTTGATCAACTCCAAGAAGCCAAAGTGTTCTCTAAAATTGATCTTAGGTCCGGTTATCATCAGTTAAAGGTTAAAGTAGAAGACGTAGAGAAAACTGCATTCAGAACTAGATATGGACATTATGAATTTCTGGTAATGCCTTTTGGAGTAACAAATGCACCTGCAGCTTTTATGGACCTAATGAATAGGGTTTTCAAACAATATCTTGATGAATTCATTGTTGTGTTTATTGATGACATTCTGATTTATTCTAAAGACAGGGAAGAACATGGGAACCATCTGAGAACTACTTTGTAGATTTTGAGAGAAAAGAAATTGTATGCTAAATTGTCCAAATGTGAATTCTGGTTTGACAATGTAGCATTTTTGGGATATGTAATCAATGAGGATGGTGTTTCTGTTGACCCTCAGAAGATTGAAGCTATTGTGGATTGGCCTAGACCGACGAATGTAACAGAAGTTAGAAGTTTTCTGGGACTGGCTGGTTATTACAGGAGATTTGTGAAAGACTTCTCAAAGCTTGCGATGCCATTAACACAATTGACACAGAAGAATGTACAATTTGACTGGAATGATCAACGTGAATCAGCCTTCCAAGAATTGAAAACCAGGTTAGTGACTGCACCAATCCCTAACCTTACCTAATGGTACTGATGGGTTTTAGATTCATAGTGATGCTTCGTATAAAGGGTTGGGTTGTGTATTGATGCAAAATGGGAAGGTAATTGCCTATGCCTCTCGACAGTTTCGTCCTCATGAAAAGAACTACCCAACCCATGATCTGGAACTGGCAGCTGTGGTATTTGCCTTGGAAATCTGGCGTCACTACTTGTATAGGGTAACTTGTGAGGTGTATACCAATCATAAAAGCTTGAAATATTTCTTCACCCAAAAGGAATTGAACATGAGATAGAGGCGATGGTTAGAGCTAATCAAAGATTATGATTTGTAAATCTTGTGTCACCCAGGGAAAGCTAATACCGTAGCAGATGCCTTGAGCCGAAAGTCAATGGGAAATTTGTCATGTTTATTTACCAGCCAGGAAGAACTGTTATATGACTTGGAGAAAAATGAGATTGAGATCGTGATACGTGAACAGGGTGGAATACTAGCCGCTATGTCCGCTCAGCCTGCAATCATCGAAGAAATCAAAGAAAAACAACTTGAAGATAAGTACTTGAAAAAGGTTGTAGAAGAACTTGGTTCAAAATCGAGACTAGAATTTGTGTTTGAGAATAATGTGCTGAAATTTCAAAATCGTCTTTGTATACCTAATTGCTGTGACTTGAGAAAGGCATGATATGTTTGAAGCCCACAACACAAAGTTTGCCATGCACCCGGGAAATACAAAAATGTATCATGATTTGAGACAGAATTTTTGGTGGCCTCGAATGAAAACGGGTATTGCAGATTTTGTGGCTAGATGTCTACATTGCCAATAGGTTAAAGCTGAACATTAACGACCCGCTAGTTTGGCTGCAACCACTCCCAATACCGGAATGGAAATGGGAGCACATAACCATGGATTTCATTGTGGGATTGCCTTGCTCTTCTCGAGGTATGGATTCTATCTAGGTTATAGTTAATCGTTTAACTAAGTCTGCCCATTTTCTGCCTGTCAAGACTATTTATAATGCGGATAAATTGGGCTAACTTATATGTGAACGAAATTGTGAGATTGCATGATGTGCCGGTATCTATTGTATCTGACAGGGACTCAAAGTTTGTGTCAAGATTTTGGTAGAGTTTGCAACAGGCATTGGGGACTGAACTGAGGTTGAGTAGTGCCTATCACCCACAAACAGATGGACAAACTGAACGGACTAACCAAACCTTGGAAGATATGCTCAGAATGTGTGTGTTAGATTTCCAAGGGAATTGGGAGACCTACTTGCCATTGGTCGAGTTTGTGTATAACAACAGTTACCATTCAAGTATCGGAATGGCTCCTTATGAAGCTTTGTATGGTAGGAAATGCCGATCTCCGATTTGCTAGGCCGAAGTAGGCGATAGACTGTTGTTGGGACCGGAACTTGTGCAAGAAACGACTGAAAATGTTAAGCTGATTCAGCAGAGACTGAAAACCGCACAGAGCTGACAAAAAAGTTATGCTGATGCGTGAAAAAGAGATAGGGAATACGAAATTGGAGACCATGTGTTTATCAAAGTGACTCCAATGAAAGGGCAAACTCGGTTTGGTGTCAAGGGTAAGTTGGCGCTGAGATATGGTGGACCATATAAAGTTTTGGAGAAAATCAACCCAGTAACGTATCGGGTGGCCTTACCACCGGTTATGGAACATATGCATAATGTCTTTCATGTCTCTATGCTTCGGGATTATCTGAGGGATCCATTACACGTGATTGAGCCAACTCACGTTCTCTTGAAAGATGATTATACTTACGAGGAAAGACCCATTCAGATTGTGAACCGAAGGATAAAAAGGCTAAGAAACAAAGAAATCCCGTTAGTAAAGGTAGATTGGCAGAATCCTGGGAGAACCTATGTAACTTGGGAGACAGAAGAAGACATGAGGAAGAGATATCCGGATTTGTTCCCATTGGACCCAACGTTGTTCCAGAACGAAGGTAATTCGAGTTTGGAGGACCAAACTCTTTTAAGGGGGGAAGACTGTAACAACCCCGATCCCTGATTAACGTTAATCTATACTTAATTATGTCTAATCAGTAATTAAGGAGAATTCCTGGATTAATTTGCATGTGTGCTTTGTGTTATAGCATTTATATCTGTTTACTGTAGAAAGATCTGTTCATGTTTTAGTTTCGGTTTGTGAATTAAAGGCTTTATCGGCATCTGACTCTGAAATTGATTTAATATATGTGTTGTGTGGGATTGATAAGATTTTATGGTAAGTTTAATTAAAATTCGATTTGGCATGATTAAATCAGGATAACTAATGTTAATTGGTTTAACTTAAGTTATTTACATATGTGCCACTAGTGGGACCTTGCAAGACCATTTTCTATACCTTATACATGTTTTTGACACTATTGATTTCCATCTTTTTGAGCAAAACGTGAGAGAAAGAGAGAGAGAGAGAGAGAGTAGGGAGAATTGGTCCAAGACTTGATAAATTGAAATCAAAGCAAAGGGATTACTAGGAATTGTTGCTATTTGAAGAAGATTAGAAGGTTTCAACTTCAACCCTTGTTGATTCAAGCCTCTAGGTAAGGGACTAGACTCTCAATTGAGTAATTGAATTAGATTCTACAAGATTATTGGTGAATTAAGTGAATTCAAGTAAGAATTGCACTAGAGTTGGGAAGAAATGGGCCATACCATGCATGCATGTACATTTTCTCACAAATTGAGCATGACTTCAAGGATTTCCTTCATGCATGTGTTCATCTCACTTACATTTTGGGAATTCATCTTGTTTTCCATTAAATCGCCAAGTTTGGTCATGGTTTAAAGAAGTTTGATTCAAGAAAAATTCATGTGTGTTGTGTTCATAAGATATTCTTGAGCTTCATGTTGAATTTTGCATAATTGGCAAGCCATTAGGCCATGATTCCTTGAAATGATCTTTAATTCATGATGTTTATGAGTTTTCATGTATTTTCCCAAGTTTTGGTCCAAAAAAATAAAGTTTGAAGCTTTGAAGGTCGAATTTGAACTTGTGGATCAAATCTGGAAATTCCAGAAACTTGATCCACGCTCGAGTGTGGGAATTCACGCACGAGCGACCACTTTGAGTACATGCACTTCTGTTTGAGCGACGAGAGTCACGCTCGAGCGTGAAATGCATGTGCCCAGAAGTTCATGTGTTTTGCAGTCTGCTCGAGCGGGAGAATTTACGCTCCAGCGAAGGTCTGAGTCTCACGCTCGAGCGAAGGTCGAGCGTCCGTCGAGCATGAAATTCATGCATCCAGTGCTTTTGTCGAGTTTTGCATTCCGCTCGAGCGGGGAAAGCCACGCTCGAACGAACCCTCACTTTCTGCATGTCCGCTCGAACGGGGAAATCCACGCTCGAGCGTGGACCTTATTTTCAGCAAATCTGAGAAATGTTTCCTAGTGCAATTTTTGCATCCTCTTTTCATCCTAGGCATTCCTAGGCCATGATTAAGACTCTATGATGGGGATAATACATTACAAGTGTGCGTTGTATATATGTTCGTGTAGGTCACGTGCCTCGAACCACTTGTTTAATCTGCTCTATTTATCTGCACCCGAAGGCAACTGTGAGTAATAACTTTGTAAAGTTATGTTTAATTACAAGTATTTTCTGATTGACATGATACGATCTATTTTCTGAAATGCTATTTTATGAATTATGAATGAATGCCCATTTTTCTAAAATGTAATTGTGGCACCCTTAGTTCACGTGGCCCTCGTCCGGGGGTAACAATGCCGTGACCAATATGCACGTGGCCCTCGCCCAGGGGTAACAATACTGTGGCTTATATTCACGTGGCCCTTGCCCGGGGGTAACAATACCGATGCCTATATTCATGTGGCCCTTGCTTGGGGGTAACAATACTATGGCTACTTGCGTGCAAGATATGGACCTTTATGGTCGTTGGTACCAACTATGCATGTAGGTCTCTGGACCAAGTTGATATGATAGTTAATGGGTGTACCACGTATGATCTTATGCAAAATCTGAATATGAACATGAGTGTGTATCTGATTCTATTTCTGATTTGAAGTCTGAATATGTTCTGATATAAATTCTGAATCCTAACTTGTGCTGGATATCATTCATTAAAACCCTTTACTCTGTTATTATTCACTAGGCTTCCGCTCACTATTTATTTATATGTATGTAGGTGAGCAAGCGCGTGACTAGGCCTGAGATGCCACCTGGCAAGTTTTGGTGTCAGCCAGCCATCATGTCTCCCGTGGAGGTTCCCTTTTGTGGTCTGTTTGAGTTTTGTGTCCTTGGGACTTTTGTACTTCCAAAATGTTTATGTCTGGTCTGAACACGTTTGAAGTCTTGCATAAATGGCTTGGGTGATGTAAGGTTACTGTACTTTTCGACGCCATGTCTGTATATATGCATATATGTATATGAAAAGTTTTAATTTCCTGTCCCATATATGTCTACACAGCTCTATGGACTATGTAGATTTGTATTTTTGCTTCCGTAGCCCCCGTTAAACATACAATTCCGTTCAGAGGCCTTCGGTAATTCAAGGATTACTGGCCGGTTACGATGCTAAACCTATAGGGGCGGGTTTGGGTCGTGACACCTTTGGTCCAGATTTTCTGATATACCTGTTAAAAAATGAACCTCAATGCTTTAAGGAAGCAATGATAAGTCCTGAAGCACCTTTGTGGAAAAAGGTTGTTAATAATGAAATTGAATCCATTATACAAAATCATACTTGAGAATTTGTGGATCTTCCACCTGGTTCTAAACCTCTTGGATATAAATGGATATTCAAGAGAAAAATGAAAGCAGATGGTTCAATAGACAAATATAAAGCAAGACTTGTGGTAAAAGGTTACAGACAAAATGAAGGTCTAGATTATTTTGACACATATGCCCTTGTGACAAGAATAACATCCATCCGCATGCTTATTACTATAGCAGCGTTGTATGATTTAGAAATACATCAAATGGATGTTAAAATAGCTTTCTTAAACGGTGATCTAAATAAACAGATCTATATGGAGCAACCCGAAGGGGTTGTAGTGCAAGGGTAAAAAAAGAAAGTTTGTTGGCTTGTAAAATCTCTTTATGGATTAAAACAAACTCCTAAGTAATGGCATGCAAAATTTGATTATGCTATGCTTACTCATGGGTTTAAGATAAACGAATATGACAAGTGCATCTATGTTAAAAACACTGACAAAGGTTATGTCATCGTTTGTCTTTATGTGGATGACATGCTTATCATTGGAAGCTGTTAAAACATGATCAAATCAATTAAGCAAATGCTGAAAAAAGATTTGATATGAAAGATATGGGAGTCGCAAATGTAATATTAGGAATGAAAATTACTAAAACATCTGATGAATATGCATTATCTCAATCTCATTATATTGAGAAAATTCTTGGTAAATATATTAAGAATGATATGAATGTAGCAAGAATACTTATAGACATCAGTCTTTATTTATCAAAAAATAAAGGTGATGCGGTGTCTCAGCTAAAATGTTCCTAAATCGTTGAAACACTAATGTATTTAATGAATTGTACTCATCCTAATATAGCTTATGCTGTCAGTAAATTGAGTAGGTACACTAGTAACCCTGAAGAAGACCATTGGAAAGCGATCATTCGGGTTCTTAGATATCTATGATTTACCCATGTTCATGGTTTGAATTTTACTCGATATCTTGCAATACTGGAAGGCTATTGTGATGCAAATTGGATATCGGATACTAAAGATTCAAAATCCACTAGTAGATATGTCTTTACTTTGGGTGGCACTGCTGTTTCTTGAAAATCCACGAAACAAACATGCATCGCATGATCCACAATGGAATTTGAGTTTATTGCTTTAAACAAAGCAGGAGAAAAAGCAGAATGGCTTCGCCATTTCTTAGAAGACATTCCAATGTGGCCAAAACCTGTGCTAGTTATTTGCATTCATTGTGATAATCAATCTGCAATAGGCACAGAGTCATATGTACAATGGTAAGTCACGACATATTCGTCGTCAACATAATACCGAAAGACAATTGCTTTTAAATGGAATAATCTCAATAGATTATATAAAATCTAAAGAGAATATTGCAGATTCGTTAACAAAAGGTTTGACAAAAGAATAAGTGTATAGTTCATCAAAGGGAATGAAATTAAAGTTTATTACATAAGAGTCATCATAATGGTAACCCTACTTAAATGACTAGAGATCCCAAGAACTAAGTTCAAAAGGACAACTAAATTATGTGTGGCTCGCCAGAAATCACCAAGGGATTAAAATTCCCCACCTATTCCTATGGTGAGAGTGATATCTGCAACATTTGTTGTATACAGGGGTTTAAGGATAAGCTTTGCTTTTAATGATTACTTATATCTTGATTTAGGCATAAAAATCAAGATGAGTATAAGAGATACTCACAATAAGAATCACCTATATGAGTGTCGAATTGGGGTCGATTCTATGAAAATGAAGAGGCTAAATTCTCTAGAAGCACTCATGAACAACCAAGAGCGTTCAAGGCCAAAATGAACACAACCGTGAGAATCATGATGTGTTAGAAGATATTTTATGTGAAATCTATTGTCTTGGCTTACACAAACGGCTGAACAATTCAAGGCATCGCGTGTGATGACCGGGTGTATTATTCGCCTCATTCTTCTTCGTTTAATTTTGGGTTTGCCTTATTAGAGTGTCGGGTTTGACTTGGAGCCTTGTTAATTGTTTGGGTTTGTGGTGTTCGGAAGTTTTTCTAAAAAATTCTTGTTCTTGTTTATTTCAGTGTTGATTTTCACTTGTTCTAGAGGGTGTGAGGTTGGGCTCAGAGTGTCGGCAGTTGAGCTGAGAATTTTTTTGGGCTGAGGGCTGAGCCGCATGTACGGGGGACTTGGCCCCACGTGCGGGGTGGGAGAGGGACCGCATGTGTAGAAAGCAGGGGAGTCTTGGGTTGCCTACTGCATAAAAGGCACGTGAAGGAGAAGGTGCGGAAAGAGGTGCAGGGGAAGCGCCGCACGTGCGGAGATGAGTGGAACATGTGCGGAAAACGCTGAGTCTGAAAAAATTCATTTTTTCTCTCTTTTTGGGCTGTGTGTGTATCACTTTTTACACATCTCTGTCTCTTTAAAAATCATTTCCTTTTCCTTCTCTCTACATTTCCTACACCAAACCTCTTAAAACTCTTGATCTCTTTAGATCCATTGCATTTTTAACCTAAGCTCCTTCATCAAAGTTGGAGAGCTAATCGAGGGCTTCGTTGTGTGCGGTGAAGATCGTGTTTCAACACCATCGATTTTAAGGGTTTCATCTCATTTTCTTCTCCAAACTTGAGGTAAGGATTTTCTTAGAGTTATATATATATATATATTTGCAAGATCTTGTTGATTTTTGAAATTTCTCTTGTTAATATTAGAACATGATGGTTGGTTCAACAATGTGGGTAGTTTTGGAAGTGGAATGGCTTCTCGTTTCTTGTGAAATCATTTCTTGAGAGTTATGAACTACATTGATTGAGGAAAGTTATTTTAAAAATATCTTTTCAAATGATGTGGGTGTGCGTGTTGTTGTGGTAAGAAAGACCTACCAATTTGGGTTTTTTTTTTTTAAAAGATGAAGAGAACATGTGGTTGGTATTGTAAATATATTATCTTGTGGGCCAAAATGAGTAAAGGATGAGAATAGTTATTATTTTATATATATATATATAATGATGATTTTCATGAAACATGAGGATTTTTTATATTGGGGGGTTGTTGTTCAAATGTTGATGTAGTCTTGTGATGACTAAATTGTTGAGGAATGTACGAAATAAAGAAACGTTGCTATTTATTGATAGAATTAAATGAATATGTGGCTATTTTTCTGAAATGGCATTGAAGAGAGAAATGGAAATTTGATTCTTATGGAATTATTGTTGAGATATTTGAAAGTAGAGAATTATATATTGGAGCATTGGTAATTGTTGCATTGTATACCCATTCAATTGGTTATCACATATTTTGATTTGAATTTAGAAACTTTGCATTGAGGAAAGAAAGTTTATGAATGGATATTTTTTTTTATGGAATTGCTTTGGGGTAAATACGTTAGTAAGTCCGATTAGGAGGTGTAAATGAGATTGAATAAGTTGGCCTGAGTGTCCAGTGTGAAAGATGAAAAACATGTGCGGAGGAGGTACCACTTCCCTTCCCGTTAGCAATCGGTAAAATGGGGTTTTGGTAGTGCTAGTTATGCCTACTTGCAGACACCAACTTAGGAATTACCAGAGTCGTATTTACCGCCCCGTTGAATTAAATGGATAAATTTTGAAGTGTTGAGATTTTAATTTATCATTGAGCCTGATGATTTCAAAAGGTGAAAAATGTGATCTTCTTTCAAGAAAACATAGCATGGCATGTGCATCTCATTTTGCGAAGCTTGTATAAAATGTATATATTTTGTTAAGAATTTTCTACTGGGCTTTATACTCACCCCTATGGGATCTTGGTGCAGGAAACGACGTGGTGAATCCACCAAATTAGGACATGGATGTATGTATTGAGAGCACGAGACTCTATTTTGTTGTGGCCATATTTTTATAAGCCAAGGGCTATATAAGTGTGGGTTCGAGAAACCATCTTTTGTATAACCGGGCTTAAGCCTTAGAATTTGTAAACCCCTTGAGGGCATTTATTTATTTTTGATTGAATGTTCTATATGCTATAGATTCATGTACTAGAATTCATTGAATGTATAACCACATGTGGGATTACTTTGTATAAACATTGAGATCATGTAATGGAATGTGTTGGAGATAATTCTGGTATCTCTTAAGAGGCATGGTTATTATTATATCCATTGTAATTGTTTTGGGGGGGGCGTTACATCGCATCCATTGGTTAGCTAGTAAATCCGATAGGTTATCACTAGGGAAGATTCAAGGCCGAAAGCTACCTATCCTGATGCAATATATTTTTGATTTATACTCTTTTGACAAATTTTGCATATTGTTGCATTTCCGTTGTCATCAAGTTCTATTCATGTGGGGGATTGTTAGAAATGGTTTTGAAAAAAATAGATTTTTCCTTAACTTTGGTCTGTTTTTTAGGTGGGACCCATGCGCCAAAGTTAGCGGGTCTAAGTGGTAACGCGTTTTATGTCGCATTGTGATTCACGTAGTATATTTGGTTGCTCAAAACCATTACCGGGTGAATGGGAAATTAAAGCCAAAGTGAGCTCCATGGAAATGGAGTTTTGGTAGAATTCCTTAAAGGTTTGAATTAAAGGCTTGTCCCACATTAGTTTGGTGAGCAAACTTTTGTAGGTTTATAAGGCTTGAGTTTGCAACTTGAGGAGGGCCCCAAGGGGCACCCCAAGTTTATAGAAGGGAGAGGTTATGGACAAAGTGGATTAGACTCATTGGACCCAAAAATAAACACACACGTGCGTGTCGTCGCCATTGTCCATTTGGTCAGTTGGGCTGGGCTGGGCCTGGGCTTGGGCGCGGGTGCATGGTGTGAGATTGGGTTGGGCTTGTTTGACCCAATACTTGTTTATTTTTTAATTTTGGAAAATAAATTCTGACCGTTTAAATTCAAATTTCAGTTGGAAAGTTTGCACCTTTCTGTACAGAATTCAAATTTGTCCGAACAAATTCAGTTCAAAACCTTTACCTATTTAATTTAAATTCAAACAGATTTGTATCTGTTTAATTTAAACCGAATAGGTACTTTACTTGTTGAATTTAAATCTAAAAGCCACCATTACACCTATAAATAGACAAAGTCCCTCATTTGGTTTCTTCACTTGAATTTTCGTCCAAATTCTACCATTGATCTCTCTGCATTTTGCTGCATTATTTTCTTATGAGAAAGAGTATAAACACAAAGTGTGTTCGTTGTGCGAATAATTTGTAGTGTTACTATTATTTGTAGTTGATCATTTTATCCTGGGAGATAGACGTCTGCAATTTGAAAGTATCGTGGAGGGGACGAATCTGCCTTAAGGACACAGTATTAAACACTGGATTTGATCAGAATTTTTGTTCAATAAATACATAAGGTTAGTAATTAATTTACTTTATGTTTTATTTATTTATTTTTATTAAATTCTGATTTTGTTTTTATAACAAAATAAGAATCTATTGTTTTATTTTATTTTCTTTACTAGTTTGATTTTTGTAATCAAACAATCTCTCTCCTTTCCTTTATTTCTTCTGTGTTCTGTTTATTGTTGAGTACACAAACAGAATTTATTTATAATACAGTGAACATTATCCATCAAAAATTACCTGAGTTAATAATAAATTTAAGGATACAAAAATCAACACATAATTAGACATATAAAATAAATGAATGAATGAATTTTTTAGCAAGTAGAACAAGCTACGTAAAATTATGGATGAAGCTTATAAATAAATATTGTAAAATTTTATTTATTCATGTTTTTTTGTTTTGTTTTTGGGTCCAGTTCTCTATTTAGTTGCTGTGTGATGAATTAATTAACTCCAATAATGGATTTGACAGAGTCCATCTGAGTGGACTAATCAGGGTTAATTAGGCTCCTTTCCATCTTATCAAACTTTTCATGTCGACCACTTAAATATTCTTGTTGCTAACCACATCAAAAGGCCCATTTGGCCTTTCATTCCCAACTAAAGTTTCCAAACAAAAAAAAATGCAATTATGGTAAGAGATTCCTAATGGCCCTCTTTTGACTGAATAAATGTAGTAGAATAATCACACATCAATAAATCTACATTAATAAGATTGTAGAATAATGTACATTAATAAATCTACATTAATCACTCAGAATAAGATTGTATGGTTGAAATTAAAATTCGTGTGTAGAGTTCAAGTATAAAATAAATCTTGACCATAAGTTGAAAATTTTAAATAAATTTTAAGTAAAATTTTTAAATTGATAGTATTACTGTTAAACAAAACATATATTCTACCCTTGTAAGATGACAACTCTAC
>CM069913.1:37112755-37477612 GCA_036172215.1 Camellia granthamiana
AAAAGCTCACCTAGTACTCCAAGCCAAAAAAAAAAAAAGATGACGAAGTTAGAAAAATGCATGATCCTAACTATGCAATATGACTAATGCAACGCATGTGATATGCAATTACTAGGCTCGGCTACTAATATGACATATAAATCATTTTGATAGCATGCTGTCTAAGTACGTATTCAAAGAAGTATTAGCTAACAATATAAGTTAGAATGATGCGCCGTGCTCAATGCATACAAGACAATGGATACAGAGCATGAGAGATACTAAATGAAACATGATTCCCTAAACTAACCATCATAAGCCAGTAAATAAAAGGGAGAAAGATGTGGGGTTGGAAGACATACACATTATTACAACTGTGCCCTCGTGTAGGAGGGTCCGAATAAACTAACTAGCTAAGCTAATTAACTAGCTATTACAAAATGAATTAACTAATTATTACAAACTGAGTAAACTAACTATGCTAGCTAGCTATTACAAAACCATAATTAATTAACTATTCTATGTAACTAACTAGCTAATTACACTAATTAATTAATTACAAATTCTAATTAGCTAACTATTACAACATGAATACAACCAAAAGAAGTAACTAAGCTAACTAATCAACCCCAGGAAGCAAGTAATGTTCATGCAGGCGCGGATTTCCACCTGAAAAGCCCACTGTTCTACTGCCAAAATGCTTTTGTTGCACAGTAGAACATCTTTTCACCTCAGCCTCTGCTCTGTTATGTTCCAAAAAGTTGTTGCTCAATTTGATAGAAGTGGCCGGTAGGCCAGAAGTGGTGGCCAGCCGGCAAAAATGTTAGCCTGCCGTCCAGAAGTAGTGGCCTGTCGGCCACAAAAGGTGGCCTACTACCACTAAAGCTTGGTTCTTCCTGCTGCACCAGAAAGCATACAGAGCTCAAAACAGGGTATTCTCAAGGTATGTTTGTACACTTTACCCCTTCTTATCATCAAAAACAACTCAAAAGGAGTGGCAAGCTCAATTCACAAACCATCAATCGATGCAATTTCATTGCATGATGGCCCATGAACAAGGTGTACAATTTAATAAATGCAACATAAAAAGACTCCCAAAACTCCTCCCTATCATGGCTTGATCAAGAGAAGTGGTTGACATTGACTCTTGAACTGTTTAAAAAACTAACAAGTATGAAACGACTCAAGACTCAATGGGTTCAATTAACGTTCGATTGAACCCAAGTTGATTTTATTATCTTGCATCACTTTCAGTCCCAATTTTATTAATTCATGTTAATTACCAACCATTCCTTAACCAATTGAGTCCAAAAGTGATCTTTAAGTCCTCTAATGGAAAGGAGCACCAAACCAAGAGTTGTTTTAGGCATGAGAGAAATGTCATGCCATTGGTAATGTACCTCCAAAGGGATTAAACCATTAAACACAAGACCTCAATCTCAAGCTTCAACAAGCAACTAGTTTGAAACAACTTTCAAAGCAAAGAAAAAGCCAAGAAAGGAGGGAGGTTGCAGAGGTGATTAGAGGTGATCACAAGTATGGAAAGCTTAAAATAAACACTATCAACTCAAATAGGTTGGTGGCTAAGGCCTAAACCACCAAGCCTATGAGGATAACTACACTACAAGCATGCAATACAAGGCTCAAATGCAATGAACAACCAAAAACAATCCTAAAACAGTCCTAAAACATGTTAGAATTAAGACAACAAGCACAAGGAGTGGAGGCTACCTCCTCCATTTTTGGGACTTCAAAACATGGTTTTAGCCACTAAAAAAGCTCTGAGATTCAGTACTAAAAAGCTCAAAAAAAGTGTACAAAGAGGTGGGAAACACAAGGGGAAAGGCCTAAGAAATGAGGTACAAAGAAGGGTGATCCACCCCCTCCACCCCTAGTGGCCTTAAACCACAAGTTTCACCCCAAAAATACAGAGTATAAACAACCTAAAAACAATCTAAAAACAATAGGCAAAATAGCAAATAAAGCAAAAAAATAAGCCAAGACTTATACCTCTTGAAGAGGAGAACCTTTTCTAAGTGTTAAACTAACACTTACACACCCTCAAGAGCTCAAAGTAAGCTCAAAAGTGCCTCAGGTCAAAGACCACAAGGTTTGGTTTAGAGTGTAGAGGCAAAGGCTTAAGAATTTGCAAGAGAGAGAGAGATAATTTTGCTCCAAAATTTTTAACCCTCAAAAATGGAAGGGGAGGTCTTCTATATATAGAAAAACATGAAACTCCCTTAGAAATATCCATACATACATGTGTAGGCAGGTGTATGCATTTGTGAAAACAGCTGGCACAGTTGACCAAAATATTTGCAAAAACACACAAGTGGCCAGCAGCCCACAGTGGTGGCCGGCAGGTCCTAAGGTTTTTTAGGCTTGAAAAACTATGATTTTGGTCCAAAAACAAGTCACAAGGTGTGTAGGGTTTGAAGGCTCAAAGCTGTGGCATTTTGCTGAGGACTTCGAACACTTGACAAGCATATACAAATTCATCACTGGGTGCGCAAATGGTGGCACCCAAGTCATGAGGGCGGTCAAAAATGGGGTGTCTACACCAAGGCCGAGTAGAATCTATCCGAAGGCCGTGTATTCCGTAATTCTTCTGACACATTTGGGGATCTCACATGTGATGGCAAAAGGTGATAGTGGAAAAGTGAGCCCCTAGAGTGCAATATAAAAAGGAGGAGCTTTAGCTAAACTGAGGTAGGTAAAAAGAACGAGAGGGAGATAACTTAAGATAAAGGTAAAACTTGAGAGGATACTAACTTGTCCGTCGGAGTACTAATTCCGGCACCCCCGACCCAAGTGTTCATTCCTTTTTCAGGTAACAACCAGAGGATCAAGAGCGTCTACCCAGATCAAATAGTATTTCCAAACCACATTACCATAATTGGCACCGTCTGTGGGAGCATCCATGGCAGGCATAACAGATGTTCCTTCGCTCGTTGCTGACGATTTTACACCAAGAGATAATGTTACTCCAAGAAACATGCTTGGGCCGGAGAATATCACCACGCGAAGGGCCCTAAACTTCGACCCAATAGCTCAAACCTTACCCTCAACCTCTATGCAGGAGACTATGCAGATGATCATGGATCAAGAAAAACGAAACGAACAACGTCTGGAAGATATGGCGGCCGATAATGAGCGCTTACATAAGGAATTGGCCCTGGAGGTAGCCAAATCCCAACAGGTCCCACGTTATGACCGAGGTCGATCACCAGAGAAAAAGAAGGATGATCAACTCGGAAACATGATAGTGGCAGTGATTCTGATTCGCCATCTCAGGAACCCAGAAAAAAAGGGCGAGTTGATGTATCCAGCTCATCCGAGGGCAATCCGTATATACGACATAGGTAAGGGAAAAGAAGTGATGGTTCAGGTGAAAAGGACAGGCATGACCCTTTCATACGACACATTGTAAGGGCTGTGCTACCTAAAAAGTTCAAAGCATCGACATTCACCTTGTATGATAGAAAGTCAGGCCCCACGGATCACATTCATCATTACAAACAAGCGATGATGTTGCATGCTAATGATGAAGCCCTCATGTGTCGAATGTTTCCAAGTAGCATGGGACCATTGGCCATCAGATGGTATTATAAATTGGAGCTGACGTCAATAAAAAGCTGTAATCAGCTCCAAAAATCCTTCAGGGCAAGATTCATCACCAACGAGGTTTAGCCAAAGCAAGCCGACTCGTTCTGGGCAATGCAAATTAAACCAGAAAAGACCCTCCATGAGTATTCGGCGCGCTATTGGGAGTGTTTCAACTTGGTGGATGGTGCCTGCAATGATTCCATGGCCATTACTGCCTTTAAGATGGGGTTACACCTCAATAGTCCTCTCCAAAGTTCGTTGACCAGACGGCCTCCCAAAACAGTCTGGGCACTAATGAAGAAAGTTGAGGAGTACTGTAAGGTGGAAGACGATGCTCTCCGCGTCAAGGTTGGACAAAAAGTCGTTAAATTGGCGCCATTTGGTCTAGTTCAGCCGATAAGTGTCGTGCCACCAAGGAGCCCTGAACCTCGAATTTGGGCTAAACGAGACAACCGGCGTGATTTGCTCTGATCAAGCAGGCAGTGTTCACACTATTCGAACGAACAATATCAAGTGGATAGCAGGCGCACCAGACATTCGAATAAGAAGTATACGGAATTGGCGGAGCCGATCAGTAAGATTCTACCCGAAGTCCAGTATCTTCCATTCTTTAAGTCGTCGTCCAAGATGATGGGGCCCCCTGACATTAGAAGGATGAATAAGCGGTCCGAATGTCACAAGGACCATGGCTACGACACTTATAGTTGTTATACACTGAAGCACCACCTGGAGGAGTTAGTGCAAGACGGCCAGCTAGTGCAACATGTCTAAAAGAAAAATCCACCGAACACGATAGTTCTACGGCCGAATTCACCTCTACTTGGTGTAATTCACATGATATACAGCCTACCGTCACCAGGCCAAATATATACAATTTAGTTGCAACCTAGCTTGTCCAAGCCAATCACACCAGCCAAATGGCCCCATGAAACTGGCAAGATTAGTTTCGACGACACCAACCTAGATGGAGTAACTATCCCCCACGCTGATCCCCTCGTTATCGAGCTACATATAAACAAATTCACAATCGAGCGTGTTCTCATTGATCAGGGAAGCACCTCAGAAATAATGTATTACAAGACATTCATTAAACTCGGCTTCACTAATACGGATCTGTTACCAGTCGATTACTTACTGTTCGGCTTCAACGTCAACCCCGAGTACCCTTTGGGCAAGATCACACTACCAGTATGGGCGGGTACCAAATCAGTCGACGTGGAATTTCTGATCGTCAAACTCCCGTCACCATACAATTTTATCATGGGAAGGACCTGGCTGCACGCTATGCAAGCTGTACCAAGCACCTACCATCAACTACTCCGCTTTCTAACCGAATATGGGATTGAGCAAATTCAGGGCTCTCAGAAATTGGCACAAGCATGCTATCTTATTGCTGCTGTAAAAAGGCCAAAGGAACTGGAAATGAACTCGATTGAAGTACCGGATCGAGAAAGCCTCGAGGACATTGGGAAAACCCCCAACGAGAAGGTAACTGAAGACCTTGATCGGGTTGAAATCAATGGGGACCCTAACAAGTTCTTCATGATCGACACTTTCCTCAACGAAGTTGAAAGATGCGAGCTGGTTTCTTTCTTACTCGGCAACATCGACGTGTTTGTATGGTCACCATATAAAATGCCGAGCGTGGATCTAGTCGTAGCCCAGCACCGTTTAAACGTCAACCCAAAGTCAAACCAATCATTCAGAAATGTTGGCGGTCAGCTGCGGAGCAATTCTAGAACTCAGCTCCCTTCAATCAGCCAAAGAAGTTTAGAAGTTGATGGGAATGGCCGCTGCCCTCAATAGGTTTATCAGCCGTTCCTCAGATCGCTGCTGATAATTTTTTTACACACTTCGGCAGGGCAAAGCATTTGAATGGACACCGGAGTGCCAGGCTGCGCTGGACGGCTTGAAAAATTATCTTCATTCAGTGCCACTCTTGGTAACCCCATCGCTAGTCGATTAGCTCATCTTGTATCTGACAATATCCAACTGGGGGGTCAACGCCATGTTATTGAAGGAAGAACTCGGGGAGCAGCGACCAATCTACTATGTAAGCAAGGCAATGGTTGACACTGAAACACGATACCTACCACTGGACAAACTCATCCTAGCTCTCGTGGTGGTTGCCAGAAAACTGATGCACTATTTTTAGGCTCATACCATAGGGGTATTAATGGACTATCCTCCTTGAGCAGTGTTCCGTAGCATGGAAGCATCGGGGCAAGTCTCTAAATGGGCTTGGGAACTCGACCAGTATGACATCCAGTTTTTACCTAGAATGACCATTAAGGGGTAGGTGCTCGCTGATTTTGTAGCCGAGTTCACAGGATGCCATGCCGACTTCAAGTTTGATCAAGTCCACCTTCAACCTTAACCCGACTGGAGAATGTACGTTGGAGACATTTGGCAAATGTATTGTGATAGATCATCTAACCAACATGGCAGTGGGCCAGGCGTAGTTATCATGACCCTTGATGGGGCAATAATCGAACAGATAGTTAAATTGGGTTTCGATGCATCAAATAACGAGGCCGAATACGAAGCATTGCTAAACGGCCTTCATAACGCACTTCATCTTGGTGCACGGCGGTTACATGTTTTCTGTGACTCTAAGTTGGTCATTAACTAGTTGAAAGGGGAATATGCGACTAAAAATGACTGAATAGCAGCCAACATGAAAACGGTGAATTCCTTGCTCACGAAATTCAACCACCATGAGCTGAATTAGATAACCCAGGATCAAAACACACATGTAGATGCCCTTGCTTGCCTAGCTTCTGCCATTAACTCAGAAGTGAAACGAACCATCAAAGTAGGGTTCGTCCCAGAGCCGAGTATCACTTCTTCTGAAACAATTTAGATTAATATCATTGAGTCAAGACCGAGTTAGATGGACCCTATCGCCACATTTCTTTCCTTAGAGCAGCTTCTAACAGATAAGAAAGAAGCCCACAAATTGCAGAATAAAGCCCTGCGATATTAGCTAGATCCGCAGGGAAAGCTGTATAAAAAATCTCTCTTTGGGCCGCATTTAGAATGTGCTCACCCAAACAAAGTTGAGGACTTCTTGGCCGAAATACATGAAGGTAGCTACGGTGCTCACTCCAGAGGACGCTCATTGGCTCATCGAGCCATAACACAGGGATATTATTGGCCGACCATGCGTACTAATGTCGAGAACTACGTAAAGAAATGCAAACAATGCCAAAAATGTTCCTCATTAACTTATCTGCCTACCGAAGAATTAAATTTCATTACTAGTTCTTGGTCATTCACTTAATGGGGACTTGACATTGTTGGACCATTACCGCGATCTCCGGGAAACAAACGATTCCTGATCGTTGCAACAGACTATTTCACGAAGTGGGTCGAAGCAGAGGCATTGGCACTAGCCATATCCGAGATGTCGATGTTAAATGCTTTGTATAGAAAAACATTATAACTCGATTCGGCATACAAAGAGCACTAGTATCGGACAATGGCACCCAATTTGATTGTGGCGTCTATCGAGAGTTATGCAATACATACGGTATTCGGCCCTATTTTTTCTCACCAACATACCCGCAAAGCAATGGTCAAGCTGAGGTCTCTAATAAAGTGATCCTAGACGGCATCAAGAAACAATTAGAGAAGGCCAAAGGCAAGTGGGTTGAAGAGTTGCCCAGTGTGTTGTGGGCTCATTGCACCACTCCAAGGCGGTTTACTGGAGAAACGCCGTTCGCCTTGTGCTTTGGGACACAGGCTATTAACCCTCTTGAAATTGGCTTGCCTATACTAAAATCCAAGGTTTTTGACATGGGGCGTAATGACATAATGTTGGCCCTAAATCTAACATTGATTAAAGAATGCCGAGATTGTGCTCTTGTGTGCATGGAACAGTATCAGCAGCAGCTCGCCAAGTCGTATAACCAGCGCGTGCAGTTGCGTCGTTATGCACCTGGAGAACTGGTCCTCAAGAAAGTGCTTCCTGCTACTAAAAATCCGACAGATGGCAAATTAGGCCCCAACTGGGACGGTCCTTACCAGATTGATTTGATTGCTGAAACGGGGGCGTATCGGCTTTCAAACATGGATGACAGAAGTTTACCACGCCCCTGAAATTCGACCCACTTGCGTAAATTTTATCATTAAGCCAACTTGTACAACATGCTAGTTCGTTTTTTATTTTTGCTGCTATAAAAACATGTACGCATCTACATATTTAGCAATACAGTATGCCTTTTGCCATCTCATTGAAAATGGTTGAATGATGAAACAACCTCCGAATTCAGAGTGCCCTTCGTGCATGCTCACATTTGGGCAGAAAAAGCCTCCAAATTCAGAGTGCCCTTTGTGGATATTACGATTGGCCATAACCAAGACTCCGAATTCGAAGTGTCTTTTGTGCATGCTCACGTTTAGGTCGAAAAAACCTCCGAATTTGGAGCACCCTTTGTAGATATCACGATCAGCCATAACCAAGACTCCAAATTCGGAGTGCCCTTCGTGCATGCTCATGTTTGGGCTGAATAAGCCTCAGGATTCAGAGCACCCTTCCTGGATATCACGATTAGCCATAACCAAGACTCCGAATTCGGAGTGCCCTTCGTGCATGCTCATGTTTGGGCCGAATAAGCCTCTGGATTCGGAGCGCCCTTCGTGCATGCTCACATTTGGGCCGAATAAGCCTCCGGATTCGGAGCGCCCTTCGTGGATATCACGATTGGCCATAACCAAGACTTCAAATTCAGAGCGCCCTTCGTGCATGCTCACGTTTGGGCCGAATAAGCCTCCGGATTCGGAGCACCCTTCGTGGATATCACGATTGGCCATAACCAAGACTTCGAATTTGGAGCTCCCTTTGTACATGCTCACGTTCGGCCAAACCAAAGACTCCGAATTCAGAGCACTTTTCGTGCATTATCACGATCGGCATCAAATTCGGAGCATTGCAAGGTTTATTAGATTAGCATTGCTTAAGTAGGCAAAAGTTGGTAATTAAACTGCAATGATCAATAGAAAGACAATTCTAAAGGTGCATTAATAAATTAAGAGCAAAAAGATGACATGGGACCACAAACACATATTTCTGAGAAGGACAACCATAATTTTATACAAATAAGCACAAAGGATATTTATTCTTTACAACAATATATAGGACAATATATACAAATACAAGGGTATCGACAGACTAGGAAATACAATGTCTTTATGATTATCTAGGCCTTTTCCTGGTCGGCACTTTCTTCTTCGTCATTAGTCTTTTCGACCTCATAAGCCTCGAAGGGGAACTTGTAACTTTGGTACAACGAAGACATTGAGTCAACACCCGTGGCTTGCAAAGCCTTAGTCCATCCGTGTTTAAAGCCACAATTCTCGCATCAGCAAATGTCATCTACCAACTTTTCCTTGGTCTTCTCAATGCCGATCTTTTGGCCGTCGAAAAAGCCTTGCTCATAGGCCCGCGTTCTTATTGCCTTTTTTGCGAACATGCTTGCCGTATCCCCGATTGACCATGGCATGATCAAGCAGGTGTTGGTTTACTTTATTCGACACGACCGGGTTTGTCTGACCTGTCGATTCCGTCTCAGCAGCCTTGGCCTTTCTTAGCTCGCTTTCGGCCTTTTCTGCGCAGCGTTGCAAGTTCCGAATGCGGCCGTCTTTCTGTTCGATCACTCTTCGCGCGGCTTGAAGGCGCATGCCTATCTCATAGGAGCTATATAGTCTTTTAACCGCTCCATGGACGTCCTCTCAAAAAATTTTGCAATCCGCCCGACCAACCATTGACTGCTGTACTTCAGGTGGAAATATTTGCCGAGTAAACTCTATTGCCACATTCGGATCACGAATAATTGAATCTGCTTCAGTCATTGGTTTGTTCCCAACCAACACTGAAAAACTTAGCGAGCGTGGCGGCCTAGATGGTTCGTTTCATGTTGAGGAATGGGCACTCCTAGCCCTAGCATTCCCTCACTATTGCGCCCTCTTCTTGGTTGATTTTTCTACCTCGCTCCCTCTGGGGGACCCGCTTTGACGACAGGGGGACCTATGTCTCTCTCGTTCCTCTAACATCATTTTACCCATACGGGAAGATTCTTCACTAGTTCTACGGTTCATTTCTACTTCCAAATCAGCTAGTGTTTTTCCTTCGCCTCTATTGTTAAAGAATGCTCTGCTAGACATATGTAATTGCTGAGGTCGCACCATTGTTCCTTTTTTCATTCACACTCTCACTAGCGTCTATTTAAAGAGCCCACAAGCCCTACACGTTCCTGGCTACCCCACATATTAATTGCGAGTACGATTACGAAGCATTCATTGTCTTCGCCTACCTACCCCACATATTAATTGCGGGTACGATTACGAAGCATTCGTTGTCTTCGCCTACCTACATATTCGGCGGCTACGCTCAATAGTCAATTGGGGCAAGGGTAGATTTATTCATATGTTCGGCTCTTCATTAGTTTTGCCGAATTCAAACAGGTGCCCCACCTGACCTTCAGACTGTATTCGGCGGTTAAGCACAGTGATCAGCTGGGGCAAAGGCGAATTTATTCATATATTTGGCTCTTCATTAGTTTTACAGAATTTAGACAGGTGCCCCACCTGACCCCAGAAGCTGCTTTCAAACTGCATTCGGCAGCTACGCTCAGTGCTCCGAATTAGTACAATTGCCCCACCTGATCCCAGAAGCTGCTTTCAGGTTGTATTCGGCAGTTACGCTCAGTGGTCAACTGGGGCAAAGGCAGATTTATTAATCTATTAGGCTCTTCATTAGTTTTTTCGAATTTAGACAGGTGCCCCACTTGACCCCAGAAGCTGCTTTCAGACTGTATTTGGTGGTTACGCTCAATGGTCAGCTAGGGCAAGGGCAGATTTATTAATCTATTTAGTTTTTCATTAGTTTTTCCAAATTCAGACAGGTGCCCCACCCGACCACATAAGCTACTTTCAGACTGTATTCGGCGGCTATGCTCAGTGCTCCGAATTAGTACAATTGCCCCACTTGGTAATTTTCTCATTTTTATTATTCATATTCTTATTTTTATTATCACTAACCAAACAAGGCATACTCAGATTTATAAGCAAAATGGACATTTTCATTAATAAACTGCATAGGTACATTTGGCACTTTATACATGAAAATAGCCCTAGTACAAAGCCTAAATCGTTTAACCTGTCGATCTGATTCCAGTGGTTTAACTTCCAACTGCTCGTAGGGAATTGGCTGATCGAGAGTTACGTTGGCAGCCACCAAAGCTTTAAGCCATCCGTGCTAAAAACCTCGATTCTTGAACTTCACAGCCTCATCAGCATATAATTCCTTGGCCTTAGTCTCTCCGGCGTCAAAAGCCTTGGCCGCATTCGCCGCAGCAAGCTCCTTCGCCTTCCTTTCTACCTCAAGTTTGGCCTTTAGCTTTGATATTTCCTCTTGAGCCGATTTAAGGGAACCATCTATCAAATTTTCCCTTTCTTCAGCAGCTATATGAAGCAAGTCGACGTGTTGCACTTTTTCCTCAACAGCAACTGCCTTCGTCTGCTCTTCCTTCACCTTAGTCGTCGCCACAGACAAATCGACCGTTGCAGCAACTTCCTTGTCTTTTTTAGCTTCAAGTTGGCCTTCAAGGATACCGAGTCGCTCTACCACATCGTAATGCTACCGATCGATCTTGGCAAGCCTTCCCGCCATCTAACATGACATCAATAAAGTCAAGACTTTAGTCGGATTCAAAAAGGAAATTTCACAAAGTCGGACATTTTATCAAAACTTACCAATATGGCCAACTACGCCGCCAGAGCAATCGCAATGACATCCGATTCGGCACAAAAAGTTACCATGTCTGCTAGAAGCGAAAGAGCTGAAGCCACACTAAGGGCCACAGTCGGATCTTTCATGGTCGACCCGCTAGATGGAACCGGTGCATTCTTCATTCGTGGTTGAATGATGAATGGCCTGGATAAACTATCAGTGATGGGTGGCATCTTTAACCTAGGTCATTTATCAATCAGCGCCTCAGATGAGTCGGGGTCTATCTCGGCAGATTGCTTCTACCCTTGAAGATGGGCTTCAATAACTTCTGTTTGCGGCTCAGGAGCAAATTTGGTGACAATCTCTCGGCAAGCCGTCTTTTCTGGAGGAACCTCGCGTGTTGGAATTAATTGGCTCCCCCTAGAATCGCCGCCTTGTCGCCTCGACATTCTGTCTTCTGGCGAATTGGATGAGAGATTCTCCTCTCATCTCTTTGGCTTCTGATTCGGCCCCTGGTAGATCCTCCAAACCGGTGAAAGTATCGTCATTGAGAACGGATAAGTCTACTCGGCCAGAAGTAGAAGGGTTGTCACAACGATTAGGGCTGATGTACTCAAATACCAAGTCAATCTCCCTGTTCAACTCCTAGTCCTCTGTATGGCCTTCTAATTGCGCGTCTTCGCTAACTTGTTCGCCGGCATCAGTATCAGAACCCTCAGAACCAATATTCCTTAGGCTTTTGAAACTAGGGAATATGAGTGTAGTAAGTTGCCGTTCGTCTCTCGGCACGGGGATATTATCTGCGGCCGAGAAAGTGAAGTAGGTAGGAACGTACTTCAGCAAGACATGGGCCACTCGCCCTTGACCTTGAAGGCTTGCATGGCCTTTGTAATTGAGAACTACCTTCACTTGTTCAAGGATGGTTTCGTCCGCCGATGTCAATGTTCGTTTTAAGTCATTGCCTATAAGACAGAATGAATTCAACATCTAATAGTTAAGCCGAATGAATGGTTTATGCAAAACATAACATTTATAGTCGGCCACCTGGCTCGCCTTTTTGCCTTGGCACTAGGTTTTGGCGATCTTCTCCCTTGCTAAATTCCCAATTACCTCGGACAGTGACCATAACGTTGTCAACCCTTTTACCAGAGCTGGCGAGCATAGTCACCAAGTGGTGATCAATGTCTTTGGCTCTCAGGAAGTAGCGGCCCTGCCGACTGGTTGATTTCGCCATGACGTAGCAATGCCGAATAGCTTGGATCCCTAGGTTAAGACCTAGTTGGTGGTTCAATTCTACTACACCCATGATTATTCTATAAAAGTTCACGTTAGGTTAGGAAGGAATTAGCCCCTAATAACGTAGGACAGTCCTAAGGAAATGGTGAAGGGGGAATCGGACTCCACCCTCAACAATTGCCAAGAGTGGGAAATTAATTGTGTTCATGTCAGCCCTCTCTATATCCACCACTTTGTTTGCGACAAGGGATAGGTGGACGTCGTCTGGAATCGAAAAGTGATGACGGAAGGCTGCAACTCGATCTTCTGAGAAGAGAGCTTTCAAGTGCCTCGCCATTCGAGACGGAATGAAAACAAAGTGTGTAAAACAAAACAAAGCAAAAACACGCAGAGAACTAGAATGAAGAATAGAGCGAGAAGAGAGAGGGGGACTTATAGCTTGATGACGAAGATGAACAGTAGAAAACGAGGCTGCAGAGGTCTTGAAGAAGGTTGGAATGAAGAATGCTCAGAGAATGGCTTTTTGTTTCAAAAATATACAGATGTACATATTTTAAATCACATTAAATGAATGTCAAATACGAAGGGGCGGGAAGCTGTAATGATTAACGCATCTGCTCTGACGAATCAGTACGAAAAGGAGTACAACTGTCGTATCTTTGACTTTTGAGGATTGTATGATCTGCTAGCCGAGAAACCAAACACGCCGAATAAATATATAATTCAGATGTTTAGGGGGTAATTGTGGGAGCCGAGTAAAAGTGACCACTCAGGACCTGCTCAGAGGATGTCGAGAGACGAGAAGACTGGCGAGGGTAACTCGGCATGACCAGACCAATCTGAACAGGACCAAGGCCGAGTAGAATCTATTCGAGGGCCGAGTATTCCATAATTCTTCTGACACATCTGGAGTCCCACATGTGATGGCAAAAGGTGATGGTGGGAAAGTGGACCTCTAGAGTGCAGTATAAAAAGGAAGAGCTTCAGCCAAACTGAGGTAAATAAAAAGAACAAGAATGAGATAACTTGAGATAAAGGTAAAACTTGAGAGGAAATTGACTTGTCCGTCGGAGTACTAATTTCGGCACTCTCAACCGAAGTGTTCATTCCTTTTTCAGGTAGCAATTAGAGAATCAAGAGCGTCTACCTAAATTAAAGAGTATTTCCAAACAACATTACCACATTCTTATATGGTTATATGTGGTACAAACTCTCTTGCATTTAATAACAATTGCTTCTACCTAGTATGAAGAAATTGTTTTTATCTGTATTTTCTCTTTTTATGCTAGTGCACTTGGTGTAGTTGTTTATGGTCGGATCTTAATGGCCCTTGGTTTTATAATTGGTAATTTGTTTTTTACAATTTGTGTAATTTTTAGTACATTAATTTAGGGAGAGACTCATACTATGTAATATTTTGAAATTAAATAATAATAATAATAATAAATCTTTAGAGGGCGTTCGTATATCCTATGCATAATTTTAGGGGAGTTATCAACTATTTTTTTACTTCTTATCTGTAATTTTTTTTTATTTTTTATATATAGTAAAGACAAACAATTTTTTTCAAAGAGAAATGCTTGCAATTTTATTTTAAAAGGAGAAACTATTGCTCGATTACATGAACGGTTTGAGAAGGCTTCACAGATTTTTTGCGTTTCCCTTCTCTCACCAACTTTTTATGAGCCTCCTTTACATGCCTCTCTCTATTTTTGACTTCTGTGAGTCTTGGCATTATAACCGTTGCATAATATTGCACCACATTCTCCAACTGATAATTTTTCCTTTCTAGCTCTCTTTTCTTCTGATGAGTATTAGCTAGTTGTTATTTTAACATGCTCACCTCGTCTATCAATTGCTAATTTTCTTGTACTCTTGCTTGAAGTTGGTGAGCCATATTAGAAACCGCAGTTATCGCCTGTGTACTAAGAGCCATAGTGTTATTAATAGCATCGATATCATTGCAATTACCAACAACACTAGGATTCTCATTTACAGGAATAGTGTGTGACTGCATTCTCGGTACCCTTTCACTTGCCTGAATTACAGGCACCTCATGCATGTCAAAACCATCAATGGCTAAGGTAAGGAATGATATGATTACATAAGAAGGTAAAACAAATTCTTCTCTACCAACACTTGACAATTTTGTATCTTTGCCTATCATCTTTGTCACTTTTTATACACTCCACTGATCCAATACTCGATGTATATTTGCTCAAATCTTTTGTTTGTCAACATTTTGGGCGTCACTACATCATTTTCAGGCGATGCTCTAAAATCCCCACAATGATCACGACATAAGAACCATTATTATATTTTTTGCATCTCAGATTATTTTCTCAAATGTGTTTGTCTGATTTTTGTTTTGCTCACTGCAAATTTTTTTCTCTAAAACCTTCCTCTCTCCATATTTTATTTTGATGAAGTCAAAATGGGAGAAAATTATTTGTTTTAATTGTAAAATGTGAATTTGAATTGCCAGACATGTGCTTTAAATTATCAAATATGTGTTTCAAATTATCAAATATCTTGTGTTGCAAAATTATCAAATAATTTTTAAATTTTTATTTTGTGTCAAATCCATACAAATATTGCCATCATCAAAAGGGGGGAGATTGTTAATCATGTTGTCTAATTTTGATTATGTCTAAAATATTATTTGAAAATTTTGATTTTTTTAATATACATATTCTATATTAGGTGACACAAAATATTAGATGTTTAGAATATAAGTTGTATGATATATTTGTTATAAATATTATTTAAATAGAAATATTTTTAAAATATTAATATTCACAATTTTGAAAAATTGATTGATTGGTTGGCTGGTCACTATTCACTTTTTGACAAATTTAAAATTGATCAGTTGTATTATTTTGATAAAATTGATTGATTGATTGTATTATTTTGACAAATGTGATATTGATGATTTGTTTCCTTTTGATATACTCACACGAAATAGTTGGTTATTTTTATTAAAAAATATTTAACATGTCTACAACTATTAAAAAAATCATGAAAGGGGTATATATTTGTATGTCTGATATAAATATTTTTTTAAAGAGATTTTACTATACATACAAATATTTTATTAATGTAAATTCAAACATTTTAATTTAAAAATTACTATGGAATCGCTGTGCATTTTTTTGTTTCTTATGTGAAATTTTTTAAAATGAGTTGTTACTATTCATTGATAGCAACTATAGCCTTTTTATTCAAAGTGTTTGATTTATTGAAAAGCACCAACAACCAGCTACTATTTTTTTTGAAAAGATGAAGCCATATATTGAGCATGCCCCAACTACAAACCCACGTGAAGGGACTTCAAAGTTAGAAGAGGGGCTTCTCCTCCTCCAACGGGTATAAATTTTTGAGCATAAATAGAAGTGTTGTGTGTGGAGAAAAATTAAGAACTTAAAGAGGAAAAATCTGTGTGCTTCAAAATTTTGAGTGTATTATATTCTGGTCTTTCACTTTCAGATCTAAGTGTAGTCTTTGTTCTTACACTTTCATATCTACTCTTTGTGAGAGAATTATTGTAAAAGATGGTTAAAGTACCTCTTATTTTTATTCATTATTTTGTGAGAAATTTTATTGTAAGGGTAAGACATTTATTGTTGAGTGAGGCTCAATAGATAAAAGGAAGACCTTTGTAAAATTCACAAGCTTGGTGAAGCCTTGGTGGTATATTGATTTATTTTGATAGTGAAAAAATTCTCAAGGAGGTTCTTTGGGGAGTAGACATAGGCTCGGCGTGCCGAATCACTATAAATCTTTGTGTTTGATTTTTTCTCCTTATCTCTCTTACTTTTATATTGATAATTATTGTTCTATTTTTTATTTATTAAAATTCTGAATATTGTGTTTATTATTTTTTAATATTGTAAAATTTTTTAATAACCCAATCCACCTAGGGATGGCAATTTAAACCCGGCCTGGCAGGGACCTGATCTCCCGACTTCGATTTGAGCGGGTTTTCCCAGAAAATTACCCCCCATAGGGCCGGGAATGGTATTAAAAATTGAATCCCTGATCAGTTTTGGGCCGGGGACGGTGATCAGTGTTCAAGCCCGGCCCGTCCCCGGCTCCGAATTTCTTTGAAGTAAAATTACCATTTTACCCCTCTATACGGCCTGGCAGGGACCTGATCTCCCGACTTCGATTTGAGCGGGTTTTCCCAGAAAATTACCCCCCATAGGGCCGGGGATGGTATTAAAAATTGAATCCCCGATCAGTTTTGGGCCGGGGACGGTGATCAGTGTTCAAGCCCGACCCGTCCCCGGCTCCGAATTTTCTTGAAGTAAAATTACCATTTTACCCCTCTATAAATATATAAACCAACCCTTTTACTCACACAGTAGCACCTCACACTTACCTCATCACCGCATCTCATCTCTCTCTCTCTCTAAAACCCTTCGCCAATCTCCATCCTCCCATCACTGCCGATCTCCTTCCTCTCCCTCCTTCCATTACTGTTGAGATTTGAGTTCACTTTCCCTAACCTCCGTCACTATCTCCGACCGCCGATTGAGCCACCACAACTCCACCGTCTCTTTTTCTTCTCCAACAGTGATGAAGCCAAACTTGTCGAATCACTGCCACCATCACCGCTGTTTGCGGCAGTTGCAGTGACACCATCCGACCAAGCTTTGCCGATCCGACAGTGACACTATCCGATAATGAGGCCAAGCTTCGTTGATCTCCGCCACGACCCTCGCCCTAGATCTGGAATTTTCTCTCTCTCTCTCTCTCTCTCTCTCTCTCTCTCTCTCTCTATGTTGTTGTTGATGATGATGATGATGATGATAATGATGATGATGAACAGATCTCTCTCTTTCTATGTTGTTGTTATTGATGATGATGAACAGATCTGCTAGATCTGATTTTTTTTTTCTTTTTTTTTTTAACATTTGAGCTCATCAGATCTGTTAATGGTGATGATGATGATGAACAAATATGTATGATAATCATGAACATATCTCTCTCTCTACGTTGTTGTTGTTGTTGATGATGAACAGATCTGTTGCATCTAATTTTTTTTTTGGCCAGGGAATTTTCGGGGTAGGGGAAACTCGATCCCCGTTAGGGGGCGGGAGTGGATATAGGTTCCCTGTCGGGGATCAGGGCTAGGGACAAGGGAATTTCCACCGTCGGGGATCGGGGACGGGGAATGTGATCCCCAGCCCCACCCTGCCCTATTGCCATTCCTAAATCCACCCCCCTCTTAGGTTGCCTACCTGGGATAACACCTGGTTGTTGGTAGGGCAACCGCTACCGACCTCCTTTGTTCGATAGGACATTGCTCGATTTAAGCATCAACAAGCGCTGCGGAGGTTTTCTCGGTGATAAGGGCTCGAAGTGCTCTCCTCTTGGCCATATCTTGCTTATCGATTAAGAGAATGAGGTTGATTTCAAGCATGTTGGGATCAGGTTCAGGTGACGGCTCTAGGAGAAATGCAAGTGTTAGTATGTCCAGGATGAACAAACTTTGAAAAAAAGAAAGAAAAAAAAAAATTTGCTGCCAATAAAAAGCATGACCATGCTATCTATATCGGTTGATCCTTTCTTATGATTAATGTACTAGCTCGGCATGGGGGCTTCAACATCTTCGTAGTTGCTAGAGACCCACTAGAAGTTATCATTATGCAAGTCTTTGTTTGACGTTCTTTTGACGATCTTCTCGTGGCCTCTTTTTATTTTCAGATAATAGCACCAGCCATCATTTGTCTGGCCAAGGGAGTATTGGTGGAATATCTCGGTCAGGCCCAAATTGAGGCCTAAGCGGCAATTTAGCTCAGCTATACCATTTATTATTCGGTAAATGTTTGTGGAAAGTTATGTTAGGCAAAGTTTGGTTTGCCTAAGGAATTCACACATTAGGGGTTGGACTGGGAAACATAGTCCACCCTCAACAATAGGTATCAAGGTGAAAGGGCAAAACCTAGCTCGATCCCAAGGTAATGTGTCTTGTTTGGCCAGTTCGAATTGAACGTCGTCTGGAATGTTGTAGTCTTCGCAAAACTCGGCTATGGCACCTAGAGAACTCACCATGAAGGGGTATTTGCCCATGGGAATGACTCCTAAATTGAGCCGATTGGTTTTCTTGGTTTTTCAGCGTGGCCGCAAACTGGTTAGGGTTTGCTCAACCGAATGGCTTTCCTAAGCGACAATTGTGAAGATGTGCCTAGCCAATCCTAGTGAAGTCTGCAAGGTTGAAAATGAATGATGTTATGCTTAAGTGCTGACCGAGCTAAACAACAGTGTCAGTTAATTATAGAGTTATAGGGCTTTAAGTAGGTTGATCGGTTGGAAGAACGTGCAATATTATTTTTAGCTCGGTCATTGAGTTGGGTGTGTTGAGCTTTAAGAGTTCGGTTCCTTGAACGTGAAAAGTTATAGCTCGGTTCAAAGGCCGAGCAAGATTTTAGTTTGGCCTTAGATTCGAGCAAGGTTTAGCTCAGTTAGAAGTTTGAGCAAAGATCAGAGTCTGAGCAAGGTTTTAGTTTGGCCTCGGAAGTGAGCAAGGTTTGTTCGGTTAAGGTAAGGGGCAAGAACTTGGCTCGGTTCTAATCATTGGCAGGGTTTTTAGCTCGGTTGCATATTATGCCTAGGTTACAGTTCGAGCATGAGATAGTAGCTTGGTTGATTCCCTAGAGAATCTACAAATGTTTTGTTTGCTCGATTTCAGCGTGATTTTGGATGAAATTTACAGTTTTGGTTGGTTTATCCCAAGTTGTTTGGTGTTTATCCCAGAATACGGAGTCTTATGGGGCATTTGAAGTCTTAATTCACTTCTAGGCATAGTTTTACGCAAATTTCAGTCAATATTTGTGCTTTAGTGCTGTTCGTGGGTTAGTGTTGTTTGTGGGCATGGATAATAGAACAATATCACAAAAAAGGCCTAGAACGTGAAGAACGGTATGAAGTTTAACAGAAAATGCAGAAAAGTGTGGAGAACTTACCGATTTGGGTTGTCGAAGTGATTCCTGTCATGACCCAAACTCGGTATACGAAGGTTTGGTGTCGCAACAAGACAATAACTAAAGTTATAACAAATTAATAGTGGAGCGGAGTAAAATAAAAGGGTGCCCAAATTATAACATAAACATATACATTGGAGTTTCTATTCATTTACATTGCCAAAGCTGAACTATGACTATAAAGTGTCTTATGCCTACCTGATGCGATAGTCTTGACATGCCACCTGAAAGTGGTTAACAACTAAAAGCACATGACAGAGTGAAAAATATTATATTGAGAGTATAAAGGTATAAAAATCACCATGGATAATTATTTGGCTAAACAGAGTATAGTTTGATATTAAAATACAGAGTATATAATATGGAAATCATTTTGAATAACAGACATATAATACAGAAAGCATATAAATAAAATAATCATAACCACAGTATAAAATAGGTGTATAGACTCAAAAGGTGGCTTGTACGAATTCTAAAGGTGGCTCCCACAATAATGTTGCACTTAGCTCCGCACAGCACTTTACTCCACACCAGAAATTAGAGGGTTAGTGGATCCATAACAATAGAGGGTCACATAAAGTGACAATACAGAGGGCCAATGGTTATTTAAGTCTCTTAAAACATGGGACCTCAAAATAATTATTCAAAAACACATTTAATAAACAACTTTATCCATGGTTTCGCTTTTAAAGCAAATAGGGTTCATATAACAGATAATATACATTTAAAAACTAATATAATTTGCAAAACAAATTTTACATAAATAGTTTATGGTAGCTCAAAATATGATATAACTTACCTTAATATTATTTCTTCTTTGCTACACCATTTCTCATTTCTCTCCGTGTTTTTCATTCAATTTGAACTAACCTATTGATAGGTGAGTTCTCCACATCTCGTGGCTTACCACGAGGGTGCACACACGTTTTCCTCTATTTTCTTTTCTTTTCTTCTCTTTCCTTCCTTTCTTTTCTCTCTCTCTCTCTCTCTCTCTCTCTCTCTCTCTCTCTTTTTCTTGTCTCTTTCTCTATCTCTCTCTGCCATTCTCTCTTCTTTCTATATTTAATTATTATAATATTAAAATAGAATATAATATTATATATATTGTTTGATTAAGAGAAGCTTACTCCAAACAATATTACATTATCATTTTTTGGTAAAACACAATAACTCTTAATTTAAATCAACTTACATTTTATTACACAATTATAAAATTAAATATTTTTGGGTGTTACAATCTTCCCTCCTTTTAAAATTTCGTCCTCGAAATTGATTTAGAAAATTATCATTTCATTTCTGTTGCGCACTCTGATACAATTATTTATTACATAAAATCACATAACTTTATCAGATAAGTAAATATACTAATAAAATATAACATTTTAGGTACTGATCACCCCTTATCCCACTACTTAATTGTGTGTATGTCCTCTACTCCAATGTGTTTTTTTTTTTTTTTTAATAAATCATTGCTTTGATACCACTTTATTACGACCTAAACTCGGTACCTGGAGGTTCGGTGTCGCAACAAGACAATAACTACAACCATAACAAATAGTGCAACGGAGTAAAATAAAATGGTACCCGAATTATATCATAAACATATACATTGGAGCTTCTATTCATTTACATTGCCAGAGCTGAACTATGACTATAAAGTGTCTTGTGCCTGCCCGACGCGAGGGTCTTGACACTCTACCTGAAAGTGGTTAACAACTATAAGCATATGGTAGAGTGAAAAATATTATACTGAGAGTATAAGGGTATAAAAATCACCATGGATAATTATTTGACTAAACAGAGTTTAGTTTGACATTAAAATATAGAGTATATAATACGGAAATCATTTTGAATAATAGATATATAATACAGAAAGCATATAAACAAAATAATTATAACCACGGTGCAGAACAAAACATAACAGAATAGGTGTATGGACTCAAGAGATGGCTCGTACGAATTCTAGAGATGGCTCCCACAATAGTGAAGCACTTAGTTTTGCACAACACTTTGTTCCACACTAGAAATCAAAGGGTCAGTGGATCCATGACAACAAAGGGTCATAAAAAGTGACAATATAGAGGGTCAATGGTTATTTAAGTCCCCCAAGGCATGGAACCTTCGTGGTAATACTTACAAAATAATTGTTCAAAAATACATTTAATAACAATTTTATCTATGGGTTTCCATTTTTAAGCAAATAGGGTTCATGTAACAAATAATATACCTTTAAAAGCTCATATAATTTGCAAAACAGATTTTACATAAACAATTGCCCAAAATATAATACAACTCACCTTAATATTTTTTCTTCTTTGCTACACCATTTCTCATTTCTCTCAGTATTTTTCATTCAGTTCGAACTCACCTATTTATTGGTGAGTTCTCCACATCTCGTGGCTTACCATGAGGGTGTACACCACACCATAGACGTTTGCCTCTCTTTTCTTTTCTTTTCTTTCCTTTCTTTCTTTTTTTTTTTTTCTTTCTTTCTTTCTTTTCTTGTCTCTTCCTCTATCTCTCTCTTCCATTCTCTCTTCTTTCTATATTTAATTATTACAATTATATATATTGTTTGATTGAGAGAACCTTACTCCAAACAATATTACATTATCATTTTTGGTAAAACACAATAACTCTTAATTTAAATCAAATTACATTTTATTACACAGAATTATAAAATTAAATATTTTGGGGTGTTACAATTCCAATCGGTGGAAATGCTCGAATAGAGGTAGTGAATCAGCTGTTGCCAAGGAAATGGTTGGATTTGAAACTAAAATGCAAAGGTTCGAAGCAAAAAAGAGCTCTGACGCTTAGGGTTCGAAGCTTGAAAGATGAACATTGGAAGCTAAATGGTATATGTATGGGCTATATACATGCATAGGACGAAAGGGCGCAATGATTCAAATTCTAGGAGAAGGTGCGTGATGGGTGAAGTAGGCGTACGGGCACAAGGGGGGCTAGCCACGTGTCCCAGAAAGGACGATGTGTTAGACGTATCAGAGTGGTTAGTGAACGTGTTGTATAGCTGATGAGACCGCTGCAAACCGAGTGAGTTTCACGACCAAGCAACTTGATTAGCTCGATGGGAAAGAGTTACCTAGCTCGATTCTAGAGAGTAATCCCAATCACGTGGTGCAGATGGAATTAAGGAGCCATTGAAAGGGCAATTTGTGTAGCCAAATTGGGCCGAGCTAGATAGAAGTGAATTTGAGGCTTGGGCCACGTGATGGGCCAAATTGTGTTTAGGAAAGGCTTGGCCCAACGGATTGAACCGGTCAAAGAAGTTTGACTGAACTTCCAGAAGGCCCATATTCTTGGACCTAGCTACCTCCTAATGGGCGGTCAATGTCTTGACCGAGCTACGAGAAAGGTGGTCAAACGGACTGAGATAGAGGTTTGATTGAGTTAGGATGAAAGCTGCATAGTGATAGCATGGTGGCGCGTAGTGCAAGCTACGCTAGGTTCTGCGTGTTGCATGACTAAGCCAGTGGCAAAAAGAACAAAGGTAGTCCGGTTGCACGGCGGTAGTAGAGCAAAGAGTTGTGTCATCTCACTTGGCTTGCAGTGACGAGGGTGTCAAAGGATAAGTATTATCCTTTAGGAATGTGATTCCTAGAGGGACTCTACTAAAGAGAGTTAAAGTCCTATTAGGATTGTGTTATGCGGAATCTACAAAAGTTCAACCAAATCCTAATCTCAAGTATTGTAATTCATACTTCCGAATTCACAGAGTTTTTGCCTCTTTAGTCTATTTGTTGACTTAGACATCAGAGGGGTTTTCGACATACACCCGCTGGCTAACTCACGTTTGTGGTTTCAAGTGTTACGACAACGTTTAGAAGAGTGTAAGCTTGATCAATATAATTATACGAGAAGATTATTTTGTGCTCGGATACAAATAAATAAATTTAGGTTGGACGACTTACAATTTGCCTTCCGTCATAAATAAATAAAAATAAAATAAACATGGGAAAATTATCATTTAGTGGGGGGTGGAGTGGAACAAATATTTACTAAAATGAGATAATTTTTGTGGTACAACTTTTGTTGTACTTTTTTATACACAAAAGAGTTATTCATAATATATATATATATATTTGTAGTTTTTTCAATAAACATTTGTTCAATGGCATTTCCTGGTTTAGAGGAGTGCAGATCCTCTCCTTGCAAGGAGTTACGAGCGTTCGTCCGTGCAACGGCTGAGATTAAAAAAAAAAAAAAAAAAATCGAAAAAAAATCGAAATTTCTATTCTTTCCCGCCCAAAACAAAACATAGAGTTGCAGATGGGGGAAACACACACTCATTCAACACACTCAGTGGTTCTTGTCCGAACGGCGACCGAACGGCGACCCAATACCGGCAGCGACCCAGTCTAGCCAGTCTCCACGCCGTTGCAAGCTTCGACGACGTCACAAGTCGGTTCCCCTTTGTCTCTGTAAATCATAAATTAATGTATATGAAGCTTAATACTGTACTACTCTCTCCAGAAATTAATGTTATGTAATACTGTACTACTCTCTCCAGACGGTAGTTTGTAGCATCTTCGTTTTTTCCTTCTGAAGCTTAATCTTATCTGTATTTGAAGATTTTCCTTCTGGGAGTGCCTGATTTTAATTAAATTATTGAGTGTTGATTTTAATCAGATAAGGTTAATTTGTATTTTCTGCATAAGACATTGATGAAGCTTTCAATCAGTTTATGCATACAAATCACATACAGCAAGGCTTACAAATGTTTCAGTATTTGAAGATTACTTTTAATGGACCAATGTGTTAATTTATTTTGTGTTAAACCACAGATTTTACTTTTAATTCAGCATCTGTGTTAATGAAATAGAGTATGTAAGTGATTAATCAAAATTTTAAAATTGATTATCTTTGTAATCAAAATTGATCTGCAGTCTATAAAGTAAGTAAGTAAGTAATTAATCAAAATTGATTACTATACAGAAACTGCACTCTATAAAGTAAGTATTTAATCAAAATTTTATTTAATCAATTGGGTTTTTAAATATGTCCAAAATTAATTCAAATGATTTGTAGTATTTAATCAGAGGTTTGCCAAATGATTTTTGTAACATAATTTATTTAATCAGTCATGTGAACAGATAAGGTTTTACTGGAATGTGATGAATTTTTTATTTATGTAGCTAAGATTTTATTTATATGGGTTTTCAGTTGCATTTTCATATGGACATGGAACTTGAGAATGATTGTGCTTGGAAGCCAAAACAGGGAATGACATTCGATTCTGAACAATGCGTGTATGATTTTTATAATACATATGGAGGAAGAATGGGGTTTAGCATAAGAAGGGATTTTTGTAGGAAGAACAAGGTCATTAACCAAGTTATTTGTAGACTTTTGGTTTGCAACAAGGAGGGATTCCGGAAGGGTGACAAACGAGACCCATTGTCAAAAAACCCTAGAGCCGAAACTAGGACCGGTTGTGAGGCTCGACTTTATGTCAAATTAGATGACGGTACTGGGAAATATGTTATGACTGATTTCAAAGAAAAACACAACCATGATCTTGTATCAGCCGAGTGTGCCCACATGTTGTCGTCACAAAGAAAGATATCGACTACCCAAGCAATTCAGTTAGATTTGGCGGCATAATCCGGTCTTCGTTTAGGCCAATCTTTCGAACTCATGGGTAGGGAAGCTGGTGGGAGGCAATGTCTTGGGTTTACAAAATTAGATTCTAAAAATTATTTGAGAACCAAAAGACAACAAAGTTTAGCATATGGGGAAGTAGGCAATGTGTTGCAATACTTTAAAGAAAAATCTTTGCAGAATCCTTCCTTCTTTTATGCTTTCCAGTTAGATAATGAAGAGCAAATAACGAATATGTTTTGGGCCGATGCCCAAATGATCATGGATTATGCCCAATTTGGTGATGTTGTCACTTTTGATACTACTTACAAGTTAAACAAAGAACATAGACCCTTCGCGTCTTTTGTGGGATTCAACCATCACAGGGAAACAGTTATATTTGGTGCAGCATTGTTGTATGATGAGACCGCCGAATCATTTGTATGGTTGTTTCAAAATTTTCTAGAGGCTATGTCAGGAAAGGCACCAAAAACTTTGTTCACTGATCAAGATGCTGCAATGGCTAAAGCCATACCCATTGTTATGCCTGACACAACTCACCGATTGTGTACTTGGCATTTGATGCAAAATGCATTAAAACATGTTAACTGTTTATTCCAAGATAAGGGGGTGAAGGGTGTACTAAATAAATTCTTCTTTGACATTGAAGATGCAAATCAATGGAAGTTAGAGTGGGCGGAAATGCTTGATAAATATGATGCGCATGAAAACCATTGGTTAAAATTGACTTTTGCGGTGAAAGAAAAATGGGGCTGGCCTTACGTTAGATCAACATGGGCTGCGGGAATGAGTACCACACAACTAAGTGAATCTTTTAATGCTTTTTTGAAGGATTACATTCGTTCTGATTTTAACTTGAATGAATTCTTCATGCATTTCGAAAAGGTACTTTACGAGAAGCGATACAAGGAGTTAGAAACAAGATATGCTTTGTGCCAAAGGTTGCCAAAGGTGAAAGCCACTATAAGAATGTTAATTCAAATGGGTAATGTCTACACAAAAAGGATTTTTGAGGAATTTCAAAATGAGTACTTTCAATCCATTGAATCGGACATAGAAGCAATTGAATATGGCGAGGCTAGTACCACTTATACAGTTGTTGATGTTGGTAACAAACATGCAAGGAAAGTGAAGATGGAGAGGGATGGGTCATTGGGTTGTAATTGTACAAAGTTTGAAAGGGAAGGAATCTTGTGTTGTCACTCATTGAAGGTTATTAGAGACATTGAAGATGAAAGAGGTTCCTCCACAATACATTCTTAAGAGGTGGACCAAACAAGCAAGAGCCGAAACTGTGATGGACATTAAGGGGAATGATATTGAAGTGGATGTGAAATTCCAACAAGCATCGCGGTATAAGACATTGATGACCGCATTTCGAGCACTAGCAAGTCGAGCTGCTGAAACAGAAGAAACTTATGATTTTTGCATTGCACACCTTGCTACATTAGGTGCAAATGTTGAAGGCAAGTTAGGTGCTCTTTTTGGTGTTGGAAATGAAGCAAGTAATGATCATGACACCCAAAGCGTTGAAGTGGATTGCGAAGATGTGAATCATGTTGTGCAACCAAAAGGATTGAAGAAAAAGATGGCAACTAGTACGGGCAAAAGGAGGGTGAAAGGTGGATTCGAAGCCGCGTTGGTAGCGAACTCCAAAAAAAAATCCCGTGCTAACAGCTTGGCTTCGTCACAATCAATTGCAAGTCCAACAGTTGCACCTTCTCCATTATCTGTTGGAGGAGATATCTATGTTCGTCAACATGTTCCTCCTCGTCAACCTTTTCGTCCCCTTCATCCTTTTCCTCCATCTTTGCCCATGGGTGGTAATTCTATTCCTCCGTCATTGATGAATCCCACACATCATGTAAGTGTTAGTACAATGTATGTTTTTTGTTAATGGACTCAACCCATAATTGCGAAGCCTAATATATGACATTGTTCTTTGCCAAATTCAATGCCTCAACGGTATCCTGCTGAACCAACATTCCAGTCACTACTTCAAGGTTCATATGGATATGACATTGGGTTTCCATATTCTCAACAATCAAACAGTCCAATGTGGAGTCAGGTTTGTCCTTTGTTGCCTTTTGAATTTGTAGTTTCTTAAAATTCTGGATTTTCAGTTGTGAAGCAATTAAATTCTGTGTGTGTCCATTTCAGGCTACAGACAAGCACAAAGACAAGCAAACTGAAGATGAAAATGGCATGGAAAGTGAAGTGATACCATCTCAAATTCTGAAGCAAACTCATGCTGGATGGATGCACAAATTCTGATGTTGCTGAGAAGTGAAGTGATGTTGAAATTGATGGCTGGAAATTGATGTTGAAATTGATGGCTGTAAATTGATGGCTGGAAATTGCTGCACAAATGACTCTGTTTTTTAATGACAATGACTCTATTTTACTCATTGAATGAATATGTTTTTTGTGAGAATGACTCTGTGTTCATATTCAGGAATGTTGTGAGAATGACTCTGTGATGTTCAATGCAATGGGTGAATTCTGTGTTCAAATGCAATGTGTGAATGACTCTGTGATGTTCAATGCAATGTGTTTGAGTATGTACAATGCCTTGCTGTATGTACCTGTATGTATGTTAAACACAATATGACATAGCAATGAACAGATTTGATTTTTAACAGATAGCATTTCATTTTCATTCATTCCAAAATTCCATGCATTTCATTAGTGATTATGCAGTGTGCTACAGCTGGTATGCTCTGAGCTATTACTGATTATGCAGTGTGCTACATCTTGGTTGCTGTGCCATGGTTAGTATGGCTGGTTGCTGTGCCATAGTTGGGTTGGTGTGCCTCACATGTATGGAGATTCTGTTGGTCATCTATGAATGCTTCCTGAGATCCTCTTCTGCAGACTTGTGTGACATTTTGGTTGATCCAGCAGTGGTCATTTTGCTGATTCCTACAGTGCAGTGATGGTCTGCTGATTTTGGTTGTGTTTTGTTAGCTCTGGTGCAGTGGTTGAAATGGTAGGCAGGCTTACTTGTTTGATCAGAAATGGTTGCTCTGTGGCTGCTATGCTGTGATGGGTAGTATGGTTTATTGTTTTTTATCACTATGGGAAGGCTGTTCAGTAGTTCTGTGTTGTGTGATCATCTGGAATGCAAATGGATTGAAGGCAGGTCAAATGAGGCTGCTGGTGTTTTGCTTCTGTTTTGCTTCTGCTACAATAATGGAAGACAGGTCAACAGATAACAGATAATGGAAGGCAGGTCAAATAAGGCAGGACAACATATTTCATTTCATATCAATGCTGGATCTGCTACAGCTTCATTCCATCACAATATCAATATCACAGATACGAATATCACAGATAACAGATAGCAATATCACAATATCAGTCCAATGTCTGCTACAGCTTCATTCCATCATCCATTCAGAATTCATTGATAACAGATAACAGATATTCCATTCAGCAATATCTGCTAGCAATATCACAATATCAGTCCAATAGCAACTAGCATACTCACAATTCATTCATGCCAAAATTCCATGCATTCATTCATTCAAAAATTCCATCATTCATTCATCCCAAAATGTGTCATACTCCATTCAGTAGATAATAGATAATTCATTCATTCATTCATACCAAAATTGATTCATTCATTCGAAAATGTGCCATACTACATTCCAAAATTCATTCCATAAGTCATTCCAAAGCTGAGGCCACAAGTTCAGGGAAATAGATAATAGATATTACATAACAAGTTCATGTACATACAACCGAAGATGCTACAAACTACCAAGTTACATGATAAAGTAGAAAATGGTAGCAAATACAATGAAGTACACCATCGCTTTCATATTCCTTTCCATCCTTTCAAGCCTTCGACCATAGTTCGTTTCCATGAAATGAAGCCTCGTCCTGACATCGTCAAAGTCTTGTACTGTTATACCATCAGAAGCTGTAGAGTTCGAACGGATTCTGGATGTAACGGCTTCATCATCTTCATCGACGAACTTGAAGTAATTGCAATGGGGCAGGGGAGGTTTACTCTGCAATGCATGAGAATAAGTTAGTCGAAGAAGACAAATATCAATGTGAGTACTCCACGAACAAAATAGTTAGAATTACAAACTTACATATCTTGATTGGCAAACAAAGAACATACGCCCTTCATTTCCATTTTCATTGGTTTGTACAATACGTAGGGTAGCGGTTCTTCCACAATTGCATAGCCTCGGTTGTAATCTAATGTCGCTAATGTTAGAAGAAGAAGCCATTTTTTCAAAATCTGCATACAAAGTATAACAAAACAACACACATATATTGAGTTATTTTGAGCATCAACTCAAAATCTGCATTTTTGAGTTATTTTGAGCTGGAGAAAAAAGGCTTCAAACCTTTGTATTCTTAGGCCATCTCAAACCTTTAGTAAAATTCTCAGCATAAGATTGGTCCACCACTTTGTTCATTTTGTAATAACAGAACAATGCTCTTTTTACAATAACAGAACAATGCTCCAGCAACTATTATTGTTGCATTTTTTAACATGTTAAGATGATATGCTATTGTAGTACTGCTCTTAATAACCATGAATTTGATGCTATTCTTTATATTTTCTAGTGTCAATGTGTTGTTACCTCTCCACAATCTAACTCTTGTTTCTTGACTGCTTTCTTTCTATATAATATTGCAGGAAGAGTTTCAATTGGCATTATTTAAGACGAACGAAAAAGAGAGCCTGTTTGCTGATCGGGTATTTTATTTTTGACTAGTATTATTCTTGTTGCTCTTGTTAATGCTCACCTTAACTAGACATTCTCTTAAACTAGTTTTCATGTGTTCTTTTTCTTGCACTGCATTTTTTAGAGCACCATGAATTATGAACTTTTCCATACACAGACTTTGTTAGTGATAAAAAAAAAAAAACAAAAAAAAAACATGCATATTATATATGTAGCTATAAGCACAGTCATATATAGATGCATGTTTATTTGTGTGTTTGTGCCTGTTTTAAAAGCTGCAGACTAGGAATATAGAAATATTTGTGTATTTCTGTGTTGAAAGTGAATTATGTTGGAATCACTGTTTATCAATGCTCCAAACCAGCAACTATATATCAATGAAGGTTGATGTTATATATCAGTGAAGGTTGATAATATCTATGTCTGAATATGTATTTATATATGTATACAGAAATGATCAAGATCAACGGATTTGGGATTTCGGGTTTTATAAAAAAAATCAAGTCCAAATGCAACTATAAAAAAAATCAAGTCCAAATGCAAACCCCTCTAGCTCCCCAAGATTGTCCCATGATCACATTCACATTACAGATTTCACATTCAATCAACAACAACAGATCAGAACCAATACTGAAATTATCAACAAAAATATGCACAGCGGAAGCCCTAATTTTTCTGACAATGAAAGCCCTAATTTTTCGAATACAGTGAAAGCCCTAAGAACCAATTCACAGAACCAATACAGTGAAAGCCCTAAGAACCAATACAGTGAAAGCCCTAAGAACCAATTCACAGTGCAGGAGTTTCGAATACAAACCTGGGGAATAAATTTCTTCACTCAGCCGGTGCCGTCTGGGGGACTGGTCGTCGCCGGTGCCGTCTACGGGACTGCTCGCCGGGGAGGCTTGGTTCGGTGGAGGAGGACGGCTTCGTGCGAGGCTTCTTGAAATATAGCTGAGTGATATAGCTAGCAAAGGGCGCGATTTTGAGTGAAATTTCAATTTTTTTTTTTTTTTTTAATCTCAGCCGTTGGATGTGCAACGGCTGATCTCAGCCGTTGCACGGACGAACACTCGTAACTCCTTGCAAGGAGAGGATCTGCACTCGGTTTGAGTTAGAGTGTTGGACCAGTATAGGGTACGGGGTTTATAGGTTATGGTCCTAATTTGGGAGTCATCATTTGGTGATCTTATAGCAATATTTTACACCGTTTAACACGTAAAATGTGCGGTGTTATCTTTCAAAAAATAAAATAAAAAGTGTTGAGACTTTATATGACAAGTGATTTTTTTTTTGGACTAAGATAGCTAAATTCACAGAACAAAGGCAAATACCCAAAAATTTAATCCCAATAATAAATGTCATATTATACACATAAATTTATTTTTCTCATAACTATCTATTCAATTAAAAAATATATTTTAAATACGTTAATTTTTTTCATTTTATAAAAAGGTTAAAAAATAAAAAAAAATTACTAAAAGAGTCAAGTTTTCAAATGGACAATAAATCTCTCTATTTTAATCAAGGGTAAATTACACTCACACTTCTGAAAATTGGTTTAATATATCACTTCCTGACATTTGAAAAATTACACTAACTCCCCTATCATTTAATTATTTAGACGGAATGAAAATATTAAACTCATACACTTTCTTTTTTCTTGCTTTACTTTACTTCTTCTATAATTTTTTTCCTTTCCTTTGTTTTACCTTTTTTTATCAATGTAATTTTTTCTATTTTTCTATTAGGAGTTATTACCTTTTATTTGTCCTAATTTGAAGAGATGTGGGGGTGCACTTGACCCTTGAAGCTAGGGACCGTTACCAGACTCCACATGGGCCTCATATCATCTGTCTGAAATCTAATCAGAAAAGTCTCATATCAAAATCACCAATCCGACAATAGGCTTATAGGCTTTATGTATTTGGCCCACAAACTGCTGACAACTTCATCAAAATCCAATCATGTTTGCATGCAATTCATCACTTATTATCAGAGTTGAGGGAGAGAGACATTTCCTCATGTGTCTCTTATGGGTGACAAGTTATTGGCTGGTGTAGGTGCAAGGTGAGTTAGTACTTCACTAATATACGAATAGACAGTAATATTTTTATGCCCGTTCATCAATAAGAGCTTAATTAATAAAAATGAAAAAAAAAAAAAAAATACACCGTGTGATGTTGTTCCTGAGCTAAAATATAATTTCTTTATGAATTTTACATATGTAGCTTCTTTTCCACTCCCTTACTTGTTCACAGTGTCCTTATTTGTCCTTATGTGTGAATGTGTGAGTGATCAAATAAAAATAATTTTAACTAGAATAAACTAAGATTTAAAAATTGTGCATGGTAAGTGGTTCTTTCACCCACTTCTATTGTGGGTGAATATTATTCATCACTTTGTTTGGATCATTCAATCATTATAAGAGTGAATCAATATCAATTTGTCTTCATGGCATTTTTCCCCTACTGTTTTCGTAGACAGACAAATGACGAGTGTGCTAAACGAAATGCATGGCTACATCAATTTTTATTTCAGAATCATGCTGGCCCAGTTTCTCATCTTCTTGACTTTTGCAAATGAGTGAGGCAGTCGATAAGGTTGTTTCATTGTGACTTATAATTGGGGTCAAACAATAAAACTATCCTATTTGTATGTCGGTGTAAAATTACGTATATATTTCTATATATTAGTGGTGGAGATATGTGATATGTGTAAATGTATATAATTTAGGAATGAAGAAAATGAATAGAAATCTTTTGTGAAATTTCAGATATATGAATCAATTTTCGTACGGAAATTTTCTCATGCTGACTCTTTTCAAATCATTGTGAGCATTTTTGAAAGATTAAATAAAACATAATAGAAAGTGTTCATTTCAACTTCGGCGCTCACATTATATAATATTAGCAGTGAGGCAAAACCCAAAGCATTCGTAATTTCACATAAATTTTTGAATTGTTTGATAGTTGATGGATGATAAAAAAAAAATTTAGGGCAAAAAGTATTTAACCTCTGTGATTTTGGATTGTTGCAAATGACCCCCTTGAGGTTTAGAAATATAAAAACACTTACCGATTTGTAACTGTTATATTTTCCATCTAAACAAATGACAAGTGAGCTGAACACACCCCATTTGCATGTATTGGCCCATTTGATAGCTTTCCCTTTAAAAATGATTTGACCAAAAGACCAAAATATACTTATATAAGACAACATTATGAAATGGATGTCATACTCCACCCTAATCGGAAGAAAGTGGAACCATCCTGGAGTACTCCCTCTCCCTTTTATTTTAATTTTTTAATTATATTTTTATTTCTTATTTATTTTATTTATTATTTTTTATTTAATCAAATATTTATTTGTTTAATTTGCCTTCCACTCTATAGTGTCTTTTTTTATTTTTTTATTTTATTTGAACTTTATTATACAATTTGATAGGAATATTGAAATGTCTTATAACATTGGATGAGAAAAACTTGATTACATTTTATTAAACTTTATTATACAATTTGTTTATAGAATCATAAGAAAATGATCTTTTCTTTAACAAATTAGTTTTAATTTTTCTTTTCTTTTTCTTTTTTTTTTAAAGAAAAATTGAAGACTGAATTCAATCAAATATGATGAATTGGAGTTTTCATGACATAATTTTTTGAAACTATTTTTAATGCTAAAATATACGTGACTGTTTTTTTGATTATTTTTAGTGAACTTTTTTTTGTATTAATTTGTATTTTTTTTTTTTTTTTGGGTGTGATTTGAGTTTATGAAAATACAAAATAATATTTGTATAATTTAATTATTATTATCTGTATGGTTTATTAATATTTTTTATTTATACAATTTCAGTTAACATTTGTGTAGTTTGAATAATAATAATAATATGATGATAATAATAATAATAATAATAATAATAATACCAATAGAAAACGGAAGCAGAAAACAAACAGAAGGAAACAGCACAAATAATATTGAAAATAAGTTAAACTAACACTGTAAGAAATAATAAAAGAAAACAGTTTAAATAAACATTAATAATAAAACTTACAATTGTTTAATGGATTGAAACTAACAATTCTTCAAAATACATAACTTGAAAACGGACTTGAAAAGAAAATTACAGAGATAGGTTTTTCTCCTAAGGAAGGGATGCTCTCAATTTTTCTAACTCTGATTTATTCTTGACTGAAGAGGCCTTTTTATAATCAAAAGAGACCACTACTGTTAGCCTTGTGAGTGATTGCTCTGAGCCTTGTGAGTGAATAGTATTGACTTGAAAGGAGTATCAGAAGCACATGGGAGTTGTCTGCTGCTTTCGGTGAATTATTAAAGCTTTTACTGTGCTGAATTTGTCGGTGGAATGAATCATGATGAATGATGAATAGTAATGTTGACTTTTTGATGAATAGTGAACAGTAAAGTTGACTTTTTTACTATTCATTGCTTGGAGGCATGTGACTGAGGGAATCAAATATAGGTATATATATCAGCAGCTTTTCTCAAAAGACGAGTATTGATTGAAGCTGATAATTATAGCTATATAGAATCCAATGACTGAATTAAGCATATGGGTCCTGAGCATCTTGGAACTCGGGTCCATATGGATTTTGAGTAGTTGAACCTTCAGAAGAGTTTGAACCGTCTGAACCACCTTCTGAACTGCTGTTATCCGAGTCTGATTTGGCTTGGGCCATAAGTAAACGAGCCATTTGGAGGAGTTCATCTTTGGATGACTTGGACTTGGGCTTAACCTTTGATTTGGATTTATCCTTTGACTTGGGCTGGTCAGAACTGGGCTTTGCTGACTTGGATTTAATCTTTGATTTGGATGACTTGGGCTTGGAAGAACTGGATGATGGGCTTCCAAGATTGACTGGAGGAAGTTGGCTTCCTTGAGTGACTGGAGCAGTTGGGATCTGATGAGCTTTAACCATGGCAGGTGTAGGAGCATGAATGTTAATCGGGAACTCAGTTTGAACAATATCAACAATTCGTTGAATCTTGAAGTTATCCCACCATTTAACCTTATGTAGCCGCTGAATCACTTTACCAGAAATACCATATTGCCATTTGAATATCCAAGGGATCTTATATTTGGATATAAAAATAAGCAATTGAGGGAATTCTCTTTGCTGTGGAGTGAATGAGAAAACAGTGGAAAAGTAATTGACTTGATCCAAAATTACTGATGGGAAGATGTCTGGAATGGCACCATAATGTGTCCACCATCTCAGAAACCAACTAGGTAATTCTGACTTAAACTTTTGATCAAATTGAAGAAACCAGGAGTGACTAAATGTTTCATTTTGATATAGGAGGACTTTGAACCAGGCATCAATATAATCATAATAATTATACTGAAGGGAGTGATTAGGTAAATCTCGAAGTTGATAAGGAGAACCCCATTCAACTAAGGAAACAATATTGTGAATATAAAGTGAATGGTAAACCACTTTACTAGTGTAAGTACGATCATAAATGGGTTTAATCACAATTGACTGATGGTTGAACAAGATGTCTTTATAGAAGGTAATTGTTTTCTCTGGATGGAGAGGAACAAAATGCCATCTAGGAGGGAAATAAGTTTTAACCAGATCATTAACAGATTGACTCTTTGGGTGACTAGGTTCTTTGAAAAAGAGATTAGTAGTTGTTGAGTCAACATAATCAGATCGAGCAGTTTTAATAGGATTAGGAGGGTATGGAGTAACTGCTTGGCTAGATGAAGCAAAAGGATCATAGGCCAAAGCAGATGTGAAACTGGGTCGAGGAGTATTACCGAGAACTTGGTAACGGTTAATCATTTCAATAGGATGGTATTGGGTGACTAACTCCAAAGGAGGGATAAAAGGCTGACTAGTTGGAACCAAGGCTTTAGAAGGGGGCCTTGGGCGAGACATCTGTTTAAAAAGAAACAAAGGTTAGCAATAAAGATTAGCAACCACTAAGGAGATCTAAATAAGTCTAATGAAAATCCAAACAGTTGTAATAATCAGCAAGTAAATGGCGGCGAGCTTGGATTTGGTGGTATTGAATGTATTGAGCACGTTTAGTAGTTTTTTTGGCTAATTTTATCTGGGCTATGCGATAAGCAGTTTGGTGAATCAGATCACGGTAATGGGTAATATGGGTTTTATGGTAAGCAATAAATGGAGTGGCCATCCCTGGTAAGCAATAAATGGAGTGGCCATCCCTATCCCCCCCTGTAAAAATTCTCGGGTAAGGAAATCGGGAATGGAATTTTGACAACCAGGTATATATTCAATAGTAAAATCGAAAATACTTAAAATAGATTGCCAACGGGCAAAAATTTGCTTACTAGCAAGATTTTGAACATCTTTTTCTAAAACATATTTAGCAGATTTGCAATCAACACGAAGTAAAAATTTTTGATTTAAAATATCATCTTGAAATTTACTAATACATAAAACAGTAGATAAAATTTCTTTTTTAATAGTACTATAATTTAATTGTGCTTTATTCCAGACACCAGAGTGATAACGAACAATTTGTTCAAATGATTGAGGAGTGACTTTCTGAAGGAGGATGCCACCATAACCAACATCAGAGGCATCAGTTTGAATAATTTTGAATGAATTTTCAGTAGGAATACCAAGACAAGGAAGAGACTTGACATATTGTTTAACTTGTTTAACAATAGCAGTATGAGTAGAAGACCAAGGAGGAGGATTGTCTTTTAACCGATCAAACAGAGGTTGATAAGTTTTCCTAAGGTCTTTGTAAAATTCAGGAATATAATTCAGTGATCCTAAAAAACGTTGTAGTTGAGTTTTATCTAAGATTTCATCAGGAAATTTAGACGCAAATTCAATGGAACGACTAATAGGTAAAATAGTATTCTGGTGAATATCATAACCTAAAAATCGGACTTTGGTTTGAAACAATTTAATCTTAGGAGCAGAAATGACTAGACCATGGCTCTTAATGGTATAAAAGAAGGCAGTAAGATGTTTCCAGTGTTCACTAATTGATTTTGAAAAAATAAGAATATCATCTATATAAACTATGGAAAAATGACTAAATGGATTGAAAATATCATTCATTATATGTTGAAATTCACTAGGAGCATTTTTTAACCCAAATGGCATGACATTCCATTCATAGTGTCCAAATGGTGTAGTGAAAGCAGTTTTATATCTATCCTTGGGATGAATTTGAATTTGCCAAAAACCACTTTTTAAATCAAATTTACTAAAAATAACAGCTTGACTAAGTCTTTTAATCAAATCTTTTTTATTAGGAATAGGATACCTAATCCATTCTAAAACAGCATTTAAAGGTTTGTAATTAATGACTAATCGAGGGACACCTCGTTCTAATTCAGCATTTTTATTAACATAAAAAGCAGGACAAGACCATGGGGATTTACTTGGACTAATTATTCTATTTTTTAACAATTCATTAATTTCTTTTTTACACATTTCAAGCAATTCATGATTCATTTGAATAGGTCTAGATTTAGTAGGAATTTGTTTTTCATTAAAATTTTTAATATATGGCAAAGTAACTACATGTTTTTTCCTATGCCAAAACGCAGTAGGTAAAGTGGAACAAACAGTTGATTCAAGTTTTAATTTAAATTCATTAATCTGAGAAATAATTACGGGATCAGTTAATTGTTGATCAATTCTTTTGTAATTAATTTCTTCTTTAAGAAATTTTAAATGTCTACTTAATCGATTAATAGTGTGAGAGATAGAACAATCTTTTAATTGATTTAATTCTAACATTTCAGGTGGAGATAAGAATTTAAATGTAACAGGTTGACCGAAAACATGAGTAGTTATTCCTTCACTAGATGTAGTAAATGGATATAGTAAATAGATAAATGGTGTACCTAAAATGATTTTATCAGTCATGTTTTTTACTAAAACAAATGAGGTTTTAAAACAGACATTATTGTGACAAACATGAACTTTAGGTAATTTATATTTAATATGCATTTTACTACCATTAGCAGAGGTTAATCTTTCATGACATTTTTCATAATATTTAGTAGGGAGTAAACCTTCTTGAATGCAATTTAAATCAGCACCAGTATCAATTAATGCAACAAGTTCTAATTCAAAGTTATTAATAACAATTTTAACTTTTGAATACCATTTTTGAATATAAATTTTATTAATTAGATTTAATCTTTTATTTTCAAGATTGTTTGATTGAGATTGGTGTGATCGATTATCGAATAGAAGGTTTTCAGGATTAGTATGGTCAGAATCATGACCAGATTCATTAGGAGATTCAACATTATTATCTTGGAAACTTTCTAAATGTTTATTAGGTTTTAATGTAATAATTTCGTCTTCTAAATGTTGATCTTTATTTTGTAGTTCTTTAATAGTTTGTTTAATCTGATTGATTTCTTGTTGTAAATCTTGAAGTGTAACTTCTTTTTGTTTATTCTTAAATCTTTCTAAAGTTTTAGATAGACTAATAATTGGTTTATCTTGTCTAGGTTTAGAATCAGTATTATTAATTAATAAAGATTTAAGTCTATCAGTATATTTCTGCTTTAATTCTGGATCATCTAATTTACTAATTAGTTCAATAAGAGCAGATTCTTCTTGATTTTGTTTAGTAAGAACAGTAATTTGTTTAACAGGTTTACAACAAACATCATTACATCCTAATTCTATATTATTATCAGAATCATTACTAGGTGAATGGTAATCAGATGAAGTATTCGGATTATCAGAAGAGGAATCACTAACAGATTGATTTAATTGAAAGATTTCAAATAATTGATTTTTTGATTCATCATTAATTTGAAGTTGATTAACTTTATCTTTTAATTTTTGTTTCTCTTTACACTTATTAGAATAATGACCTTTTTGACCACAGTTATAACATGTAATATCTTTATTAGATTTAGATTTTGGATGTGATTTTGACTTGTAATATTTCTTTTTTGGTTTAGTATAAAATTTATCATTTGATTTAGAAGGTGAATAGTTCTTTTTGTATTTATTTGAATATTTGTGTCTATGTTTACTATGTTTATGTGGTTTCCTACGAGAGGGTGCGACAGGAGGTAAACCATATTGTTCACAGAAATTTCCTAATTCATATTTAGCCTTGTGCTTATCTTTTTGAGCTTTTTGACTAAGTTTAAGATCAATACACATTCTTAATCCTTCTTTTTGAATAGTGCTAATTATATCACCATAGGTTAAATTATCATATTCAATTATTCCAGTAGGTTGACTAAGAACATCTCTAATTTTGTGAGCAAATAAATCAGGTAATCCATTAATAAATTTTTCTTTCCAAAATGATTTAGTACAGTCTTCTCTTAACATAACTCTAGAGGTAAAAACATCTTTATACCATCTAAAATCACTTAAGGTAGGACAGATCAGGTTACTAAGTTGATCATGTATGCGAGAATATATATTAGTAGGAGTTCCTATAAAATGTCTAACTATTGTGTAGATTAATGTGTTAACACCATCAGGTACATAATAACCAATATGTTCATCAAAGATAGGGAGATCATTTGCATCTTTTTGATTAGCATGTAAGATTGATTCACGTTGTTCTTCAGTGAGATATTTTTCCCACCAAGATTTGAGCATACCGGTAAAACCAGAGGTTATTAGAGAAGCAATTTCAGGTTGAGAGTAATCAGGGTAATTAGTTAAATAACTATTAGCAACCATAGATAAATGATTTAATTTTTGCAATATTTGATCTTCACTTAAACCATCAATATTCCATTCATATAATTTTTTGGCAGAGACAGAAAATTGATTAGCAATATTATTTTCTTCATATTGGAGATCAGGAGGAGTTGGTCTAGAATACCAATTTTTTGTAAGAGATGTAGGATTAGGTTTAAGATAATGCAATTTGTTGAGCTGAGTAGAGGGTTGAAATTGTCGAGCTAATTGATTAATCTCATTATCAGTTGAATCAGAATCAGATTGAGTAGAAACAGGTTCTTGTTGATTTAAAACAGTAAGACCTTTGGAGGGTGAAGTTTGTTCACTGGTAGCTAATTTGGTAAATAGTTGTTCGATAGCTTTTACAGCAGATTGATCATTGGTGACTAAACTTTTGCGTTTGGAATGATCACTGGGAAGGTTTATTAAAGGTTGATCGAGAGATTGTTTAGTAGATGTGGTATTAGCAGAATAATCATCTAAATTAGTTTCTATTTTATCTAATTGTTTACCAATTGTTTTTAAACATTGATTAGTATAATTATTTTGTTCAATAATTTTTTTAATTTCAGGGTCAGTGCCAGGCAACTTAAAAGGAGAGGCTGGGACTTCAGAACCTTGGCATTCAATAATTATATTAGATAGAGGTGGATGACTAGAGGTAACAGATGTATTAGGGGAAGTTTTCCATTTATGTTTTGTGATTGTATTAATCTTTTTATAATAGTTATCCATATATTCAAAGAAAGATAATTCAAAACCATATTCTACCATAAAATCATACCATTTCCTAGTTATGCTGGATTGTTGAGCAGAATCATATTTAGCACGATAAGCATGTCTTTTAGTTCTATTTTCTTTAGATCTAAAATCAATAAGTAATTTATCTAAATCAGGAGTAAATTCTTTTTTAATTGTCATTAATTGAGGATTGATTGGATGTGTAACTTCGAAATCAGTTTGAGTAGGAGAATTTTGAGATTCTTCATCTTCTTCAGGTAAATGTGTGTGTGTTGAATAAACAGGTTTACTAATTTGAGAAGTTGTAGAGTTATCAATTCCTTTGAGTTTACTATTTGTAGTGTGACCAAGATTGAGTTGACTATTTTTTCGAAATAAAGGAGTATTAAATATTTCATCTTCAGTTTCAATTTCAGTAGGTATACTAGAAGTACTATGTCTAGAGGATTCACCTCGATTAAATTTAATGTGAACTGAACCATCAGTATATTGTTGGATATCTTGGATATCTTGAATAGAAGATTGTTGTTGATTATGTTTATAATTTTCATTATTAGTAATCCATTGATCGGGGAGAGTAATATTTTTCCATTCAATCATTTGTGGAACATTAATATGGGATTCATTATTACTACTTTGGATTAGCAGAGTTTTATCTTTTGGACTTTTATGCAAAGCTTGAACATTTAAATTGGTTTTCATATATTTATAATGAACACGATAAATTAAAGCAATATTATGAACTTTTTCTAACATATTAGTAAATGAACCATTTAATTGAATATTTAAAGTTAATGCTTTTAAAATATGTGGATCACGTAAACTGAGTGTAAAATCAGGAAAACAATTAAAATGTACTGGACCCTTATGAAGACCAGTTTCCATCATACCCATTAAACTATCATTATAATCAATAAAACGAGCATCTCGTAAACATAATAAAACAGAAGCATTTTTTCCTTGTTGGGTTAATGGTTTAATACCAACTTGAATTAAGCCTAAATGAATAAAATTATGACCAGTTTTCAAATGTCTTTATTATTATTATTATTATTATTATTATTATTATTATTATTATTAATTTTGTACAATTTGAGTTTATATATATATTTTATTAGTCTTTACGTTTTTTTTAGTAAATAAAAAATAATTCTAAATAATTGTTATTTACATTAATTTCAAATCATACAAATTATTTTAATTATTTAAGTTTTTTATATATTTATTGAATTATTAATTTAATTTTTTATTAAATATGTTAAATATTAGTCTTATTTTAAAGATTTTGTTGATATTTTTTTGAATAATATTAATTTTATAAAAATTGAATTTATATATTAAAAATTATATGTATTCTGTTAAAATAAAATTGAATAAAATTTGTTTTGTTTTTAATTAAAAAGTGAGGTGAGTGATGTGATGTAATATGTGATGTGTAGAAAGAGAGTGGAGAGAAGAAAAGTGAATGTGTGTGACGTGTGTTTTGGGGGGGGGGGGGGTGTGTGTCATTGTGTGTAAGGGTAAATTAATCTTTTTAACATAGATATTAACGGTGTGACGATTGCAGATTAGTCCAAAATCATAATAGAAGTATCTATATACTTCTAACGTCAAGGGGTCATCTACAAAGCCCAAAACCACAAATGGGTTCAGTGTTTTTTTATTATTATTATTATTTTTTTTTTTAGCAATTTGGGTAGTTTGATGAAACAATATGAGATGTGGTTGCTATTAGATATGAAGCGTGTTGTCAGAAAATCAAAATAGCATGATAGTCCACATCAAGGAAGCTATAGACTTAACCCTCAAGGGTTGGCCTAGTGGTGGAGGCTTGGGACTTAGGAGTTTGCTCCTCTCTAGGTCTCAGGTTCAAAACCTCTTAGGTGCTATCAACTCTTGTGTTGGGCCAGTCCATACGGAGCTCTGCTCTGGCTTTAAATGGGCCCCCCGCTAGTGGACGGTGGGATTGGTCCCCCAGGGATTAGTTGAGGTGCGCGCAAGCTGGTCCGGACACCCTGAGTTATCAAAAAAAAAGGAAGCTATAGACTTTATACGATAGAATAGATACACTAATAGTATGTGCACATTCGATGAATAAATTGTTAAAACTGTGAAAAGTTATAAATTTTGATGTAAATTTGATCTTGATAATTACATTAGACAAAAAATAAAAAAAATAAAAAGTTATCAACAATAATTACATGAAAGTATCTTGAAAAAAAAAAAAATGTGACAATCTACACTAATTTAGATGTAGACTTTATATAATAATATAAATATATATGAGTCTCTCAAAGATCTCATAGTGACTAGCGTCTCATGCCTATAAGTGCCTTTTTGAATTAAAAAAATATATTGCCATTTAAGTCTAAAAATTAGGTTTACTTTTCAAACTTAATGATATGTCAATCAATTATAATATCTAAAATAATTTTATCTCTCATATATTCTCAAATTATTAGTCAATCATCTCTCTTACACATTTCTATAACTAGAAAATAGGTCTAAAATGGGGGCTTGTATATCAATTTATTTAAAAAAATTGTGGTTGGATTATAAATTTGTAAAAGGGTAAAATAATAAAAGAAAAGAAAACAGATGAACGATTTTTTCTTCCCTTATAAATTCCTTCCACAAATCTAAAATTCAAAATATTGTTAAACCATATCAATTTGAGAAGGCCAGAATTGAATAAAGGTAACAAGCCCCCCCCCCCCCCCCTGGACCTCAACTATTCGGCCACGTTTGTTTGGCGGATTAGGTTGGATGGGATTGTTAGTGAAAGGATTGTTAGTGAAGGGATTGTTAACGTGGGGATTGATAGTGAGGGGATTAAGTAAAAGTATGTTTGTTTTGATGATAGTGTAGGAGATAATTAGTGATGGGATTGTTAAATTATTTTTGTATAAAATAAATAAATAAATTATTTCTATATTAAAAAAAATTAAAACAAATATTAAAGTAAACAAGTGCACTTGGTAAAAAAAAATGAAATTAAAAAAATAATTTTTTTATATAAAATAGACTCAATCCCCTCACTATTTTCCTAATCCCACCCAAAATCTACCCAAGCTAATCCCCCTGTGTGAGGGTATTCATAGTCCCATGGGACTACTAGTCCCCTCCTATTTTTTCCAAGCAAACATGGGCTATGTAGGGCCCACGGGATTGGTAGTCCAATCCCCCCACCTATGGAGCCAAACAAACATGGCCTTCGGCTAAAATAGAACACCAAACAAAGTCAGGCCCTTACAGTAGGCCCAAATAAATAAAGTACGTTGATCTCTTTTGAAATTTATAAAAATATATATATATATATAATAAATTTCATAATTTCGGCATAATTATAATGAATTTCTTTAAAATTTTAATTTATATAACACGTAGTTATTTTTATCTATTTGTCAATAATTTATTAGTACTTTTTTTCATTAGTTATAAAGATGAAAAAATGATGTTATCTTTCTTACACTAGAATATATTTTTTTATTTGCTTATCTTTTTGCCTTGTCATTATTTATATTAGTTTTGATCCTTTTAGTCTTGCTAGAAGGGTGATTACTGTAATTATGTTAAAATTGTGAGATTACTTATATTTTTTCAAATCTCAAGACAAGTCAATGTAATTTATTATTTTTTTTTAAAAAAATAATTAGATAAGAGCATCTCTAATGGAAAATGCTATAATAGAATTGTCATTGCCAAATTATGGCAATGGATAGTAGAAAATGGTTGAATTATAGCAATTGTGCTCTAATGGAGGACTACAATTTTTGCTATTTTGGCACAAAAATTGGTGTGTTCGGACGATAAGTTGTCGTCCGAACACACTAGTTTTTGTGTTTGGTTCTGCAAAAATGGCGGATGAGAGGGAGGGATGTTTTGTTGAGAGGGAAAAAGGGATGGATAGAGGCTTTGCTTGATGGTCTGGCACATATAACAGCTGCCAAAACTTATATCAAGCTTTGGCATTTGCCAAATTTGGCAATTGGCATTTCAAATCATTGGAGCAGACATTTCTACTACAGCTGCCAAATTATGGCAATAGCAGCTCCAATGGCTTGCCATTGGAGATGCTCTAAGTAAACCGAATTAGATGAATAATTTAAAATTTTGTCATATTTATCAAGATTTCATATATAAAAATAATAAGTTCATAATTTAATTTGTTGGATTTTTTTAAACTATCAACTTATCAATTTTTAATTTGAACATAAAAGGAAAAAAATAATAATAAATTACAAAATCTCCTTAAATTAAGACCCATTTGCATTTTGTTCATTTGAATTTCAAAATTTAACAGTACACTCTCGAAGTGTTATCTTATTGTGGTTAACCATTTTTGTTAGGATTACGTTAGAAAGTTATAAAAAAATCAAATAATGTATATAGACGTGACACATTTACTAAAATTTTATGACAATAAGACCCGTATTTGGTGATTCCATTTTCATTTTACCACTATGATAAGAGACAAAGGCCTTGTTTGGTGAAGCTTTTTTTAATTTAAAAGCTGATACAGAAATTAAAAGCATTCTTACCTCAACTTTCAAATAATAACTTTTTTTTAGCTTATTTAAGTTATTTTTACTTAATAAGTTATAAACAGAAGCTGCACCAAACAGTCTAACACAGACTTTCAAATCAAAATAAGCTACAATCACTCCCAAAAACTGTAACAAACAGTCCCAAAGTAGAAATGAAATTATCATATAAGAGTTTATCAAAAAAATAATCAATAATGAATATTACTGTATTAAAAAATCAATAAATGCGCTATATGCTTTACACATGATTTGATTTTCTGTAAATTTTTAACAAAATATTAACAAAAAAGAATTAATTGTAATAAGATAATACTTTGAGGAAGTTAGTCATAATTTAAAGGGTTTATTGTAATTTACTTTAAAAAATGGTATATTACAAATACACTTCCTGAAATTTACTTAAAAGGAATTATTTGCTATGAAATTAGAAATTTCAAGTGACATGATATAATTTTCAGAACCACAAGAGGTAATTGTGTTTTAAACAAATATGAAAGAGTGTATTCGTAATTTCAGTCATATCATATATCTATTTTTCTGTACGTCTTTTCGTAATAAATAAAAAGTCAATTTATAAATCATACCTAAAATAATTATAGGTAAATTACGAATACACTTCCTAAGGTTTGATTAAAATACGAATCATCTCATTTGGTTTTAGAAATTATATTCCTCTTTTTAAAATTTCTAATTCCATAACAAATCGTCCCTTTTAGTAATAAATCATGAAATCAAACAACAATTTTTAATGATGTTCGAAATATATTTCAATTAATAATTTCGGTAATTTTATTATTGCATATGAGAGTAATTATGAATTTTATTGTTTTAATTAATTCTATTGAATAAATTTTTTTGATAAGGGAGTATTTATAATTTTTAAAATTATAGGGAGCAATCTGTAATTTAAATAAATTTTAGGAAATGTATTTGTAATTTATCTATAATTATAGAAAGGATAAATTATAAATACACTTCCTGAAAGTATAAGCTTGATCAATATGATTATAAGTAAAGATTATTTTGTGCTCATATACAAATAAATAAATTTAGGTTGGATGACTTACAATTTGCCTTCCGTCATAAATAAATAAAAATAAAATAAACATGGGAAAATTATCATTTAGTGGGAGGTGGAGTGGAACAAATATTTACTAAAATGAGATAATTTTCGTGGTACAACTTTTGCTGTACTTTTTTATACACAAAAGAGTTATTCATAATATATATACATGTTTGTAAACATTTGTTCAATGGCATTTCCTGGTTTAGAGTGTTGGACCAGTATAGGGTACGGGGTTTATAGGTTATGGTCCTAATTTGGGAGTCATCATTTGGTGATCTTATAGCAATATTTTACACCATTTAACACGTAAAATATGTTGTGTTATCTTTCAAAAAATAAAATAAAAAGTGTTAAGACCTTATTTGACAAGTAATTTTTTGACTAATATAGCTAAATTCACAGAACAAAGGCAAATACCTAAAAATTTAATCCCAATAATAAATGTCATATTATACACATAAATTTATTTTTCTCATAACTATCTATTCAATTAAAAAAAAAATTCTAAATACGTTAATTTTTTTTTCATTTTATAAAAAAATAAAAAAATTACTAAAAGAGTCAAGTTTTCAAATGGACACTAAGGCCTTGTTTAGGTACTCCCAAATAATTCAAAAAACCAAAAAGTTACTCAAAAAGTTAAAAAGTTAACACTATTCACCAAAGGTCAACAATTACGGCCGCACAACTCCCAATTCAAATTCTCCTCTAAAAACCAATTTTCACAATTTTTTATTACACATTTTTTCATAAAAAGTCAAAAAGTTAACCCAAACATCCATATTTTCAACCTCAATTTTTTAGTCAAAAAAGACAAAAAGTGCACTTATTTAGTCTTCCCAAACTTGGCCTAAATCTCTCTATTTTAATCAAGGGTAAATTACACTTACACTTCTGAAATTTTGATTTAATATATCACTTCCTGACGTTTGGAAAATTACACTAACTTCCCTATCATTTAATTATTTAGACGGAATGAAAATATTAAACTCATACACTCTCTTTTTTCTTACTTTGCTTTACTTCTTCTATTTTTTTTTTCCTTTTCTTTGTTTTACCTTTTTTTTTCAATGTAATTTCCTCTATTTTTCTACTATGAGTTATTGGCCCTGTTTGGTAGGGCTTATTTCTAGTTTATTTCAACTTTTAACTTAATTTAAACTATTTTGATATGTTTGGTTCAGCTTAACAATACAGCTTATAACTTTTTGTAAGTCAAAAATCAACTTATTGTTTGAGTGGGAGAGGAGAAGCTTAATTTATAAGTCAAAAATCAACTTATGTTCACAGTTATAAGCTATAAGCTGTTAGGCTATAAGTTATAATCACTTTCTCACAGCTCTACCAAACAGGGCCATTGCCTTTTATATAAGCAGGGGGTTTGTAAAATGAGGCTATTAATTATAGTGGTAAAAATATAATTTCAAAAATATCAAGAAATAAAATGTAATTAAATCAAATTTTAGGAGATGTCATTATAATTTATCCTTTAATCAATAAAAATTAAATTGAGACACTGTGAATTTGTCCCACCACTATCAAATAATTTTGTCCTAATTTGAAGAGATGTGGGGGTGCACTTGACCCCTGAAGCTAGGGACCGTTACCAGACTCCACATAGGCCTCATATCATCTGTCTGAAATCTAATTAGAAAAGTCTCATATCAAAATCACCCATCCGACAATAGGCTTATAGGCTTTATGTATTTGGCCCACAAACTGCTGACAACTTCATCAAAATGCAATCATGTTTGCATGCAATTCATCACTTATTATCAGAGTTGAGAGAGTGCCATTTCCTCATGCGTCTCTTATGGTTGACAAGTTATAGGCTGGTGTAGGTGCAAGGTGAGCTGATACTTCACTAATATTTAATTGGTAGATGGTCTAACAAATAAACAGTAATGTTTTTATACCCATTCATCAATAAGAGCTTAATTAATAAAAGTGAAAAATAATACACCATGTGATGTTATTCCTGAGCTAAAATATAATTTCTTTACGAATTTTACATATGTAGCTTCTTTTCCACTCCCTTACATGTTCACAGTGTCCTTATTTGTCTTTATGTGTGAATGTGTGAGTGATCAAATAAAAATAATTTTAACTAGAATAAACTAAGATTTAAAAATTGTGCATGGTAAGTGGTTTTTTCACCCACTTCTATTGTGGGTGAATATTATTCATCACTTTGTTTGGATCATTCAATCATTATAAGAGTGAAGCAATATCAAGTTGTCTTCATGGCATTTTTCCCCTACTGTTTTCGTAGACAGACAAATGAGGAGTGTGCTAAACGAAATGCATGGCTACATCAATTTTTATTTCAGAATCATGCTGGCCCAGTTTCCTCATCTTCTTAACTTTTGCATATGAGTGAGGCAGTCGATAAGGTTGTTTCATTGTGACTTATAATTGGGGTCAAACAATAAAACTATCCTATTTATATGTCGGTGTAAAATTACGTATATATTTCTATATATTAGTGGTGGGGATATGTGATATGTGTAAATGTATATAATTTAGGAATGTGAAATTTTAGATATATGAATCAATTTTCGTATGGAAATTTTCTCATGCTGACTCTTTTCAAATCGTTGTGAGCACTTTTGAAAGTGAGAGGGTAATTTATGTTTAAATTGGGCCGAGCTAGGATAGTAGGCCGATCTATGGTCCATATTGAAGAGGCTGAGAAGATGGGCCCCGGACAAGTGTTAGTCCGGTCCGAAGTAGAGGATTTCCACCGGAGTAAGTGCTTATGTTTAGTTCGGTCGCAGGTTATTTGAGTTAGCTCGGTCATGTTGTTCAGAACCGAGGTATATTGGGCTTACTTTAGGACCTGAGTAAATGGTAGCTCGGCTTAATTCTTTTATGGATAGCTCGGCCTTTGCATGCGAGGCCGAGATAGGAGAAAGGAAAGCGGAGTCGAGGTAACAGTCGTCCGGTCTTCAGTGATTAGTTCGGTCATAGCGTATGGGAACCGAAGTGTGCTGAGTCCTTAGAATGACTGGTTGTGCAAATAGTTCAGCTCAACTTTCTTATGGTTAGCTCGATCGTAGCATGGGGAAGCCGAGGTAAGAGAAAGGAAAGTAAGGGCCGAACTAGAGGTTACTTCGGTCATATTGGAGTCCGGCCGTGGTAAAACCATCTCACTTGGTTTAAGCAGTGAGGGAGGGTGTTGGAGGATAAGCATTATCTTCCAGGAGTATGAATCCTAAGAGGACTCTGCATGGAGGAGTAAGAGTCCTACCAGGATTGTGCCACGCGAAATCTATAAAAACTCACCAATATCACCTATGAAGAGGTAATGCAACTTGGCTCCCTAAATACATAGAGCTTTTGCCTATTTGTCTTGTTGACTGACTTAGGCATCGGAGAGGTTTCCGGCACACACCCGCCGGCTAGCTCACGTTTGTGTTTTCAGGTAGTGGAACGACGTCGCACGGAGGAGCGCAGACTTGATCAACAGGATTATACGAGAAGGTGTATTTCTTTTCCGTACAGAAAGATTAAATAAAACATGATAGAAAGTGTTCATTCCAACTTCGGCGCTCACATTATATAATATTAGCAGTGAGGCAAAACCCAAAGCATTCGTAATTTCACATAAATTTTTGAATTGTTTGATAGTTGATGGATGATAAAAAAAAAATTTAGGGCAAAAAGTATTTAACCTCTGTGATTTTGGATTGTTGCAAATGACCCCCTTGAGGTTTAGAAATATACAGACACTTACCGATTTGCAACTGTTATATTTTCCATCTAAACAAACGACAAGTGAGCTGAACGCACCCCATTTGCATGTATTGGCCCATTTGATAGCTTTCCCTTTAAAAATGATTTGACCAAAAGACCAAAATATACTTACATAAGACAATGTTATGAAATGGATGTTATACTCCACCCTAATCGGAAGAAAGTGGAACCATCCTGGAGTACTCCCTGTCCCTTTGATTTTAATTTTTTAATTATATTTTTATTTCTTATTTATTTTATTTATTATTTTTTATTTAATCAAATATTTATTTGTTTAATTTGCCTTCCACTCTATAGTGTCTTTTTTTATTTTTTTATTTTATTTGAACTTTATTATACAATTTGATAGGAATATTGAAATGTCTTATAACATTGGATGAGAAAAACTTGATTATATTTTATTAAACTTTATTATACAATTTGTTTATAGAATCATAAGAAAATGATCTTTTCTTTAACAAATTAGTTTTAATTTTTCTTTTCTTTTTCTTTTTTTTTTTAAAGAAAAATTGAAGACAGAATTCAATCAAATATGATGAATTGGAGTTTTCATGACATAATTTTTTGAAACTATTTTTAATGCTAAAATATATGTGACTGTTTTTTTGATTATTTTTAGTGAACTTTTTTTTGTATTAATTTGTTTTTTTTTTTTTTTTTTTTGGTGTGATTTGAGTTTATGAAAATACAAAATAATATTTGTATAATTTAATTATTATTATCTGTATGGTTTATTAATATTTTTTATTTATACAATTTCAGTTAACATTTGTGTAGTTTGAATAATGATAATAATAATAATAATAATAATAATAATAATAATAATAATAAATTATTATTATTATTATTATTAATTTTGTACAATTTGAGTTTATATATTTTTTTTATTAGTCTTTACGTTTTTTTTAGTAAATAAAAAATAATTCTAAATAATTGTTATTTACATTAATTTCAAATCATACAAATTATTTTAATTATTTAAGTTTTTTATATATTTATTGAATTATTAATTTAATTTTTTATTAAATATGTTAAATATTAGTCTTATTTTAAAGATTTTGTTGATATTTTTTTGAATAATATTAATTTTATAAAAATTGAATTTATATATTAAAAATTATACGTATTTTGTTAAAATAAAATTGAATAAAATTTGTTTTGTTTTTAATTAAAAAGTAAGGTGAGTGATGTGATGTAATATGTGATGTGTAGAAAGAGAGTGGAGAGAAGAAAAGTGCATGTGTGTGACGTGTGTTGGGAGGGGGGGGGGTGAGTGTGTCATTGTGTGTAAGGGTAAATTAGTCTTTTTGACATAGACATTAACGGCGTGACGATTGCAGATTAGTCCAAAATCATAATAGAAGTATCTATATACTTTTAAACGTCAAGGGTTATCTACAAAGCCCAAAACCACAAAGTGGTTCAGTGTTTTTTTATTATTATTATTTTTTTATTTTTTTTAGCAATTTGGATAGTTTGATGAAACAATATGAGATGTGGTTGCTATTAGATATGAAGCGTGTTGTCAGAAAATCAAAATAGCATGATAGTCCACATCAAGGAAGCTATAGACTTTATACGATAGAATAGATATACTAATAGTATGTGCACATTCGATGAATAAATTGTTAAAACTGTGAAAAGTTATAAATTTTGATGTAAATTTGATCTTGATAATTACATTAGATAAAAAAAAAGTTATCGACAATAATTACATGAAAGTATCTTGAAAAAAAAATAAATAAATAAAAATGTGACAATCTACACTAATTTAGATGTAGACTTTATATAATAATATAATAGCAATGCTATATATCATGAAAATAATCATGAAAGTTTTTTGACCCTTAGATTACACTTACAATAAAGCACCACACACAAATCAAGGTAATTTAAGGATCATAACTCTTCATGATCATTTTCATGAAAAAAATTTCATGATCCCTAACTTTTCTCATAATATAAATATATATGAGTCTCTCAAAGATCTCACAGTGACTAGTGTCTCATGCCTACAAATGCCTTTTTGAACCGGAGAGACATAACATTTCCATTTTACTCTTTACCCTATCTTTTTACTTGGTCAATCCTGAAGTTGTAATTCGAGAAGAAAGAAAAATTATTTTTAAAAAAATATATTGCCATTTAAGTCTAAAAATTAGGTTTACTTTTCAAACTTAATGATATGCCAATCAATTATAATATCTAAAATAATTTTATCTCTCATATATTCTTAAATTATTAGTCAATCATCTCTCTTAGAGCATCTCCAGCAATGATAGACAAAATAGCTATTCAAAATTTCACTTTACTATTTTAGCTAGTCATTTTTTTAATATACACTCCAACAAGACTATCTACTTTAGCTATCTTTTATTAAAATATTATTATACTTTAGATATCTTTTATTAAAATATTATTAAAAACAAAAGTTTGAATTAAAAAATGATAAAAAAAATTGAGAGCTAGTGTACAGTACCTCGCCTTCCCTAGCGAGGTACTGTAGCAAAATGTTGGCTTGGCGTCATAGTGGCTAGGCTGCTGGAAAAGGGATTTATGCTTATTGACTAGCTATTGTATCATTTTTGGTAAAATGCCTTGGCTGCTGGAGATGCTCTTACACATTTCTATAACTAGAAAATAGGTCTAAAATGGGGACTTGTATATCAGTTTATTTAAAAAAATTGTGATTGGATTATAAATTTGTAAAAGGGTAAAATAATAAAAGGAAAGAAAACAGATGAACAATTTTTTCTTCCCTTATAAATTCCTTCCACAAATCTAAAATTCAAAATATTGTTAAACCATATCAATTTGAGGGCCAGAATTGAATAAAGGTAACAAGGCCCCCCCCCCCTTTTGGACCTCAACAATTCGGCTAAAATAGAACACCAAACAAAGTCAGGCCCTTACAGTAGGCCCAAATAAATAAAGTACGTCGATCTCTTTTCAAATTTATAAAAAATATACATATAATAAATTTCATAATTTCAGCATAATTATAATAAATTTCTTTAAAATTTTAATTCATATAGCATGTAGTTATTTTTATTTATTTGTCAATAATTTATTAGTACTTTTTTTCATTAGTTATAAAGATGAAAAAATGATGTTATCTTTCTTACACTAGAATATATTTTTTTATTTGTTTATCTTTTTGCCTTGTCATTATTTATATTAGTTTTGATCCTTTTAGTCTTGTTAGAAGGGTGATTACTATAATTATGTTAAAATTGTGAGATTACTTATATTTTTTCAAATCTCAAGACAAGTCAATGTAATTTATTATTTTTTTTAAAAAAAATAATTAGATAAGAGCATCTCTAATGGCAAATGCTATAATAGAATTGTCATTGCCAAATTATGGCACTGGATAGTAGAAAATAGTTGAATTATAGCAATTGTGCTCTAATGGAGGACTACAATTTTTGCTATTTTGGCACAAAAATTGGTGTGTTCGGACGATAAGTTGTCGTCCGAACACACTAGTTTTTGTGTTTGGTTCTGCAAAAATGGCGGATGAGAGGGAGGGATGTTTTGTTGAGAGGGAAAAAGGGATGGATAGAGGCTTTGCTTGATGGTCTGGCACATATAACAGCTGCCAAAACTTGTATCAAGCTTTGGCATTTGCCAAATTTGGCAATTGGCATTTCAAATCATTGGAGCAGACATTTCTACTACAGCTGCCAAATTATGGCAATAGCAGCTCCAATGGCTTGCCATTGGAGATGCTCTAAGTAAACCGAATTAGATGAATAATTTAAAATTTTGTCATATTTATCAAGATTTCATATATAAAAATAATAAGTTCATAATTTAATTTGTTGGATTTTTTTAAACTATCAACTTATCAATTTTTAATTTGAACATAAAAGGAAAAAAATAATAATAAATTACAAAATCTCCTTAAATTAAGACCCATTTGCATTTTGTTCATTTGAATTTCAAAATTTAAGAGTACACTCTCGAAGTGTTATCTTATTGTGGTTAACCATTTTTGTTAGGATTACGTTAGAAAGTTATAAAAAAATCAATAAATGTATAAAGACATGACACATTTACTAAAATTTTATGACAATAAGACCCGTATTTGGTGATTCCATTAGCATTTTACCACTATGATAAGAGACAAAGGCCTTGTTTAGTGAAGCTTTTTTTAATTTAAAAGCTGATACAGAAATTAAAAGCATTCTTACCTCAACTTTCAAATAATCAACTTTTTTTTAGCTTATTTAAGTTATTTTTACTTAATAAGTTATAAACAGAAGCTGCACCAAACAGTCTAACACAGACTTTCAAATCAAAATAAGCTATAATCACTCCCAAAAACTGTAAAAAACAGTCCCAAAGTAGAAATGAAATTATCATATAAGAGTTTATCAAAAAAATAATCAATAATGAATATTACTGTATTAAAAAATCAATAAATGCGCTATATGCTTTACACATGATTTGATTTTCTGTAAATTTTTAACAAAATATTAACAAAAAAGAATTAATTGTAATAAGATAATACTTTGAGGAAGTTAGTCATAATTTAAAGGGTTTATTGTAATTTACTTTAAAAAATGGTATATTACAAATACACTTCCTGAAATTTACTTAAAATGAACTATTTGCTATGAAATTAGAAATTTCAAGTGACACGATATAATTTTTAGAACCACAAGAGGTAATTGTGTTTTAAACAAATATGAAAGAGTGTATTCGTAATTTCAGTCATATCATATATCTACTTTTCTATATGTCTTTTCGTAATAAATAAAAAGTCAATTTATAAATCATACCTAAAATAATTATAGGTAAATTACGAATACACTTCCTAAGGTTTGATTAAAATACGAATCATCTCATGTAGTTTTAGAAATTATATTCCTCTTTTTAAAATTTCTAATTCCATAACAAATCGTCCTTTTTAATAATAAATCATGAAATCAAACAACAATTTTTAATGATGTTAGAAATATATTTCAATTAATAATTTCGGTAATTTTATTATTGTATATGAGAGTAATTATGAATTTTATTTTTTTAATTAATTCTATTGAATAAATTTTTTTGATAAGGAAGTATTTATAATTTTTAAAATTATAGGGAGCAATCTATAATTTAAATAAATTTTAGGAAATGTATTTGTAATTTATCTATAATTATAGAAAGGATAAATTATAAATACACTTCCTGAAAGTATAAGCTTGATCAATATGATTATAAGTAAAGATTATTTTGTGCTCATATACAAATAAATAAATTTAGGTTGGATGACTTACAATTTGCCTTCCGTCATAAATAAATAAAAATAAAATAAACATGGGAAAATTATCATTTAGTGGGAAGCGGAGTGGAACAAATATTTACTAAAATGAGATAATTTTCGTGGTACAACTTTTGCTGTACTTTTTTATACACAAAAGAGTTATTCATAATATATATACATGTTTGTAAACATTTGTTCAATGGCATTTCCTGGTTTAGAGTGTTGGACCAGTATAGGGTACGGGGTTTATAGGTTATGGTCCTAATTTGGGAGTCATCATTTGGTGATCTTATAGCAATATTTTACACCATTTAACACGTAAAATATGTTGTGTTATCTTTCAAAAAATAAAATAAAAAGTGTTAAGACCTTATTTGACAAGTAATTTTTTGACTAATATAGCTAAATTCACATAACAAAGGCAAATACCTAAAAATTTAATCCCAATAATAAATGTCATATTATACACATAAATTTATTTTTCTCATAACTATCTATTCAATTAAAAAAAAAAAAATTCTAAATACGTTAATTTTTTTTTCATTTTATAAAAAAATAAAAAAATTACTAAAAGAGTCAAGTTTTCAAATGGACACTAAGGTCTTGTTTAGGTACTCCCAAATAATTCAAAAAACCAAAAAGTTACTCAAAAAATTAAAAAGTTAACACTATTCACCAAAAGTCAACAATTACGGCCGCACAACTCTCAATTCAAATTCTCCTCTAAAAACCAATTTTCACAATTTTTTATTACACATTTTTCCATAAAAAGTCAAAAAGTTAACCCAAACATCCATATTTTCAACCTCAATTTTTTAGTCAAAAAAGACAAAAAGTGCACTTATTTAGTCTTCCCAAACTTGGCCTAAATCTCTCTATTTTAATCAAGGGTAAATTACACTTACACTTCTGAAATTTTGATTTAATATATCACTTCCTGACGTTTGGAAAATTACACTAACTTCCCTATCATTTAATTATTTAGACGGAATGAAAATATTAAACTCATACACTCTCTTTTTTCTTACTTTGCTTTACTTCTTCTATTTTTTTTTTCCTTTTCTTTGTTTTACCTTTTTTTTTCAATGTAATTTCCTCTATTTTTCTACTATGAGTTATTGGCCCTGTTTGGTAGGGCTTATTTCTAGTTTATTTCAACTTTTAACTTAATTTAAACTATTTTGATATGTTTGGTTCAGCTTAACAATACAGCTTATAACTTTTTGTAAGTCAAAAATCAACTTATTGTTTGAGTGGGAGAGGAGAAGCTTAATTTATAAGTCAAAAATCAACTTATGTTCACAATTATAAGCTATAAGCTGTTAGGCTATAAGTTATAATCACTTTCTCACAGCTCTACCAAACAGGGCCATTGCCTTTTATATAAGCAGGGGGTTTGTAAAATGAGGCTATTAATTATAGTGGTAAAAATATAATTTCAAAAATATCAAGAAATAAAATGTAATTAAATCAAATTTTAGGAGATGTCATTATAATTTATCCTTTAATCAATAAAAATTAAATTGAGACACTGTGAATTTGTCCCACCACTATCAAATAATTTTGTCCTAATTTGAAGAGATGTGGGGGTGCACTTGACCCCTGAAGCTAGGGACCGTTACCAGACTCCACATGGGCCTCATATCATCTGTCTGAAATCTAATTAGAAAAGTCTCATATCAAAATCACCCATCCGACAATAGGCTTATAGGCTTTATGTATTTGGCCCACAAACTGCTGACAACTTCATCAAAATGCAATCATGTTTGCATGCAATTCATCACTTATTATCAGAGTTGAGAGAGAGCCATTTCCTCATGCGTCTCTTATGGTTGACAAGTTATAGGCTGGTGTAGGTGCAAGGTGAGCTGATACTTCACTAATATTTAATTGGTAGATGGTCTAACAAATAAACAGTAATGTTTTTATACCCATTCATCAATAAGAGCTTAATTAATAAAAGTGAAAAATAATACACCATGTGATGTTATTCCTGAGCTAAAATATAATTTCTTTACGAATTTTACATATGTAGCTTCTTTTCCACTCCCTTACATGTTCACAGTGTCCTTATTTGTCCTTATGTGTGAATGTGTGAGTGATCAAATAAAAATAATTTTAACTAGAATAAACTAAGATTTAAAAATTGTGCATGGTAAGTGGTTTTTTCACCCACTTCTATTGTGGGTGAATGTTATTCATCACTTTGTTTGGATCATTCAATCATTATAAGAGTGAAGCAATATCAATTTGTCTTCATGGCATTTTTCCCCTACTGTTTTCGTAGACAGACAAATGAAGAGTGTGCTAAACGAAATGCATGGCTACATCAATTTTTATTTCAGAATCATGCTGGCCCAGTTTCCTCATCTTCTTAACTTTTGCATATGAGTGAGGCAGTCGATAAGGTTGTTTCATTGTGACTTATAATTGGGGTCAAACAATAAAACTATCCTATTTGTATGTCGGTGTAAAATTACGTATATATTTCTATATATTAGTGGTGGGGATATGTGATATGTGTAAATGTATATAATTTAGGAATGTGAAATTTTAGATATATGAATCAATTTTCGTATGGAAATTTTCTCATGCTGACTCTTTTCAAATCGTTGTGAGCATTTTTGAAAGATTAAATAAAACATGATAGAAAGTGTTCATTCCAACTTCGGCGCTCACATTATATAATATTAGCAGTGAGGCAAAACCCAAAGCATTCGTAATTTCACATAAATTTTTGAATTGTTTGATAGTTGATGGATGATAAAAAAAAAAATTTTGGGCAAAAAGTATTTAACCTCTGTGATTTTGGATTGCTGCAAATGACCCCTTTGAGGTTTAGAAATATACAGACACTTACCGATTTGCAACTGTTATATTTTCCATCTAAACAAACGACAAGTGAGCTGAACGCACCCCATTTGCATATATTGGCCCATTTGATAGCTTTCCCTTTAAAAATGATTTGACCAAAAGACCAAAATATACTTATATAAGACAATGTTATGAAATGGATGTTATACTCCACCCTGATCGGAAGAAAGTGGAACCATCCTAGAGTACTCCCTCTCCCTTTGATTTTAATTTTTTAATTATATTTTTATTTCTTATTTATTTTATTTATTATTTTTTATTTAATCAAATATTTATTTGTTTAATTTGCCTTCCACTCTATAGTGTCTTTTTTTATTTTTTTATTTTAATTGAACTTTATTATACAATTTGATAGGAATATTGAAATGTCTTATAACATTGGATGAGAAAGACTTGGTTATATTTTATTAAACTTTATTATACAATTTGTTTCTAGAATCATAAGAAAATGATCTTTTCTTTAACAAATTAGTTTTAATTTTTCTTTTCTTTTTCTTTTTTTTTTAAAGAAAAACTGAAGACAGAATTCAATCAAATATGATGAATTGGAGTTTTCATGACATAATTTTTTGAAACTATTTTTAATGCTAAAATATATGTGACTGTTTTTTTGATTATTTTTAGTGAACTTTTTTTTGTATTAATTTGTATTTTTTTTTTTTTTTGGGTGTGATTTGAGTTTATGAAAATACAAAATAATATTTGTATAATTTAATTATTATTATCTGTATGGTTTATTAATATTTTTTATTTATACAATTTCAGTTAACATTTGTGTAGTTTGAATAATAATAATAATAATAATAATATGATGATAATGGTCTCCCTATCTTTGATGAAACTATTGGATGTTGCCACCCTGATGGTATTAATACATTAATTTATACTATAGTTAGACATTTTATTGGTACACCTACTAATATTTATTCTCGCATACATGATCAACTTAGTAACCTTACCTGTCCAACTTTAAGTGATTTTAGATGGTATAAAGATGTATTTACCTCTAGGGTTATGTTACGTGAAGATTGTACTAAATCAGAGCCAAGTGATGTTTTGTCCTGTTTCTAACTGTTTAGTTTCTTCTCCTTAATTTTTTTCATTGTTTATTTGATTAATCTGGTTTTCAGTTCATCTTAATCACCCACAAGATCAGTCTGTGCTATCCACCTTATTACAGTCTTCTACCTTTGTTTAAGTCACCCACTTCTTCCCAGTCCTGAGTAAGTCCTTAGGTTTAGGCAGTGTCAGACTTAGGGGTCACAAGATAGGGTATGTATGTATACAAAGGTCTATGAGTTAATAAGGTATGTGGTAAACTAAACAAGAATAGGATATGTATTAAGATATCTGTAAAACTAATTAATTAAACAAAACAATGCATCGATTATTTAGAAGTAACTCTTCAGTCAGTTCTAGGTCAACCACTTTGCCCTCAATACCCAATCAAGGATTAGTAATTAATGAAGAAGATGTTGAAATACAAAATGATAAAATTGATGTAGACTGAAATATACTAAAATTGCCAATTAAAGAAATTTATAAAACTTCTTTTATACAGAATACTTTCAAAATCACTTTGCATGTTAAGACAATCGAACAAGTATATGCTTTAGAAAAACCCAGATAAACCTGTCAATTATTTGATGCTAATCTCATAAAAAGATATTTAAAAAGTGATTACAATTTTATTCACATAGGTTTAATTCCAGTCGGTGTCAAACCATTAACTCAACAAGGGAAAAATACTTCTGTTTTATTATGTTTAAGAGATGCTCGTTTTCTTAATTACAATGATAGTTTAATGGGTATGATGGAAACTGGTCTTCATAAAGGTCCAGTACATTTTAATTATTTTCCTGATTTTACTCTTAGTTTACGCGATCCACATATTTTACATGCATTTATATTAAATATACAATTACATGGTTCATTTACTAATATGATGAATAAAACCCATAATATTACTTTAATTTATCGTGTTCATTATAAGTGCATGAAAACTAATTTAAATGTTCACGCATTGCACAAGTCCCCTAAAGATAAAACTTTATTAATCCAAAGTAATAGTACTGATACCCATATAAATGTTCCCCAAATGATTGAAAGGAAAAATGTAGATTTACCCGATCAATGGATCACTATCAATGAACATTACAAACATAATCAACAACAATCATCTATCCAAGATATTCAAGATATTCAACAAATTCATGATGGTACAGTCCGTATTAAATTTAATCGTAGTCAATCATCTAAACATAGCACCTCTAGTGTACCTTCTGAAATTGAAACTGAAGATGAAATATTTAATACTCCACTATTTCGAAAAAATAGTCAAATCCATTTAGGTCAACCTTCTAAATTGAAAGGTATTGATAATACTGCTACGTCTCAAATTAGTAAACCTGTTTACTCTACACACACCCATTTACCTGAGGAAGAAACTGCCTCCAATAATTCTCCCACTCAAACTAATTTCGAAGAATTTATACCTCCGATCAATCCTCAATTAATGACAATCAAAAAAGATTTTCAACCTGATTTAGATAAATTACTTATTGAATTTAAGTCTTTTCAAAATAAAAACCTCCGACATGCTTATTATGATAAATATGATAAACAACAACAATCCCGCATAACTAGAAAATGGTATGATTTTATGATTGAATATAGTTTTGAATTACCTCTTTTAGAATACGTTGACAAATATTACAAAAAGGTTAATACAATCACCAAACATAAATAGAAAACTTCTGAATCTACAACTGTTAGTTCTAGTCACCCTCCTCTTGAGAAGATAATTATCAATCAATAAGGTTCTGACATTCCTGCTTCTCCTTTCAAATTACCTGGAAATGATGTTGAAATCAAAAAAGTTATTGAACAAAATAATTATACTAATCAATGCTTAAGTACTATTGGTAAACAATTAGATAAAATATAAACCAATTTAGAATCTGTTACATCTACTAAACAACCTTTAGATCAACCATTACTTAATCTACCTAGTCATCGCTCCAAACGAACTAGTTTAGTCACTTCTGACCAATCTACTGTTAAGGCTATTGAAAAATTATTTACTAAATTATCTACAAATGATAATGCCTCACCTTCCAAAGATAAAGGTCTTACTGTTTTAAATCACCAACCTAATATTGACACTATTTCTACCCAATCTGAAACTGATACCACTGATGATAAAATAAACCAACTAGCTCAACAATTCCAATCCTCTAATCAGCTAACCAAAATTCATTATCCTAAAGCTAACCCTCAAACTACCAAAAACTGGTATTCTCGACTAACTCCACCTGACCTCCAATATGAAGAAAATAATATTAGTAACCAATTTTCTGTTTCTGCTAAAAAATTATACGAATGGAATATTGATGGTCTTAGTGAAGATCAAATACTTCAAAAATTAAATCATTTATCTATGGTCTCAAATAGTTACCTCTCCAATTATCTCCAATATTCTCAATCTGAAATTGTTTCCCTAATCACTTCTGGTTTTACTGGTATGCTCAAATCTTGGTGGGAAAAATATTTAACTGACGAACAAAGAGAGTCCATCATATATGCTAATCAAACTGATGATAATGGTCTCCCTATCTTTGATGAAACTATTGGATGTTGCCACCCTGATGGTATTAATACATTAATTTATACTATAGTTAGACATTTTATTGATACACCTACTAATATTTATTCTCGCATACATGATCAACTTAGTAACCTTACCTGTCCAACTTTAAGTGATTTTAGATGGTATAAAGATGTATTTATCTCTAGGGTTATGTTACATGAAGATTGTACTAAATCATTTTGGAAAGAAAAATTCATTAATGGTTTACCTAGTCTATTTGCTCACAAAATTAGAGATGTTCTTAGTCAACCTACTGGTGTTATTGAGTATGATAATTTAACCTATGGTGATATAATTAGTACTATTCAGAAGGAAGGATTAAAAATGTATATTGATTTAAAACTTAGTCAAAAAAACCTCTAAAGATAAACATAAAGCTAAATATGAATTAGGCAATTTTTGTGAACAATATGGTTTACCTCCTGTTGCACCCTCCCGTAGGAAATCCCACAAATACTCCAAACGTAAACATCAATCCAAATACTCTAATAAATATCGAAAAAATTATTCCCCTTCCAAATCTCATGATAAATTTTATACTAAACCTAAAAAGAAATATTATAAAAAATCACATCATAAATCTAAATTCAATAAGGATATTACCTGTTATAATTGTGGTAAAAAGGACATTATTCAAATAAATGTAAAGAAAAGCAAAAATTAAAAGATAGAGTCAATCAACTTCAAATTGATGATAATTCCAAAAATCAATTATTTGAAATCTTCCAATTAAATCAATCTGTTAGTGACTCCTCTTCTGATCATCCAAGGACTTCATCTGACTATCATTCACCTAGTACAGATTCTGATAATAATATTAATCTAGGATGTAATGATGTCTGCTGTAAACCAGTTAAACAAATAACTGTTCTCACCAAAAACACCCAAGAAGAATATGCCCTTATTGAACTAATTAGCAAATTAGATGATCCAATATTAAAACAAAAATATATTGATAAATTAAAATTTTTATTACTACAATCAGAAGATAAACCCAAAGTTGATAAACCTATTATCAGTCTGTCTAAAACTTTAGAAAGATTCAAAAATAAAACTAAAGAAATCACACTCCAAGATTTACAATCTGAAATCAATCAAATCAAACAAACTATTACTGAATTAAAACAAAAAGATCGAAAATTAGAAGATGAAATTATTACACTCAAACTTAATAAAAGTTTAGATAATTTCCACAACTCTGTTCATGAATCTCCTAATGAATCTGAATATAATTCTGACCCTGATTCTGATCATACTAATTCTGATAAATTAACATTTGACAACAGATCACAATCACATAATCTTGAAGAAAAACGATTAAATCTAATCAATAAACTTTATATTCAAAAATGGTATTCCAAAATTAAAATCATTGTTGACGATTTTGAATTAGACTTAATTGCTTTAATCGGTACTGGTGCTGATTTAAATTGCATCCAAGAGGGTTTACTTCCTACTAAATATTATGAAAAATGTTATGAGAAATTAACTTCTGCTAATGGTAGTAAAATGCATATTAAATATAAATTATCAAAAGTCCATGTTTGTCAAGATAATGTCTGTTTTAAAACTTCATTTGTTTTAGTTAAAAACATGACTGATAAAATTATTTTAGGTACACCATTTATCTATTTACTATATCCATTTACTACATCTAGTGAAGGAATAACTACGCATGTTTTAGGACAACTTGTTACATTTAAATTCTTGTCTCCTCTTGAAATGTTAGAATTAAATCAATTGAAAGACTGTTCTATTTCTCAAACAATTAATCGCTTAACTAGACATTTAAATTTCCTCAAAGAAGAAATTAATTACCAAAGAATTGATCAACAATTAACAGATCCTGTTATTATTTCTCAAATTAATGATTTTAAATTAAAACTTGAATCAACAGTTTGTTCATGTTTACCTACTGCATTTTGGCATAGGAAAAAGCATGTAGTTACTTTACCATATATTAAAAATTTTAATAAAAAACAAATTCCTACTAGATCTAGACCTATTCAAATGAATTATGAATTACTAGAAATGTGTAAAAAAGAAATTAATGAATTATTAAAAAATCGAATAATTAGTCCTAGCAAATCACCATGGTCTTGTCCTGCTTTTTATGTTAATAAAAATGCTGAATTAGAACGAGGTGTCCCTCGATTAGTCATTAACTACAAACCATTAAATGCTGTTTTAGAATGGATTCGATATCCTATTCCTAATAAAAAAGATTTAATTAAACGATTTAGTCAAGCTGTTATTTTTAGTAAATTTGATTTAAAAAGTAGTTTTTGGAAAATTCAAATTTACCCTAAAGATCGATATAAAACTGCATTTAACACACCTTTTGGTCAATATGAGTGGAATGTAATGCCATTCGGTTTAAAAAATGCCCCTAGTGAATTTCAAAATATAATGAATGATATTTTCAACCCATTTAGTCATTTTTCTATTGTTTATATTGATGACATATTAATATTCTCAAAATCACTTAGTGAACATTGGAAACATTTAACTGTATTCTTTTATACAATTAAAAGTCATGGTTTAGTTATATCTGCCCCCAAAATCAAACTATTTCAAACTAAAGTTAGATTTTTAGGCTACGATATTCACCACAATACTATTCTCCCCATTAGTAGATCCATTGAGTTTGCGTCTAAGTTCCCTGATGAAATTCTTGATAAAACCCAATTACAGCGATTTTTAGGTTCCCTTAATTATATTGTTGATTTCTATAAAGACCTTCGGAAGACTTGTTAACCATTGTTTGATAGATTAAAGGGTAATCCTCCTCCTTGGTCATCTGTTCATACTGCTATTGTTCAACAAGTCAAACAATATGTTAAGTCTCTCGCTTGTCTTGGTATTTCGACTGAAAATTCCTTCAAAATTATTCAAACTGATGCTTCTGATATTGGTTATGGTGGCATTCTTCTTCAGAAAGTCACTCCTCAATCATCTGAACAAATTGTTCGTTATCATTCTGGTGTCTGGAATAAAGCACAATTAAATTATAGTACTATTTAAAAAGAGATTTTATCTACTGTTTTATGTATTCAAAAATTTCAAGATGATATTTTAAACCAAAAATTTTTATTTCGTGTTGATTGCAAATCTGCTAAATATGTTTTGGAAAAAGATGTTCAAAATCTTGCTAGTAAACAAATTTTTGCTCGTGTGCAATCTATTTTAAGCATTTTTGATTTTGATATTACCTATATACCTGGTTGGCAAAATTCCCTTCCTGATTTTCTCACCCGGGAATTTTTACAGGGGGTAAGGGATGAGTGCAGCTCCACATATTCCCTATTTAAAAACCCAAATTACCCATTACCAAACCTTGATCAAACAAGTTAATCGCCGAATTAACCGCCTTATATCTGCCCGACCAACCACTAAAAGAGCCCAATACGTCATTCACCAACAGATTTAAACCCGTCGTATTCTGCGTCATGATTACTACAATAATTTGCATTACTACCAGAACTATTTAGATCTTCTTTCTGGTTGTTAATCCTTGCTACTAATCATTGTTTCTTGTTTGAACAGATATCTCGCCCAAGGCCTCCTTCCAAGGCTTTGGTCCCGTCTTCTAGTAAACCTAGTCAACCTTTTATTCCTCCACCTTTGGAGTTAGTAGGTCAATATCCTGATCCCATTCAAATGGTTAACCGTTACCAAGTCCTTGGTAACATCTATCGACCTAATTACTCATCTGCATTGGCCACAGACCCTTTTGCTTCTAGCCAATCAGTTTCAGTTACTCCATTCCCTGCTAACCCAGTCAGGTCATCTCGATCTGATTATACCAAATCACACACTACTAATCTGTTCTATATAGAACCCAGTCACCCTAAAGGCCAAGTAATCCATGAAATTGCTAAATCCCATTTTGGCTCTGGATGCCATTTCATCCTCTCACATCCAGAGAAAACACTCACCTTTTACAAAGACATTTTGATCCATCATCAATCAGTTTTGATTAAACTCATTTATGATCGAACCTATGCTAGCAAGGTTCTGTATCATTCCATTTACATCCATAGTATTGTTTCCCAAGCTGAATGGGGTCCTCCTTACCAGCTTCGAGATTTACCTGGTCATTCTATTCAGTGCAATTACCATGATTATGTTGATGCTTGGTTTAAGATCTTCTTGTACCAAAATGAGAATTTTAGTCACTCCTGGTTCATCTCCTTTGATCAAAAATTCAAATCTGAGTTACCTACCTGGTTTCTAAGATGGTGGACTCATTATGGAGCCATTTCAGACATTCTTCCTGGTGATCTCATTGAACTAGTTAACTATTTCTCTTCTATTTACCCATTCACCACTCATCAGAGACAATTTCCATCTTTGCTAATTTTTATATCCAAATATAAACTCCCCTGGATATTGAAATGGCATTATGGAATTGATGGTAACATAATCACCCATCAACATTCAGTCAAATGATGGGCTAAGTTCAATGTGCCCAGAATTTTTGAAATTGTTCAAGAAGAATTCCCCATTGATCAATGTGCTCAAACTCCTTCTATGATCAAAGCCTAGCAGAACCCAACTGCTGCCATCAGTCAAGGAAGTCAGCCCAACCTTCCTCCAATCAATCTTGGAAGCCCCTCATCTAGTGGTTCCAAGCCCAAATCATCCAAATCCAAATCAATTCAACCGGCCCAATCAAAATCCAAGGTGAAGTCCAAAGCTCCTGCAATTCCGGACCAGCCCAAGGAACATTCACGGCCCAAATCAAAATCCAAAGCTAAGGCTAAGCCCATTTCACCTCCTGCTCAGCCCAAAGCTAAATTAAAGGTCAAGCCCAAGTTATCCAGGGATGAATTGCTGCAGTTAGCCCGTCAATTAACCGATCAAGCTGAAGAAGCTCAATCAACCAATTCAAAAGACAGTTCAGACTAGTCACAATCTTCTGAAGGATCAACTACTCAACCCATCTCATATGGCAGATCCGAGTTCCAAGATGCTTAGGACCTATATGCCTGATCAACATAGGATTCCCTATAAATACAAATTAGTTTCAATCAATACTCTTTTGAGAAAAGCTGCTAATTTGTATCTATATTGATTCCTATATTCACATGTTCCACCAAAAGTGATGAATAGTAAAAGTTACTGTTCACGTTTACTGTTCACCGTCACTATTCACTCAATCAACTTTTGTTAAAGCTGCATATTCGTGCAATAACTCCACCGAAAGCAACCGACAGCATCTGCTTTGCCTCATGCGCTGCCAACTGCTTTTATCAATCAAAGAAGTCACATGCTATTTACTTTTCTATTTCTATATATTGTAATCAATTGTAAATACTCAGACATCTTTCAATTTTCTTTCCCTTCCATTGTTGAGAGAAAAAAAAAAAACAGAGAAGTTCTGAGTGACAATTATCTCTTCCCGTTTGTAACCCAATTAAGATCCTTGCAGTTGCTTCAATAGTAATTGTAAGTTATTTTCTATATTTTAATTATGTTTAAATGAATTTGATTTAAGTGCTTTCCAATTCTGTTTAATGAGTGTTAATCGAATCATTTTGATTTCGTAATCCATCTTCTTCATCTGCATCTGCATCTGCTTGCTGCTTCCGCGTTATTATTATTATTATTAATTTTGTACAATTTGAGTTTATATTTTTTTTTTATTAGTCTTTACGTTTTTTTTAGTAAATAAAAAATAATTCTAAATAATTGTTATTTACATTAATTTCAAATCATACAAATTATTTTAATTATTTAAGTTTTTTATATATTTATTGAATTATTAATTTAATTTTTTATTAAATATGTTAAATATTAGTTTTATTTTAAAGATTTTGTTGATATTTTTTTGAATAATATTAATTTTATAAAAATTGAATTTATATATTAAAAATTATACATATTTTGTTAAAATAAAATTAAATAAAATTTGTTTTGTTTTTAATTAAAAAGTGAGGTGAGTGATGCGATGTAATATGTGATGTGTAGAAAGAGAGTGGAGAGAAGAAAAGTGCATGTGTGTGACGTATGTTTTTTTTTTGGGGGGGGGGAGGGTGAGTGTGTCATTGTGTGTAAGGGTAAATTAGTCTTTTTGACATAAATATTAACGGCGTGACGATTGCAGATTAGTCCAAAATCATAATAGAAGTATCTATATACTTCTAAACGTCAAGGGGTCATCTACAAAGCCCAAAACCACAAAGGGGTTTAGTGTTTTTTTTTTATTATTATTTTATTATTTTTTTTAGCAATTTGGATGGTTTGATGAAACAATATGAGATGTGGTTTCTATTAGACATGAAGCGTGTTGTCAGAAAATCAAAATAGCATGATAGTCCACATCAAGGAAGCTATAGACTTTATACGATAGAATAGATATACTAATAGTATGTGCACATTCGATGAAAAAATTGTTAAAACTGTGAAAAGTTATAAATTTTGATGTAAATTTGATCTTGGTAATTACATTAGACAAAAAAAAAAAGTTATCGACAATAATTACATGAAAATATCTTTTAAAAAAAAAAAAAAAAAAAAAAAAAAAAAAAAGTGACAATCTACACTAATTTAGATGTAGACTTTATATAATAATATAGAAAAAAGTTAGAGATCATGAAAATTTTTTCATGAAAATGATCATGAAAGATTTATGATCCTTGGATTACCTTGATTAGTGTGTGGTGCTTTATTCTAAGTGTAATCCAAGGGTCACAAAGCTTTCATGATTATTTTCATGAAAGGTTTTTCATGATACCTAGCATTGCTGAATAATATAACAGCAATGTTAGGTATCATGAAAAATCTTTCATGAAAATAATCATGAAAATTTTTTGACCCTTGGATTACACTTGGAATAAAGCACCACACACAAATCAAGGTAATTTAAGGATCATAACTCTTTCATGATCATTTTCAAGAAAAAAATTTCATGATCCCTAACTTTTCTCATAATATAAATGTATATGAGTCTCTCAAAGATCTCATAGTTACTAGTGTCTCATGCCTCCAAGTGCCTTTTTGAACCGGAGAGACATAACATTTCCATTTACTCTTTACCCTATCTTTTTACTTGGTCAATCCTGAAGTTGTAATTCGAGAAGAAAGAAAAATTATTTTTAAAAAAATATATTGCCATTTAAGTCTAAAAATTAGGTTTACTTTTCAAACTTAATGATATGCCAATCAATTATAATATCTAAAATAATTTTATCTCTCATATATTCTCAAATTATTAGTCAATCATCTCTCTTACACATTTCTATAACTAGAAAATAGGTCTAAAATGGGGGCTTGTATATCAGTTTATTTAAAAAAAATTGTGATTGGATTATAAATTTGTAAAAGGGTAAAATAATAAAAGAAAAGAAAACAGATGAACAATATTTTCTTCCCTTATAAATTCCTTCCACAAATCTAAAATTCAAAATATTGTTAAACCATATCAATTTGAGAAGGCCAGAATTGAATAAAGGTAACAAGGCCCCCCCCTTTTGGACCTCAACAATTCGGCTAAAATAGAACACCAAACAAAGTCAGGCCCTTACAGTAGGCCCAAATAAATAAAGTACGTCGATCTCTTTTCAAATTTATAAAAAATATATATATAATAAATTTCATAATTTCAGCATAATTATAATAAATTTCTTTAAAATTTTAATTCATATAGCACGTAGTTATTTTTATTTATTTGTCAATAATTTATTAGTACTTTTTTTCATTAGTTATAAAGATGAAAAAATGATGTTATCTTTCTTACACTAGAATATATTTTTTTATTTGTTTATCTTTTTGCCTTGTCATTATTTATATTAGTTTTGATCCTTTTAGTCTTGCTAGAAGGGTGATTACTATAATTATGTTAAAATTGTGAGATTACTTATATTTTTTCAAATCTCAAGACAAGTCAGTGTAATTTATTTTATTTTTTTTAAAAAATAATTAGATAAGAGCATCTCTAATGGCAAATGCTATAATAGAATTGTCATTGCCAAATTATGGCAATGGATAGTAGAAAATGGTTGAATTATAGCAATTGTGCTCCAATGGAGGACTACAATTTTTGCTATTTTGGCACAAAAATTGGTGTGTCGGGACGATAAGTTGTTGTCCGAACACACTAATTTTTGTGTTTGGTTTTGCAAAAATGACGGATGAGAGGGAGGGATGTTTTGTTGAGAGGGAAAAAGGGATGGATGGAGGCTTTGCTTGATGGTCTGGCACATATAACAGCTGCCAAAACTTGTATCAAGCTTTGGCGTTTGCCAAATTTGGCAATTGGCATTTCAAATCATTAGAGCAGACATTTCTACTACAGCTACCAAATTATGGCAATAGCAGCTCCAATAGCTTGCCATTGGAGATGCTCTAAGTAAACCGAATTAGATGAATAATTTAAAATTTTGTCATATTTATCAAGATTTCATATATAAAAATAATAAGTTCATAATTTAATTTGTTGGATTTTTTTAAACTATCAACTTATCAATTTTTAATTTGAACATAAAAGGAAAAAAATAATAATAAATTACAAAATTTCCTTAAATTAAGACCCATTTGCATTTTGTTCATTTGAATTTCAAAATTCAACAGTACACTCTCAAAGTGTTATTTTATTGTGGTTAACCATTTTTGTTAGGATTATGTTAGAAATTTATAAAAAATCAAATAATGTATAAAGACATGACACATTTACTAAAATTTTAAGACAATAAGACCCGTATTTGGTGATTCCATTTGCATTTTACCACTATGCCAAGAGACAAAGGCCTTGTTTGGTGAAGCTTTTTTTAATTTAAAAGCTGATACAGAAATTAAAAGCATCCTTATCTCAACTTTCAAATAATCAACTTTTTTTTAGCTTATTTAAGTTATTTTTGCCTAATAAGTTATAAACAGAAGTTGCACCAAACAGTCTAACACAGACTCTCAAATCAAAATAAGCTATAATCACTCCCAAAAACTGTAACAAACAGTCCCAAAGTAGAAATGAAATTATCGTATAAGAGTTTATCAAAAAAAATAATCAATAATGAATATTATTGTATTAAAAAATCAATAAATGCGCTATATGCTTTACACATGATTTGATTTTCTGTAAATTTTTAACAAAATATTAACAAAAAAGAATTAATTGTAATAAGATAATACTTTGAGGAAGTTAGTCATAATTTAAAGGGTTTATTGTAATTTACTTTTAAAAAAATGGTATATTACAAATACACTTCTTGAAATTTACTTAAAATGAACTATTTGCTATGAAATTAGAAATTTCAAGTGACATGATATAATTTTCAGAACCACAGGAGGTAATTGTGTTTTAAACAAATATCAAAGAGTGTATTCGTAATTTCAGTCATATCATATATCTACTTTTCTGTACGTCTTTTCGTAATAAATAAAAAGTCAATTTATGAATCATACCTAAAATAATTATAGGTAAATTACGAATACACTCCCTAAGGTTTGATTAAAATAAGAATCATCTCATGTGGTTTTAGAAATTATATTCCTCTTTTTAAAATTTCTAATTTCATAACAAATCGTCCATTTTAGTAATAAATCATGAAATCAAACAACAATTTTTAATAATGTCATAAATATGTTTCAATTAATAATTTCGGTAATTTTATTATTGTATATGAGCGTAATTATGAATTTTATTTTTTTTAATTAATTCTATTGAATAAATTTTTTTGATAAGGGAGTATTTATAATTTTTTAAATTATAGGGAGCAATCTGTAATTTAAATAAATTTTAGGAAATGTATTTATAATTTATCTATAATTATATACAGGAAAAATTATAAAATACACTTCTTGAAAGTTTACTTAAAATACAAATTGACTCCTGTGATTTGAAAAATTACAAATACCCACTTATTAGAATTTTTTATTTAACAGAATTAATTGAAAAAATAAAATTCATAACTGTTTTTGTATACAATAATAAAATTACATAAATTATTAATTGAAACATATTTTTAACATCATTAACAATTGTTAATTGATTTAATAATTTATTAATAATATGAATAATTTATTATGAAATTAAAAATCTCATGAGGTATAATGTAATTTTCAAAACCATATAAAACGGTTTATATTCTAATAAAATCTCAAGGGTATATTTGTAATTTACCCTTATATAAAACATGGGTTCTGTTATGGTGTGCAACTTACGCCTTACACTTACGCCTTTTTTGTTTACAGTTCTGCTTTTGTTTTCACCTTCTACTTACACTTTTTGTATAAGTGATACATGGTGTGCAACCTTGAGAGTTGCACACCTAAGAAAAGTCCCTAAACATTGGTTTTTTCAAATACTAAGGCACGTGGGTTGCCACGTGCTAATAATAATAATAATAATGTAAGGTCGACCGAGGCCGACTTGGGGGATGTCGACGCCGCAAAGCTGTGGTCCTCTGTCTATTGCGACTTTCGAGTTATTGATTTCCGTACCATCAGCTCTTAGCCACCGGACGGGGTGACCAATGTCAGCGTCAATACAAAAAGCTAGCGTACGATGTGTCAGCCCCACCTCTCGACACGTGTAACGCTGTCCATTAGCGACACACCCCATCACCAAATCTACTCAGGACGATCCTGTAGTTTCTCATTGCCCCCACACATGATGTCTCCATCACCTTTCCATTTCTGTCTCTCACACTTATTTCCTAGTCAAAATATATTTTTTCCTAACTTTGATTGTTTGCCCTATTTTAAAACTTGAATTTTTAATTTTTTTAGAAAATATATATATATATATACATAAAATAGAAAAGTAATGTGATTTTAAAATTTTAAAAAGTTAAAAAATTAATTTTTAGCAATCTTCTCAAAATAAGACTTTGTGTGCATTTGGTTTATCCACGAGGGAATTACTTGACAATGGGTGAAGTGAAAAAAAAAATTATAAACACAGAAGGTGTAAATAAATTTGTAGTAGGGTGTAAATAAAATGCACCCTTTTATATTTTTGTAATTTTTTTCTCTGTCCAACATTCTTTCTTTATTTATTTATTTTCTTTAAGGTTTCGTTTGAGGATGTACTAATTATGTTGATTTTTTAATTTTTTCATAAAAAATGTGAAAAAAATAAAGAAGGTGATGTGATAATTTATAATGATTTTTTAAAACTATTTTAACTTTTAACAAAAAAATTAGAGCATTTGATCTAATAGTTGTGTAGCACCTTTTGTGATGTGAGGTCTTAGGTTCAATTCTTATGGAGAGGAGTTTGATACTCTTTGTGGTGGTTAGTATATTTCTTCCGCATTTTGGGGGTTGTACTTGTTGGGTTTGGCTTGACCATAATTTTTGAGCTTTGTTGACATTCTAGCTATTGTGTGGGCTAATGATCTGTTTAATAATGTAAATATTTTTCATAATGTAATTATTCTCCTATCGATTAATTAAAAAAAAAAAAACTTATTAACAAACAAAGCCTTGATAAGATTTTAGCAACGCTTCAATGGTTGAAGGAATATGCATCTTAGGTGTTTGCATATAGATCGAGTATTGGAGGATTTCATTTATTATATCCTTACTAAGGTGGACATTGATAAAGATATTTCGTGTGTTTAAGTTTGGACTGGAAAGTCTGATGTGGGATTAAAAATTCAAATTTAAGTTCAGGTCTAAAATAGTATTATACTCTTAAATTCATCCAATAAAGTCATCTATTACATAAAATAAATTTTTTTGTAGTTAAGTTGGTAAAAATATTTGATATTTGCTCATTGTATTTGAAGTTTAAAGTTTAATGGGTTTATTTTCCCTCTTTGGTGTTTTTGTTTATTTTAAATGAAAATAAAATTAAATAAATTATATATGTTCATTTATATAATATATAAATTATACAATATAAAAGGTAAACTACTAATAAGTTCTAATAATTAGAATTACACTATGTTTGGGAAACTTAGGAGAGAAAAGAAAAAAAAAATGATTACTTAAGTTATAAGAGAAAAGAAAAGAAAATATTTTATGTTATATTACCAAAATAACCTTTTTATATTTTGTTAATCATTTTAATTCTTTTTATTTTTACAGGGACAAAATTGGTATTATGAAAATATAAGAATCTGTTGATTTCTTTTCTCTTCCAATCTCTTTACTTTTGGAAAGATTGAAAATGAAAGTTATAAGAGAAATGGGTTTCTCTTCGTTTCTCTCTGTTTCTCCCCATTTTTCTCTACTTGAGTTATCCAAACAAGAGAAATACATATCTCCACTTCTTTTCTTTTCTTTTCTCTCCAAATCATTCAATCCAAACATAGTGTTAATTCTCATGTCATGGCTTAAGTCATATTAAAAATAAGTCATAGTAAAATCGTTGCTAAAAATAATTTTTTGTAACGCTTTTTTTGCACATGTCACTAAAAATTAACAATTTGTGATTTTTTTGTCATGATTTTTATAAATTATCACTAAAACTTACAATTAGTGAAATTTTTTTGTGATAAATTTTTCAAACTGTTGTTGAAAGTTGAAAATTAGTGATATTTTTTTGTAATGATTTTTTTAAATTGTCGCTAAAACTTATAATTAATAATATTTTTGGTGACAATTTTCAAGTTGTTACTAAAAATTAACAATTAGTAACTTTTTTAATAATGTTTGATGAAAATTTTCATTAATTATTAAAAGACTTATTAAATAATAAGTATATTTATTAAGACTTCCATGTAAGTCCCACCAATCCGGCTTGGATTGGGTTAAAAAACTATTCCTGAACCAGATGCATTTATAAACGGGCTTAAATGTCAATCCCCCATCTTTAAAAATGTGGGCTGGGTTAGGTGGGCCCACATCCTAATGCGCATCCCTAATCTTTACCATACAAGTTGTATATACATAAGAAACTATCGATCAAAACAATTCTCATAAATTAAAAGGAGAACAAAAAATATGAAATTTTAGATAATTTAATTTGTTAAATATCAAAATGCTTTGAATGTGCATGTTAGGGATATGAGGCAACTATCAATTAAGAAAAATTATAATTCGAATAAATAAAATTATTTTCATTGTAAATGTTAAGAATTTTAAATAGGGCAAATTACATATACCTCCCTTGAGGTTTGGCTAAATTACAGATACCCCCCCTGAGGTTTCAGAAATTACATCCCGCCCCCTAAGGTTTGTATTTTCATAACAATTTGCTCCCTGAGGTTTAAATTTCATAACAAATTACCCCCTAATTTGTTATGCAAATATATAGTATTCAGGGGGTAATTTGTAATTTCTCAAACTTCAAGGGGATATTTGTAATTTAGCCCAACCTCGAGGGGGTATATGTAATTTTCCCTTTTAAATAAAAATTATTGTATACAAAAAAAAAAAAAATTATAATGATTTTTAAAATTTTTTTTTTTTTTAACAGAGGGCTCCAATTGAATTATTTGCTTTGGGCCTCAAATAGATTTGAGTCACTTTTGAATGGATTAAGGTTCATGTAAAATACATGGAAAGACTAATATTAAACCCACTTATAAAAATGTCCACATTTAGAATAAATCTCAATCTACTATATTATACTTTTTATGATTCAATTTGTGTTATCACAAGATTGAATCAATCCGGTATAACGGTACTACAAAATCTCAAAAAAAGATAAATAATCTCCATAGAATGAAAGATCCAAGTTTTGATAGAGGAAGAAAAAAAGGTCATCACAACGCAGGAAAACAAACCTCAACACATGAAAATTTTTTACATCAACAAATGAAAAAAAAAAAAAACAAGATCAAAGTCATCAACAAACTCATCCAAAACTCCATAGCTTTGTAACCTTCAACTTAAAATCTGAAGACCCTACATCTGTTGGTCAAGATAGAAAATTGAAATTGAGGTGTTCACCTAGCGTGAAACAAACGAGTTATCTAATATTGGCTTTCAGACTTTGAAAAGATATGAAGTTATATCTTAAAGCTCTATGTTCGAGGGTAGAGAAGGTAAGGCGGTGATGGCCGAGTTGGTGAGACAAACATCAGATATGAGTTAAGGACAAAATCTGGAAGAGAATCAGAGGATTAGAGAGATGGGAGAGGAAGGAAGAGGAGAGGGAGATCGAAGAGGTAGGGGAACCACCGCCGTCTCCCTCTTCCCTGGCAAGAAATATTGAAGTGAAAAATAAGATGAATTTAATTTTTTCCATGTTAAAAGTTAGAATTTAAAATTTTTGATTTATTAAATAAAAAAAAAGAAAAAAAAAAGAAAGAATATGTAGACAAATAAACATGTTACCCTATTCATTATGTGGCTGGCGGAGACGACACACGTTAATGGTTAGAGAATCAAGTCAGACAACCTTTTTAAGGTAGTTTTAATACATACACTATAAAATATAAAAATTTTAGAAATTAGATTGTTTCATTTTTAAAAGTAAAAATTTTATTACAAAAAATATTGGGAGTTCAATTTCAGTAATCATGTAAATCGTCACGAAAAGTCTATTCCAAAAAGTAAAAAAACATGACCTTTAGCAATAAAATTTTAAAAATGTCGATAATAAATGTAATTTTAAAAACAAAACAATTTCGTACTAAAAGGTCTATTTTTTTTATAGGCAAAAATTTTGGTCTTAAAAGAATAATAATTCATTATTAAATGTTTATTTTTTTTTACTAAAAATACAATAATACTTTTGACATTCAAAATATTTCATCCATAAGAAATGATATCATCTATACTTATCTTTAAAATTTTAATTTATTGTAGTGATATTATAAGATTTGTAGTATACCAAGTTCACACAGTGAGTTAAATCACATTTTCAAACCATCTATCTTATACTAAATAGTAAATTTTTTAATTCTTTCGTTAATTGGTAAATATCAATTTAGAAATTTTATAATAATTATATTAAATTGAACAGTTATAGTGTATATCAACCTCACATATGAGAATAAAAGATGGATTAGGCATGATGCATATGAACAAAAGTTTATGAATACTTATCGTGGGTATTGGTTTTCGACTACACAATTAAACAGGGAATTTAGCTGGAGAGCGCTGGCAAAATAGATTGAGCCAAATTCTCATCTTCTTGTTGGCAAGTAGTTGGCTCAATCTATTTTGCCTGTACTCTCCAGCTAAGTTTTCTATTTGGTTGTGTGGTCGAAAATCAACACTCACACTTGTCAAAAGAAAAACAATTTTTGTGAATAAAAAAGCAAGTTTTTTCATGCTCTAAAAGAGAGAGAGAGAGAGAGAGAGAGAGAGAGAGAGAGAGAGAGAGAGAGAGAGAGAGAGAGAGAGAAAAACTAATGCTCTATTTGATTTGATTTTCAGAATTTATTTTAAGAAAATATAAATTAATTTAATAAAAATAAATACTAAAAAATTATAAATTTTTAAAATTTAGTTCTGCCCTTGGAAAAAGGTAAAATAATATAAAACCAAATAAAAAAAAAAGAAAGAAAATTTCTAAAAACCCAATCAAATATAGCCTAAGTTTTGTCATTGAATTAGTAATAACATATTTACTTCAAATGGTCCTCTTCATTCTCCCTTTTAGGCGGTATTTGGATTTTAATTGTATGAAGTAATTTGAAAGAGAAAAAAATAATTCAACATTTGAAAACAGTTTTAAAAACAATAAAAATATCTAATTTCGCATAGCGGTCGATAATGTCATTTTTTAAAGGAAAAGAGTTCTCCCCGATTTTTGTAGGCAAGTGCATATAGAAGCGAAAACTGCCCCCCCCCCCCCCCCCCCCCCCAAAAAAGGAAAAAAGAAAAAAAGAAAAGAAATATATCATATCAAAATGCATAATATGGTGCTGTTGATTGCTTGTTTGGTCGTTGAGAAGTGTCAACTAAAATGATTAATAGCTAATGTTGTATCTAAAATCATAAAAGACCTAGAAGAATTTTTTTGGTAATATATTTGGACACAAACAAGAAATTGTTACCTCTGAGTTATTGTAGCTTGTTGCTAATTCAATGTGAAATAGACATGTTGATAATGATAGGGTGGAAAACTACGGTTCCATTCCATGTGGATTGACTGACTCTTTCTGGCTTTTTCTTTCATTTTCAAGTTTCAGAAAATGTCTCCCTTACCTCTTCTATTCTTTGGAAAAACAACTTGTTCCAAATTTTCCTGGCTGGTTCATGTTTTTTGTGGTTCTAGTACATGTCAATGCTTCAACTGTTCATTTTTTGGGGGATACTTTCACCTATCAGTGGATATTATTTTATTTTTCTTATCTATGAATTTATATATTTTGACCCATTCAACTTTAAAATGTATCACTTTCACTTATTCCAGATCACCTTCAAAAGAGTTATTATTTATTTTATTATTATTATTATTATTATTTACTATTTTTATAGTTGAGGGGTCAATATATACGGTTTCATCAATGAGAGGATAAAGTAATATTCACTAATAATTAATGAGTCTTGGTGTAACTAATCATTTTTTTTTTCAAATTTTCTTCATTTTTTTTTATCAATTTTGTTGAAAAATGCTAAACAAAACTCTTAAGATTTTTTTTTTCTTCATAAGATTATTGTTAGTGTTGAAATATGCATATTAAAATGTGTAAAAAATATATAAAAATATTTTGAGATATGTGAAATGTAAATTGAGATTATAAATATTTTGATATTATGTGATTGTTATTGACAACCTTAAAGCAGGACCCATTTTTGTATAGTACTTGAACCAATTTATTATTGAATCTTTATTAAGGTTTAGAGAATTCTGATCTCAAACGAAGTTAAATTTTCTCAACTCTTGTTGCCCATCTAATGAAATGGAAGTACCAAATTGCTTTTCGATTAAAAAAAACTCTCAAGGTTCTTTTGCTAATAGTAGAAAATTTTGAATAAATTTTTTTTTTACAAGGGTAGAAAAATAATTTATTGGAATAAGATTAAACGGTCACTGGCTTTCAGTAAGGATGGCAACATTGTAGGACAAAAAATTAAGACATGTATTACAATTCCAAATTACTAGGTATCGTTTGGGAAGTGGGTTGGTTTTTTGGTTTTTTTGGTTATTTTAGCCTGGGCTAAAAAGTTTGGTTTGGGAAGGGCTTTTTGACTTTTTTTATGAGAGAAGAGTGTAATGATTATGAATTGAATGTGATGTTTTGTTTTTTGTGACTAAAATAACTTATTTTGTCTTTTGTGACTAAAATAGCCAAAAAAACCTGGTTTAACTCTTCCCAAATGGTGTTTATGTATCCCAAAAAAAGTTTAAAAAGTACTTAGAATTTAAAATATTGTCATTGTGAGCCAACTCGTAATAAACATGGTGAATGCATTTTAAATTTCGAACTTTCTTTTTTTTTTTTTTTTTTGTGAATATGTGGCATGGCTAATTATGATTGGGTGGTACATGTTTTTATGATAAACTTCCTCAGAGCATCAAATTAAGTTAGTTATTTCCTACTATATTTGCTGTAAAATTAACAAATTTTGGAAGTGGTATATTAAATTAAAGTTTAAGTTAGTGTTTGGTATATTGAAATGAAATGAAATGGACCATTCTATTAAATTGTTCATTCTCATGTTTAGCTTACTAAAAAAATAATGACAGATACATTTCAAATAAAATCATCATTCACTATGCAAATTATCCTTTCTCATATTTTTATAATTTTATTTTGACTAACTACACTATGGTGACTAATGTCACACCATGAAAAGTTTGAAAATACCCATCCTGTATAAAAATTTAAATTTGACTTTTTAATAGTTTTTTTTTTTTAAGTGGGTTATTTTCAAAATTTCTTTTGAAAACTCTTTTTTTTTTTAATATACTATAGTGGCGTTTGGAAATGTTTACTTTTTTGTTGTTTATGTTCATAAAAAAATTATAAACTAATTTTTGTTTATTTTTAAAAAAATAAAAATTACAAACACGTGTAGTTTGAATAAAAACACAAAAACTAGGTTACTTCCGCTTTTGCCCCAGAATGAAGCTCCTGTGGTTGAATTCCTAACCTCACCTTACCCCTTTCTTCCGCATTTCCTACCACTTCCTTTCCACATTTACATCCGTTTATAAACAATTGTAAGCACTTTTTTTGAGTTTATGGTTTTCACCTTAGTTTATAATTTGAGGAAATTTATTTATAAATTTAAAAAATTACCAAACAAGTTTATATGATAATTTTTAAAATTTTTATAAATATAAATTAAAAATTGAAAACAAAATGTTACCAAATTTTTGTTTTGCTTCTATTTTTTTAGTTAATTTTTAAATCAATCTTATTATTCTCCAGGTCTACTCCTATCTCGGAGGTCAACAACATGGCATTTCTTAATTCTTATATAGGTTAGATATAAATATACTAAAAAAGGTTGGCCTTGGTTTATACTAAAAAAGCCAGCTTTTTCCCATTTTGAGAACATACTAAAAAAGCCAATTTTTTTGATTTTTTAATTTTTTTAATCAAAAAAGTCAATTTTTTTATTTAAAACAACTCAACTTTTTTACCCAAAATAATCTAATTTTTTGCCAAAAAAATTATCAAAAAATCAAAAAATTAATTTTTTACCAACTTTCCAAAACACTCCATAATTACCAAGTTGATCTTTGATTATGATCTCTATAAATAGCTTATCTTTAGAATCTCATTCTATTGAGATATTTTAAAATAAAATAAAATAATGTCATATTTACATTAATAAAAAAGCCTATCTTTAGCTATAAAAAGCCTATCTTTAGCCATCTATAATGTCAATGACCTATAACAAATATGTAGAATAGCATAGATCATCTGGCGCTAAAAAATTTGTTTAGGTTAGTTTTTTTAATTTTTGTAAAAAAATAAAATAAAATGATTATGATTTGAATATGATATTTTGCCTTATTAATTTTTTAATTTATTTTATATTTTTGTGAAGACCTTGTTGGGATGAAAGTAAGGCATTTTTTAAATTTTTTATAAAAATATATATAAAAAAGTAAAGATATGATGTGATTTAAAAAAGATAAAAAAATAAAAAATATACTTATATGGTATAGTGTACCCCCAAACAAGGCTTAATTTAGCCCAAAAAAAAAAAACCACTTTTCAAAGGAGGGCTAACTTGCTAAAACTGGCTCATCCTCAATGATTATTTCTAATGAAGAATCTTGGTGACAATCTCATATAATCATTTAAAAGGTTGGCCTTAAATAAATGTCAACTTGTTTTTGTGGACGTGTCAATTTGTACACCTCAATTCATGATATTTTCGCAGCACAATAACGACAATGCTCATAATATAATCAAAACAACTTGTAATTTTCACTTTAAAAATTCGTTCATTCCTAAAGTTTGCTACAAAGTGACAATAATTAATATTACAAAATGGCGTGATATTTCTTATCATTTACCAATTTTAATGGCTTGCACCATTGATTTTCCCAACAAGTAATAGCAATACCCAAAAAGAACCCCATTAACAAGTGATGAGTTTCGCTTTTGGAAGCCCGTGCAATCCTAACGCCATCTCTCAAGAAGAAGAAGATCACCTCATCCAAAGCACGAAAAAGGTTAAGAACACAGATCCATTGGGAGGTGAGGCTATGAAGGTTGAAGAGGTGGTCACTCCGATTCTAACCCACTCAGCTCCACCCACATCGGATTTTCCATCTTCCTCAGCAACTCCACCTACTGACTCTCCTAAGGTAAAATCTTTCAAGGATGCCCTAGCAGCTCCTAAGAGGAATGATTTCTATTTTGATTATGCAGTTGATAGCATACTCTCTGATGAGGGAGATAAAGACGAGGATGGGGATGCTAACATCCAAATTGAGGATTGCCCTTATGCCCAAAATGACATTCCTAGAATTGCCCTCCAAGAAAACTTTTACAGCAGATCAGGCGACCATGAACCAATACTCTCATTGTTAGACTTCAAGGCAAGAGTATTGGATATAGAACGCTCTGTTCAAGAGTTAAAAATCTATTGGCCACACAAGACGAGTTCAATGCCATAGATCTGGGCAATAACTATTTTTTGTTCAAATTTACTTCTCAAGAAGATTGCAATCATGTGTATACAGGAGGTCCATGGGTCATTATGGATCATTACCTTACTATTCAAAAATAGGAGCCTGATTTCAAGGCATCAGAAGCTTTTGAAACCACTACCGCGGTTTGGGTGCGGTTTCCGGAGGTTCCGATTGAATACTTCCAAGAAAGGGTCCTCTACACCATTGCTAAACAGTTTGGGAAACCACTCAAGATAGACTTTACTACGGCCATGGCTACATGAGGTAAATTTGCTCGAGTCTGCATTGAAATGGACCTGAACAAACCCCTTTATCCCAGATTTCTTTCAAGTAAGAAAAGCTACAATATTGAATATGAATCTATTCATTCTTTTTCTTTTGTTTTGTTTTTGTTTGTTTGTTTGTTTTTTTTTTTTTTTTTTTTTTTTTTTTTTTTTTTTTTTTTGTGGCAGGGTGGACCACAGGAAGGAACTCTATCGTTACAAAGTAGCAAAATCCATATCTCAACCTTCACTGGTTACCAGTACGCCACCGACCGACACTGGACTAGCCGTTTCCGTGATCCCTCCAACGACACATAGTCAGACAAATGGCAATCTGCAGATTTCAGAGGAAAGAGAAACTAACTTTGGGTCGTGGATGTTAGTCACCAAAAGAACTAGACGTCTTACACCCAATAGAAAAACCCAAACTAATGGGCCTAACCAATTTTCCAACAAATTTGCTGAATTGGGCAGTCCAACCAATCAGGAAGAGGGTCCTAGCAAAGGTAATAAACCTACGAGACTGGGCCATGGAAAAGAGGCCTGTCCCTCATATAGTCCTCCAATCTCTACTGGGCCAGATAATATTTCTACACACCAACAATTTACTTATACCAAAAGCCCAAGCCATTTTGATGGCCTTGTTCACCCCCCCAAAAAGCCCATCACCATAGGCTCAACTCAGCTCAAGAGACCACTCACTTAAGACTTCTGTTTTCAAAAAAGATAAGGACAGAGATTGCACACAAATAGAGCTTTCCCTCACTCTGACAACTGAGAATCAAAATCTACAAGAATCGACCAGCAAATCTCTAGAAATCCCGATGGAGGAGATAAGTGAAGACCCCTATTTATTTCCCCCCACCTAGTTACCCGACTTCACAACACTAGCAAAGCTAGAGCTCGAAAGCCCCCTGCTCCTAACCCAGATATCAGACATCGAAAGAGCGATGAACTTGCCGGAGGCATCAGTTCACAAGATGGAGGACTCTGCGCTAGGACTGTTGTTAGAGAAAGTGTCATGACCCAAACCCACCCCTATAGGTTTAGCGTCGTAACCGGCCAATAATCCTTGGATTACCGAAGGCCTCTTAACAATAAGACTTATAATTAGGGGCAGTAGAAGTAAACAATTGAAATATACATAGTCCATCGAGCTATGAAGACATACATGGGACTGATATTCTTAACTTTATAACGTACGAGTGACGATAAAAGATATAATATTTACACGTCACTTCATGTACATATCAAAGAAAAGTTGTTCATAAAGTAAAAGGAACAATCTTATACATCCATATTAACATAGCCACAAAACATAACTTGATCTAGAACCTCCTTGTGAGGCGCAAAAGGTGGCAGACAAACACAAAAACGCTTCAAGCATCATCTTAGGCCTGATCACGAGCCTGCTCACCTACATACATAATAAATAACTAGTGAGCGAAGGCTGAGTGAATAATAACAAAGTAAAGGGGTAAATGAATAATGTCCCATAACTGTGTCTGAAACCAAAGTTTGCATTCGTATTCTCATTCTGAACATGTATACAGAGATTAGAGATTCATGCTAAATCTTACATGGTGCACCGGCTAGCATTGACAGAACACATACAGACAATCTTAAATCGTACTTGTCAGTTTCATAAAGAAACCTCTAAACTGGGAACTTGTAAACTTGTTAGTTCCTCCTAAGGACCTCCAGCCAGGTACAGATAGCTTGTTAATTCCATAAGGAACCTTTGATACCGGGAACTTGTAACATACTTGAATCATAGCATAATGTCATAAATGCTTGTTATTGTTGGACAATCATTCATAGTATAGAACAGATCTTATTTCATATACCGAAAATAATTTAACTTGAATATAGCTTTACTAAGTTATTACTCACAGATAACAGATGCTGCAAGTTAGAAAATTCAACTTCCTCATAGTGCGTAACCTACACAGTTACAGAATGAATGTTTACTGAATTACACACCCGGAAATGATAACTTAGTCCCTTTTTGTTTTAGTGTGTTTTTACTTTATTAACTTCGCTATGGTGTCTTAATCATGGCCTAGGAATGCCTAGGATGAAATAAGGTTACAAAAATGTACTTGAAAATATTTTTCAAAACTTGCTGAAAACAGGGTCTACGCTCAAGCGTAGCTTTTCTCGCTTGAGCAGGTACGCAGAATGTGAGGGTCCTCTACAGTTTGTAAATTTTGAAAAAGTACTGGTTGCTTGTTTTTCACGCTCGACAAACCCTCGATCCCCACTCGAGCGTGAGACTCAGACCTACGCTTAAGCGTGACTTTTGTCGCTCGAGCGTGCTTCACAACACAAGAACTTCTGAGGGCTTGCATTTCACGCTCGAGCGGAACTCTGGTCGCTTGAGCAGAGATGCAGAAACAAAAGTGGCCGCTCGAGCGTAGAATATGCCGCTCAAGCGAGGAGGCCGAATTCTAGAATTTCCAGATTCACCTCCATGCTTCCAAACTCAACTTCAAAGCTATAAAACTCATCTCTTTGGGTTAAAAACTTGAGAATTCATATGTAAACTTGGAAAACATTGAAAATTCTAAATTAATTTGCAAAATCAATGCCCAAAAACTTGCCAATTAAACGAGACAAAACCCAATTCTTAGAAAACATAACATGACTATGTCATGCATGATATGAATGAGATTCTAAGTTTCCAATTCAAGATCAAATAAGATGTTTTACTCAAAAACATGGTGAGTTCTTAATCTAAGACCTAAATATGAGCATGCATGGTATAAATTCTTAGGCAACATGCCCTAAATGCAATGTAATACACATGCATGTATGTATACTCCACTCTTCTACTTTATTAAGCTTAATTCTTGCTTCCATTCACTTAATTCTTTGAATTCATGTACTAAGTGACTTAGTCTCAAAGTTAAAGGGTTGAATTCTCACCTTTAATGGCCAATTACACCCTCAATGGTCAATGTTTGAAGTCTTAAGCCAAGTTTTCCAAATTCTCTTACAATCCTCCTAAGATGAGCTCAATCTTCTTTTCTCCCTTTCTCTACACGTTTTGTTGCTCAAAATGATGGTAACAATGAGTTTTCTCAACTATAAGTGGTCTATTTATGTGTTTGATTAGCTTAGGCTAATTAATTGTGATTGAAACAAAGTTGATTCAACTTAATAATTTATTTACCTTAATTTAATTGTTCCGAATCGAATTTCAATCAAACCTACCATAAAATTTTAAAAATTCTAATTAACACATAAATCAAGTCAATTCCTGAATCGGATGCTGATAAGGCCTTCAATTCGCAGACTGAAATAAAAACATGAACAAATCTTTCTATTTTAAACGGATATAAACACAAAATAATGCAACACACATGTAATTAACTCAGGATTTCTTCTTAATTACTTGTTAGACATACTTAAACATGAATTAACGCTAATCATGAGTCAGGGTTGTTATAGAAAGGGACAAAAACAATTCACTGCATAGATATCATTTTGTGGATCGAGCAAATCAGGTTGACAACAGTGCCAGAGTGGAGCAACTCACCATGCCTTCCACTCCACTCGCTGCAGATGGCATCCATGAGATCAATGGATCAGGATCATCGCAGGATATGTAGTATTCTCCCTAATCTTGCTATTGACCTCCTCCTCCCTTTTCCCGTCCATGGATTCTCTAAAAATACTAATCTGGAACTGTCGTGGGGCAAGTAACAGTACCTTTAGACGTAATATGCGAAACCTTATCCAATCTCATAAACCTGGGATTCTTGTCCTCATGGAAACGAAAGTTCTGTACAGCTCTATAGGCAATTTCTTCAGCAATATGGGATTCACAACAACTACCATTGTAGACCCGATTGGTAGATCATGTGGCATCTAGTTAATTTAGGATACAAGTCAAGTCAACGTTCGTGCATCATCTGTTTCTAACCAAACCATACAAGCAACAATCCACAAAGAGGATTATGAGGAGTGGGTTATGAATGCAGTATATGCTAGCCCTAACCCTGCCGCTAGAGAGGTTCTTTAGGAGGATCTGGAAGCCACAACAAGCAATTTGAACCAGCCGTGGCTCGTTGCTGGTGATTTCAAAGACTACACCAACCAAAGTGAAAGGAGGAGCTTCTCACCAATCCATAATCAGAGCAGAACTCAAAGGTTTAGGAACCAAATCAATAACTGTAATCTTCTCGATCTAGGCAGTGTTGGACCTCGTCTCACTTAGACAAACAACCATCAAGGGCTTGCTAACACCATGGAATTTCTGGATAGAGCCATAAGCAATGATTAGTGGCGAGCCGTTTTCCCTAAAGGAATTGTGAGGACACTCCCAAGAACGTACTCAGACCACTCTCCTTTGGTGATTTACGCTCAAGGTATGCACTCTCCTACTCCTCAGAATAGACCTTTTTGTTTTGAAGCTGCCTGGCTTAGCCACCCTAATTTTACTGAGGTTGTGAATAATTCTTGGTTAAATATGGATTGTCACCTCCTTGAGGCCATTAATAACTTTACTCAGAATGTTAAAACTTGGAACAAAGATGTGTTTGGTAATATCTTTAAATGGAAACGTTCTCTTCTAGCCCGTATTGGAGGAATCCAAAAAGCTCAGGCTTAGAATTTTTCTCACAATCTGCATATCCTTGAGAAAGACCTCATTAAACAATTCAACACGACCCTTTCTCAAGAAGAGACTCTTTGGTATCAAAAATCCAGAAACAAATGGCTTACCCTGGGCGACAGTAACACCAAATTCTTCCATATTTCTACCCTTTCTAAGAGAAGAAAACTGAAAATCCATGTGTTAAAAGATGATAATGGTAATTGGATTTCTGATACCAATGGCCTCAAAGCTCACATTTTGGACTATTTTAGCAATCTTTTCAAACATGAGAAAATTCATCTTACGAATATTTAGACTAACATTGCTCGAACTAAATTCTCTCCTAGTGACAATGTTAGACTCCTTGCCCCTGTTTCTACCACTGAAATTTGGAATGCTATTAAAAGTATTAAGGCTTTCAAAGCCCCTGGGAAAGATGGCCTCCAAGCTGTTTTCTACCACCATCACTGGAATACTGTTAGAACTTCTGTCTGCAACTTTATTCAAACCTGTTTTCACAACAAAAATGTTCCTAAAGATATCAATGAAACCCTTATTGTTCTTATTCCTAAATTGGACAACCTTGAATCCATAAAACAATTTAGGCCCATAGGCCTCTACAATGTCATTTATAAATCCATCACTAAAATTATTGTCAACAGACTCAGACATCTCCTCTCTAATCTCATCAGTCCGAACCAAAGTAGCTTCATCCCTGGCAGAACCACCACTGATAACATTGTCATAACCCAAGAGATTCTTCATACTCTTAGATGTAAAAAAGGCAGATCTGGCGGTTTAGTCATGCAAATTGATCTTGAAAAAGCGTACGACCATATTTCCTGGGAGTTTATTCACCATTCCCTCAAAGAACTGAATCTCAACTCTGAATGGATCACCCTTATCATGAATTGTGTGTCTACTGTCAATTTGTCTATAATCTGGAACGATGAGACCTTACCTAACATCAGCATGGGGAGAGGCCTTCGACAAGGAGACCCTCTTTCCCCTTACTTGTTCGTTCTTTGCATGGAAAATCTCTCCAATATGATTAGACTTAAAACTGAAAGTGGAAAATGGAAGGGCCTTAAGGCTTTCAAGAATGGCCCTCTCATTTCTCATTTATTTTTTGCTGATGATTTGATCTTATTTGGTAAAGCTAATAGTAGTAACTATGATTGTATTGTGGAAGTTCTCTCTGAATTTTGTGACATGTCTGGGCAAAAAATCAACCTTAATAAATCTAGAATGTTCATGTCTCCTAACATTCCACGAAGAGAAGCTCTCCTTCTCAGCTATAGATGTGGCTTTTCTATCACTAATGACCTTGGTAAGTACCTGGGTACTCCCCTTCTACACAGTCGTATGAGCAAAAACCACTTGAAATGCCTTATTGACAATTTGGTTAAAAGACTGTCAGGTTGGAAAGCCAAAACTCTTTCTGTAGCTGGTAGAACCACTCTTGTTAAAACCGTTACCTCTGCCATGCCAAATCACCTTATGCAAACTATGGAAATTCCTCGATAGGTTTGTGACCAAATTGACAAGTTAATCGTAATTTTCTCTAGGGCAGTACTGAGAACAGCAAAAAAGTCCATTTTGTTAATTGGCAACAGGTTTGTAAATCTAAGAGAAATGAGGGTCTAGGCATTAGGAAATCCAGGGATCAGAACACTGCTCTCATTTCTAAGTTAGGGTGGAAATTAATAACTAATTCTGAAGAGCTTTGGTGAAAAATCCTAAAAGCTAAGTACCTCACGAATCACTCAGTCTCTAATTGGCCTGTTAAGAGGAGAGCGTCACATTCTTGGAAGAGCATTATCAGAAATAAAAAAGTTTTGGACAGCAACATCAAATGGAATGTTGGTACAGGTGTTAACATAGCCTTTTGGATTGACTGATGGTGTGGTAATCATCCTCTGAGTTTCTCTACTCAAGGGACTCATATCGACACCACAACCAGAGTTAGCTCTATTATTGATAAAGAAGGAAAATGAGACTCAACACCAATCCAAGATCTTCTTTCTCAGCAAGATAAAGAGGCAATCCTCAGCATCTACAGGCCCAGGTATGTGATTTTCAATGACACACCCCAATGGAAAGGCTCCACCAGTGGTAACTTCACTACAGTCGCAGCTTACTAAGCTATAATCAAGGAAGAAAGAGAGGAAGTTGACTGGTAGTGGTTATGTAAACTTAAGGCCCCTCACAAACTCAAAAGTTTCCTTTGGCTTGTTTTACAGGAGAGACTTTTAACCGATCATATAAGGCTAATCAGAAATTTGACTAACTCTGATCACTGTCCCAGGTGCCAAGTTCACCATGAAGATATGTACCATTTACTTCGTGGCTGCTTTAAAGCCAAGGCTATTTGGCTAAATTTCAAAAGTTTTAGATGGTGGCAACGCAGCATCACCACTTCCCTGCAAGTTTGGCTCAAAGCTAACCTGAGAAGCAAGGATAATGTCAACAATATTCAATGGTCTACAGTGTTTTTGACAACCCTCTGGATAATCTGGAAAGAGAGGAATAAGACTATGTTTGAAAATCTGTCCCAACCTACACATCTCAATGTTAACTTCATACTAAAACAAGCTTTGGAAAATTCAGGAAGCCTTTCAAAACACCCTGAATCCAATTTTAAGGAATCCCATACTAATGCTATAGTCTTCTCCCACTGCAAGTAAACTCAAGTTAAACACTAATGAAAGCTCCAAAGGCGACCCGGGTCAATCAGGATATAGTGGGCTGCTAAGAGATGAAGTGGGAACCTGGCTATGGGGATACATTGGCTACCTAGGCAACTGTACAAGTCTGGAAGCTGAACTTCGGGGAATCTATCGAGGCTTAACCATTATCATGCAAAAAGGGCTGACCAATATTGAAATTGAAATAGATTCCCAGACAGTTATGGGCTGATTCGTGATGAAGCTGAAGCAAACTCTCCCTATAGAGCCCTCATTGAAGATGCAAGCTTCCTTTTAAGGCGATGCCAATGCTTAATCAAAGCCAAACCCAGGGAAGCCAACCAAAGTGCTCATGTTCTAGCAAATTTAGGAGTCAACCAACAAGAATATACTGTCTTTCTTGATGATCCACCTAACACCATTCTTCCTTTGTTAATCACTGATATGTGCAGTGATAGTTCTAATATGGATTAAACATTCTCTGGAATGCTTTGTTTCTTTGTTTTTAAGCTTTCAATTGAATAAAAAAAAAAAAAAAAACAAGTAATAGCAATGTATATAATTTTTTTTTTTAAAAAAAAAATTCTAACATATATGGCTAAGAGCATCCACATCAAGTTCAACAAGTTTTTAACCAAATTACAATCTAAAAATCACTTTTCTATTTTATATAGCACTCTTTTTAAATATACCATCCATTAGACTCATTATTCTAACTTTGTTTTTTTTTTTAAATTATTTTGTTATGCATGATCTCAATTAGTACTCCAGAAAGTCAAGATAGTATGGTCAAATCTATCAAAAAATAATAAACTATTGAATAGTTAAAGAATAGTGTCTTAACAAATTTGTTGAGTTATTGTAAGAGCATCTGCATCAGCATAGTGAAAATAACAAAAAGTTAAAATATAGTTAGTAAATCACAAAATTGTTCCTCCATCAGCCTCAAATGATTGTTCCTCCATCAGTCTCAACAATTTTTTTCTAAATTAACATTTTGTTAAATTTGCTACAGTACCTCAACAATTTTGTTAAAGCACTGTTCATTCGTTACATGATTTTTTATTATATTTTTTGAAGCAAAACTGGGTCAAAATCTTTAAACCAGTTGTCCATCCGGATGTCCCGTGAGTGCTTGTAGAAAAAGAAGGGAAAATGCCGAAAATTAGTCTAACCAGCTGGTCAACCGGTCAATAACATTTTTTTTTTTTTTAAAGAATTGTTTGGGTGGCATCTCATCAATTTAATAAAAAAAGAAATAATAAAAAATACAATAACAAAATAATATTTTAATAGGATTGAGTTAGAATGGAGAGTTTGATACAATGGGTGACTAGCTAAAATAGCAAAATAGGTTTTTCAACTTTAATTTGACTAAAAATTTAGAGAGTTTGATGCAGATGATCTAACAAATATTAATAATAGCTAGTCATGGAATTAGTTTGTTGAGATTGATAGAACAATATTTTTATAGATTACTAGTCATATTTAGCCAAAAAACTCTGAGCATCTTTATCAAAGTAGCTAAATGTTTAGTCAAATTGTAGCTAAAAACCTACTTTTCTATTTTAGCTAACCTTATTTTTCTTGTCATGCTCCAACAAACTCTCTATTTCTTTCTCCATTCAATTTAAATATTCCTTATTTTTTATTTATTTATTTTTTCAGTAGCTAAATATTTATTTATTTATTAATTCATCATAATGGCAAAAGTATTTTGACTGAGAAACCAAAATCCTTATTCCCAAAATCAACATGAAGAACAATAAAGACCTAGAATTTGCAATTAAACAAAATTCATCGCTTGCAGCATGATCTTTCAAATTGAAATTTAAGTTGCAGACTATCATGCACTACTTTCCACTGATCATTCCTTGATTATAAGACAAAGAATTTCATTAAAAAACGCTGACATGATTGTGAGACAGTTCATAGTGAATCAATGTCAACAGTGAGAAATCAAGAGCCATAGGGACCTAGAATTCACAATCAAACAAAATTCACCGCTTGCAGCATAATCTTCAAATTGAAATTTGAATTGCAGACTATCATATGATCATTTCTTGATTATAAGCCAATGAATTTCATTAAAAAACTTTGACATGATTGTGAGACAGTTCATAGTGAATGAATATGTTAACAGTGAGAAATCAAGAACAATAAAGACATAGAACTCGCAATTAAACAAAATTCATCGCTTGCAGCATAATCTATCAAATAAAAATTTGAAATGTTGACTACTTTCCACTGATCATTTCTTGATTATAAGCAACTGCTTGATTGTGAAACAGATCGTAATGAATGAATATGATAACAGTGAGAAATCAAGAACAATAAAGACCTAGAATTCACAATTACACAAAATTCATCGCTTGCAGCATAATCTATCAAATCAAAGTTTGAATTACTGACTATTTTCCAGTGATCATTTCTTGATTATAAGCCACTGTAATGATTGTGAGACAGTTCTAGTGCATCAATGTCAACAGATTCTTATTTGTGAGACAGTTCTAGTACACCAAGCTTGTGTTACAAAGGAAAAGAATACAGTCCTCATTTATGCATTAAGAAGACAGATTCTTATTTATGCTATGATTATTAACTTGATAGGATTACATTTGATTACAAATCATGGACAAATAGTCCCCGACTACCATGTCCATGTCCAAAAGAACAGCAGCCAACTCACCAACAACATTGTTCAACAGAATCTGTCTTCTTAATGCATAACAAAAAGACAGTATAGGAAGATGAAACAGTAGAGGAGGATGAAACAGAATCTGTCCAGCAGAATCTGTTATTTACCTTGTTCAACAGAATCTGTCCAGCATTGATCTGTTATAAACATTGTTCAACAGAATCTGTCCAGCAGTAGAACAAATAGACAGTAGAGGAAGATGAAACAGAATCTGAAGCAGAGCAGCAGCAATCTATATAAAATCCCATCATGGAATTGCTATTATTTACCTTGTTGCTCTCACTGTTTTGCTCTTTAGGTCAGTTTAATTTCTCAACATAATCTATATAAAAATAATATATAGCATTTACAGAAGGAGTTACATATAAAAGACACTATAAACTTGTATACAGATAAATTTTATACGGATTGGAGCTTCGATTTGAATTCTTCCCCCATGGAAGCCTTAATAGACCACAAAAGATGTCCAACTTCAACCAATGAACAAATAATCACCAAAAATAAACCTAGGTACACCAAGATACTTATATAATCCAGAATATAAATGCCCCTAAGCAGTCATTTATTCATTTTCATAGCAATGTAAATCAATACTTAACAAAAAAAATGCATTGAACCATGGCATTGTTCAACAAAAACATGATATGTTTACATAGAAAAATATATTCCAATAAAAACTAACTATTTAGTACTCCTTTGACTTTCAAGAATTTCCATTTGGCTGTGAAGATAATATTGTTGTTGCATTGGAGACAAACCATTTGTATCCATCATTATAATTCTCTCCTCTTCTTTCAATTGTTCTGCTCGAATCTTTTCTTGTTTAATACGAAATCGCTCTTGGATTTCCTCTTTCATAATTCGAATTCTCTCTTGCTCAAACTCTTGGTTAATACGATTCTGCTCTTGCTCTTGAAGACACGCTTTCTCAAGGATTTCCATTTTCTTGTCATTTGCTTCTCTTCTCTTCTCTTCTCTCTGTCTTTTTTTTTTTTTTTTTCCCCCTGATTGTTAAAGCATAGTATTTGTTGTTGATATGCAAGGTCAGGTGATTCTCGTGGGTTCGGCTTTCTATCTTTGGAGAGGGATGAAGAAGCTGATGCGGCGATTAGAGCTCTTGACAAGACTGAGTGGAATGGACGGATTGTTCTCGTGGAGAAATCAAAATCTCATTAAAGTTTTATTGATCCTCTAATTAACCCCTTAATTGAACTAGTTACTGATCAATGTGAACAAAACTTTCTTCAGCTGCTCAATTTTGTTCGTTGTTCTCTTAAAAAAACATAGTCCAAGTAAAAGGAATTGACAAATATTACCCAAAGTCTTGAGCAGTGTAGCCTCTCCTCTCTCTGGGCTACATTTTGTTACCCATTATTTATACAAGGTTGTGGGATGCTCATAAATAAATGTGAGATCCACTTTTGTCTAGGGTACTAGGAGGATGTGGCAAGAAAACTGGGATGCTAGAATTCTTCATGCTTTTTGAGTAAAGATTAATGTATGATACTTTTTTATTTTTATTTTTATTTTTATTTTTGGCAATATTTGTTACTTTTTGCATTCGTTTATACAAGACAGAGTGTGTGATTTTAACAAGAATGAAATTCAGATTACGATTCAAGGCCATAAGGTGCCCAAATGCAAAAATTACACTTAAACCCTAACAGGCTATCCTCAACAGATAAAGTTAATACATGAACTAAATGCATCCAGGAAAGAAAATTTGTGTAGCTATGCAGAACCTTACTTGGTTCAACATAATTATTCTAGCAGAAGCATCAACTGAGCCCCTTTGAAACATATTTCACAAGGACAATATCCGAGCATCAAGGGACAGTAACCTCTGGATTTACCCAACAATTTAAATACAAGCGGTGGATTCCAAGAATAACCCCTGATAATATTAGATTTCTGATTCCATTATAATAACAAAATAATATAGCTATTTCAAAACCCTATTCTTTTACCTTCTTAAACCACAAAGACCAGAACTTTCAAATATCAACAACCCAATTTGCAGAATTGAAACATTACCCAATCAAATTCAAACCATCATATTTTGAAGCAAATAGTTAAAACAGAAACTAATCAATTATCACATTTACATATGCATATGCATACACATATACATATATATATATATATATATCAATCAATGCAAAAATTAATTGAGATTTTTGTATGAGAATTACCCAGAATTGGAAAGTCTGTTGACAAGTTGAAACATGGAGTTTCAGTGATTAGTGAGCTTTGGGAGATTCAAGAGACACGTAAACGAAGAAGAAAAGCAACCTTTTACAGAGAGAAGATTGACAACAGTGCTGTGTAAAATCTACCCAAAGTCTTGATTATTTCAAATTTAGGAGGACGAGAGAGATTGTACCGTTGCTCAAAAGTTTCCGATTTCAGTCCAATAGCCGAGCCTTTGTCGCTGGTTATTTGTAGCGAGGGATTTGGGTTTGATAAAAATTGCCGATTGCCTTGCCGAGTTTGATGGAGCAACGATTTGATGCCTTTTCTAATTTTTGGGTATAAAATAACTAACATAAATAAATAACGAGTTTGATACTGATGCTCTAATGTGACTAATTTTTGTCTTTTGAGTAATTATTTTGTCTACATACAGATCAAGAATGATAATGAAATGAATTCTGCTTTGAGAAAAATAAAAATAAAAAAAATAATTACATGTTAGAATCACAATGGAAGACTAGCATAACAAAGCACTACGTTTGGTAAGATGATTGAGACTAATTTAATCTATTAAAAGAAAACAAAATAGATTTAAAAATCAATCAAAAAAAAATCTATTTTGAAAAGTAATTTTTTTTTTTTTGACTTATTAAATTTTTTTTTTAAAAAAAAAAAGTATAGTGACTGATATTACCCGCCAAGTCAATAAATTGTTTTTTTTTTTTTTTTTTTTTTTTTTTAAAAAGTTAAAATATCATATTCAAATCATAATTATTATTTTTTTCTCATAAAATTATAAATAAACAAATAAATAAGTCAAACTATCATCCCAAATTTTTTTTTTAACCAAATTAAAATAATAATAATAACCTAGAAGGCCAGGCTAAGGGCAAGTTTGGGATCTTTCAAAAAAGATAAAAAGACAAAAAGTTACTCAAAAAGTTAAAAAGTTAACACTATTCACCAAAAGTCAACAATTATGGCTGCACAACTCCCAATTCGAATTTTTCCCTACAAATCAATTTTTACAATTTTTTATTAAATATTTTTCCATAAAAAGTCAAAAAGTTAACACAAACATCCATATTTTTAACCTCAATTTTTTAGTTCAAAAAGACAAAAAGTAAACTTATTTAGGATACCCCAAACAACCCCTAAGTCAGGAGGCAGACGACACCTCGGTCCCATGCGTGTGACGTGCGCAAAACCAAAGATTTGACCACATTGCTAAAAATGGAAATGGCCAACATCTCCCCTTTGGGAATTTATTTATTTATTTATATATTTTTATCGATTTAAAAATGTATTGCTCTTTTTTTTCCTTAAAAATAATATTTAAATTAGGGACATTTATTTATAAATCTCTCTTCGTCTACTTATATTCCACTTAATCTAAATTATTTTTTTATGCTCCAATAAGTCCTATGTTTAATATAATTACAAAATACCCCTAATAATTATATTAACAGTGACAGTGTAAATGTTCTATAATGTAAACATTCACACTGTATGTGAATATTAACATTGTAAAATATGAATGTTCACATCATCAAGTTACTAACCGTTCAAAAAATATTTATAAGAGTAAAATTGCTTATAAAATATCTTAAATATGAGAATTATGATTTAGTGGATCAAAGGTCTAAATAATAAGATTTATTAAAATATAAGAATATATTATACACTAATTGAGATACAAGTATTTAAAAATGATTTCATAATAAGGGTTCGTTTAAGATGTGAGTTAACTTTTTGACTTTTTGGTTATTTTCTGAGACTAAAAAGTCTCGTTTGGAATAGGTAAATGGCTTTTTTGACTTTTGTGAGAGAAAAAAATGAAATGATTATGAATTAGATGTGAAATTTTGTCATATTTGGCTAAAATAACCTATTTTGTCCTATATGACTATTTTAACCTCAACTTTTATCCCAAACGGGGCTTAAATCTCCCTTTAAATCATAGTGGAGAAATAATAGTTTAGTGGGACAGTTTAAAATAATTATATTGCAGGTGATTTTTTTTTTTTTTTTTTTGGTACAAGTCTGATACACAAGAAAGACTTGTACCCAACACAGAAAAAGATTTGCACCATATACGGGAGGGATTTGCACCTTATAAAAATAAAATTATTTTTTCACTGTCAAACTGAAATGTAATTTTCTCATTATACTTTACACCTTTGCCATTCAACTAAAAATTATTATATTTTATTCTCTACATCTTCTAATTTGTTTCAATCTAAACTTTCTATTAACATTATGTTATAAAAGGGTATAAAAAATTAGCATGTCAAATGTCATACCAATTTGGCATGTAGAATTCATATGTCAAATTTTCATTATCTTTGCATAGCAAAATGCTAATAAAAGGTTGAGATTGAAAGAAATCAAAAGTTTAGGAGACAATGTAACAAGTTTAAGTTGAAGGGTATAAAGTGAAAACGATGATTGAGGGGGTACAATATAATTTTTCTAAAATAAATGTCATTCATTGTAAAATTTATTTCATCATATATTTGTAATAATACAATAAAATTTTTGTACATGTAAAAAATTACTATGTGATATATATGAAAATCACATATACGTGAAGAATTTTAGTGAAATATTCTGGTGATATATAAAAGTTATTTTCCTATGTTACGTAACTATTTAATGTAATGAAAATGTTACATTATTGGCAACTAATACCTACAAAAATAACAATAATGAGCAATACTACTGACAATATAAAATAAGTAAACCCAAAAATGTTTTCTATAGACCGTTCTTAGATCCTCACTTGACTTTGAGAGATTAGCCTATATTTTTTTTTTATTAAATTAAAAAGTATATATTTGAATCTTGAATTTGTAAAAACATAGCATAATGCAAGCTTTATTACAGCATGCTTGTTGTCTAAATATGAAAACGGCACATCATTTTTTATTCTTAAACTTTATGTTTTTGTTTGATAAATTTTTAATCTCGTAATTATATTTCAAAATTTTAATATTTTGAAATTAGTATCACTTTTTTTTTTGGAACAAGAAAAAAGGAAGCTCTGTGGTGTCATCACAGCCTCTACGGGCCCTGGTCCCGGGATAGCCGGTTGTCAGTCAGATTTAACCCAATCCAAAGGAAAGGATCCACCACCAAGACACCAATAAAGCTCAACTTGAAATTAGTATCACTTGGTGCAGCTAAAAATGTAATAAAAACAATTTTGAGAACTATGAATCCTTACCCACGAAAGAATTGTAAGCCAAAATCAAAACCAAAACCGAAGCATGTGAAAACTAGAAGTTGGATGTCGCGTTGCGTTGCATTGCATAATTAAAAGTAAAAAGGTTGTTTTGGTGAAGGTACACTTTCTGAAACGAAAAGCAATTAATAATACTATGTTACCAAAGTCGACAGCCGCAAATGTTGAAAAATGAGATCAAATTCGATCCTTAACCAAAAAGTATTAAACAGTACAGAATCCAGGATTTCAGATAATGTTCTTTTGAGACTTTTGAATTACTTTACGCTAAAATGGTAATGTATTGTAATGATGTAATGTTATAAAATAAAATGGATCTTTTGTCGTAAGTATGTGTGGCATTGTTGTCGGTTCCCGACATTATTTCAATTCTTAGGATTTTTTTTAAATATTTATTTAATGTGTTTCATGGACATATGAAATTTATACCTGAATATCATTTTTTTTTTATTTTTTTTTATTTTTTTTTTAGAATACTTGAATATTAAGGAAGAAAAATATTAATGATTGTTGAAAGTATTATTATTAGTTTCGATTTAGCTTAGAAAAATAGATCGAAATATGTTATGAGTATCAAAGTTAAACGTTTAACTGCGTAACGTATTTAAGTAAAGTAACTGCTTTGTATTCTTTCAAAACAAATGTCAGAAGTTGGTTGGTTGGTAGGAGTGTTCGTGGATCGAGTTGGGTTGGATGACTTTTTATCTGCCATCTATTCGAACTTAGGCTCAATCTGGATCCATCCGCTTAGTTAGCAGATGTAAATTGAGAGGGTCATGCAAGTTGGTGAGTGGATACGGATTGGTTTGGCGGTTTGGCCTTTATTGTTTTAAGTTTTTTTTTGAACTATTTTCTAGTAATTTTTACTATTTTGCATCCAAAATTTTTAATTGTTCATTTTTTATAATAAAAATAGGCTCAACTTTCATATTTCATATTTCATAAATAGCAAATACAATTACTAAATAAAAAGTTCTTTTTTTAACACACAAAACATAAAAGCATGATTTCATTTTCTTAGAAGTGTTGACGGATCGGGTTGGGTCAGATAATCTTCTATTTGCTATTTGTTCGTACTTAGGCGGATTAGAAAAAATTCATCCACAAATCCGCTCAAACTATTGAAACCGTTCATCATGTGGCGGATTGGTTCGGACCATTCAATTTTGACGGATCGGGTAAATGTTTGTTCACCCCAATGGTTGGTGATACCGAGTCATTAGGGTGACATGGTATAAGTGTGGTATCCAATATTTTCTCCTGAGCATATGAACAATTATTTTGATATACATTTTTCTCACCTTAATTGGTATAAAATTATTGTCCTTTAATAAGAAATCAGTGATTTGAATCCCTCTATCAATGCAAGAATCTTATTCCACGTATATTTGTCCAGAGTTTTTCTTTCCCATTCTGAATTTTTTTGGGGGTATCAATTATGTGTTCTCATTATAGCTATTAGCTATGATACGGTGAATTTCATTATAAATCACATATTAATAAATAAAAAAAAGTTGTAGCTAGATAAAAATTGTTTGGGCAAGAAAAGCAATATTGATTGAAACCAATTAAGATTTTTAATAAAAAGTCTATAAGGTGCTTTTTTCCCCTCCACCAAACATAAATACTTGATTCAATTTTAATATACACTTATATATATAAGAAGCTGTTAGAAATTGGGTGCCCATGTGGTATGACTCTTTGAACCTTTTGAATCTGAACCTTTTGAACCTTATCAATATAAGTTTGAATTTGAATTCAAAATTTATTTGGATAACCACTCAGGATATCTATATCTATCATATCAACTAATATGGATAGATGATATATTTATCCTATATATCTGACATGATATATGAGATATGGGTATCAGCAAATAACGTATGTTTTTATTTTGGGATACTTACGTGTAGGTCCTATTAACTAGACTTATTTACCTATAGGTCCTAACTAATAAATTTAACACTATAAAAATAAGAGATTGATAAATTTATCACTATAAATTTATTCATAAAAACAAAGAGACTGTTAAATTTATCACTATAAATTTATTCATAAAAATAAAAGACTGATAAATTTATCTTTATCACTTAATAAATTTATCAATAGGACTTAATGGGTAATAAGTCTCAAAAGTAGGACCTATTGGTAGTTTACCCTTTTATTTTTTCCATAATGACTCTCTCCCATTAAAACAACAATCAAGCCATTTTGCACTGTGATTTGTGTGGGTGATACTCATTTTGTAGTATTTGGTTATTCACATTCTGGAAGCATGTGATTTACTCACGAGATTCTTCACTTTAGACTCTGCTAAAAGGTATGATTCTAAAATTTTTCATCCGCTGTGTTATACTTTGATTTACAAAAGCGATTACCTGACTCCTTTTTTTTTTTTTTTTTTCTTCCGATTTTACCTTTTGGTTTAGAATTATTTACTATTAGAGACTTGCATTTTAGTTCTCATTTTACCCTTTTATTTTGTATTATTTACCAATATTGGTAGTACTAATTTGGATGAAGATTTTTCATAATTATGTAAAAATTCTTGGTCAATTATGAAACATAAATATTTTAATTTTAGTAAAATTAGAAATACACCCCTGAGGTTCTTTTTTCCTATTTTGCCCTTTTATTTTGTATAATTTACTAATGGTAGCTTATAATTTGACTTTCCCATTTTACCTTTTTCTATGGTAATATTTACCAATATTGGTGGTACTAATTTGAGTCAAGGATTTTCGTAATAATGCAAAGATTCTTGGTCAGTTATGACGCATAAATATTTTGATTTTGGATAAATTACAAATACACCCCTGAGATTTGTTTAAAATATGAAATATTCCTATAATATTAGAAATTACAACTGCTCCTTATTAGATTTTTTTAATTTAACAGAATAAACAGAAAAGAAAATTGTATAAAAAATAATTTAAATAAAATATGAAAAAATTTATTAAACAAATGAAAATTCGTCTAAAAATATGTTTTAAAAAATCAAGCCAAACAAAATAATTTGTTATAAGATTTGCATTTTAGAAATATAAATTTATCAAAAGAATAGTCTGTGCCTTGCACGAGTCTAAAAATAATTTTTTACAAATGAAATCAAATCGAAGTTTAACAATTATACCATATAATTATTTGCGTGTAATATCACCATTTGAATCCTAATAAAAAATAATAAAAAAAATCCACCCATTTGAACTAAAATTTTATCTCATCTATTTATTCCATACTTGTACTTTATAATAGAAATTAAAATTTCTATCATATATTTAATCATTGATTCTATTCTATTTTGTAAGAAACTAGTCTTATTTTTGGAGAAAAAATACAGGTAGTAGAATGGAATAAAGTGCAATGGAATGAAAAGATTATTTTTTAATTTTCTTATGGAATAATTACTATTTCTTTTACAATGCATTTTTTTTTTTTTTTTTTGAATGAATCAAACATCAAATAAATATTTTCAAAAAAAAATGTCATATTACTCCATTTCATTTAGTAAACTCAATAAAATATGTAAAATGATTTTTTCCCCGAATTTTGTCCCCCATAATCCCCCGAATGCCCAAAACGACGTCGTTTTGGGCATTCTTTTTTTTTTTTTTTTTTTCTTCTTCTTCATGCAGGTGCAGGTCTGAGACAGAGGGAGAGGGAGAGGGAGAGAAAGAGAAAGAGGGAGAGGGAGAGAAAAGAGGCCGATCGTCGTAGCACTCCAGTCCAGTCCGATCGGCGGCCGATCGTCGCAGCTCGCAACTCGTCGCAGCTCGTCGGCCGATCGTCTCCGCCCCGCCTCTGCCTCTGCCTCCGCCTCCGCCCCTTGCCCAGCCCGGTTGATGTTGGCCCCTCCAGTCCAGTCCTTCTTCTTCTTCTTCTTCTTCTTCTTCTTCATTTTTCGAATTCGGGGGATTTGGGGGCGGCTTTCGAGCTCCCTAGCACGACTCGTCCTATATATACTAGGAAAAAAGATTCATGCATGCCACATATGACTTTTGACTTCAATATTTTATGGACGGAGATAGAGGGGTTGAGGGTGGCGACGGGTGTAAGGAGGGATTGAGATTAGGCTTTGAAAAATTATAAATGAAAAGTAAAATTATACTTTTGTATTATGATAAAATTATAATTAAAAAATCTTCAAAGATGAGGGGTCTATAAAGAAAAACATTTTATTATGCTTTTTAAAAAATGAATAAAGTTATTTTTTATTATTATATTATATATATATACACTAGCGTATGTCTATGTCTGAAGGCACAGTATAAATAATGTTAGGATTAGAATATAATTGTAATCCCAATACTATTTAAATTTATTTTTTAATTTGATAAATTCACAAATTTATTATAAAATTTTGGAATTCTCACAAAACTCCTCACGAAAATTCGCTTTTATTTATATAATATATAGCTAGATAGATAGATGTGTCTGGCATACATATAATTTTCACGGGCATACATACAATATTGCTTTTGCTTATATAATTATATGAAAATTGTATGTATGCCTGTAATGTCCTAGTGCATTACGGGCATATATACATTGTATGGAAATATGTGTAAAATATATTGAACAAAAAGGAAAAAATAAAAAAAAAAGGTTAATTACACTATAATAGTCCCTATAGTTTGGGACTTGTGTCACTTTGGTCCCTGACTTTTCAATTGTGACACATTTAATCCAGAATTTTGAATCTTGTTCCAAATAAGAACAATTGAAAATATCATTAGATGTTTCAAGGGTAAAATCGTCAATTTGATAAAATATAAACTAATTTGACAAAAATAAATGTCAAATTTTTTTTTTACTTTTTTTAAAATTATTTTTATCCACCAATGATAAAATTAATAAAAATTATATGATTAATTTTTTAAAATTAATTTTACATGATCATCATCTAAACACATAATAAAAATTAATTTGGTAAAAAAATAAATAAATATCTAAAAGATTTATCAATTTTACATAATTTTATTTTTAGTAGGTAGAAATGATTTTTAAAAATTCAAAAACATTTGTTTGACATTTATTTTTGTCAAATTAGTTTATATTTTATCAAATTGACAAATTTACCCTTGAAAAATCTAATTATATATTCAATTGTCCTTATTTGAAACAAGATTCAAAATTTATGATTAAATGTGTCACAATTGAAAAGTCAGGGACCAAAGTGACACAAACTCCAAACTATAGGGACTATTTATATAATTTGCCCTAAAAAAAATAAACAAATAGAAAGAAAAATAAAAATGGAAGAAAATAAAAAAATAAAAAGAAAAGAAGGAGAAATGTGAGATCATATAATCATGGAAGGATGGATAAGAAAAGGAAAAAGAAAGAGAGAAACATAGACATAGACATAGACATAGACATAGAGAGAGAGAGAGAGAGAGAGAGAGAGAGACGAGAAAGTAAAAAATGTACATGTAGGATATTTTTTGAAAAATATAGCCCAGCCATTATTTTATAACTTGAACAGATCTGAGACATCCAAATGTCCTAGTAAGACAAAAATATGTTAAAGATTAAAAAACCGTCATACTTTATTACATAGATATTGAAAATTCATATGAGGTCTAAATTTATGAAGTCTATCAGGCATTCAATACATGTAAAAATAATAATTAAATTTTTAAATTCATTTAATTTTTGGACTATAAAATTTATTAATTTAATCTCCACTACACATAATAAAATCTAGCTCCTAATTCTGGAATCGCAGACTTTTTCATATAATATGAATAAAAATAAGTGAACAAAAAGAAGAAAATAAAATTTAAAAAAAAACAAACAGAGAGAAAAATAAAAATGAAAGAAAATAAAGAAATAAAAAGAAAAGAGGGAGGAAGGTAGGGTCATGAGATCATGAAAGGATGGGTGAAAAACGGAAAAAGTAAGAGAGAAAGAGGCAGGAAAGTATAAAATATACATGTAGAATATTTTTAGAAAATATATCTCAGCTATTATTTTATAACTTGAACAGGTCTGAGCCATCCAAATGTCCTAGTAAGACAAAAATATGTTGAAGATTCAAAACCGTCCTGTTTTATTATATATTTATATATATATATATATATTTGGCCTTATTTGATTTGTGTCTTGAGAAATTTTTTTAAAAAAATTTGTTGGGTTAAAGTTTTTTGAAAAAAATATTCAAAATCACTTTTCTCTCTATTATACATCAATCAATTACTTTTTCTCTCTCATCGCTTATTCTCTTACATTTTACGCATCAATCAATTATTTTTTTTTCTCACATTCATCTATTCACTTATTAAAAAAAAAAAAAATCTAAAACTCTAAAATTATTTTCAAAACATATAAGCTAACAAAATTTTAAATTTTGTAAATTTTTTTCAAAAACTTATTTTTAAAAATTATTTTACAAAGCTAAACATATGGCTAGCCAATAAGGAGTGGGTAGGGGCATATGGAGGAGGACACGTGGCTGGATTTAGTAGTGCCGACAATCGCTATCATCCAATCCACATCCACCATTTTTGTTTGTTTTTTTTACACATTATTTCTCATTTCGTTGTCTATGATATGACAATGAATAAAGCTTTGTCTACTTCAACGATGACCACCTTTTTCTTTTCTTTTTTTGAACTAACGATGACCATCGTGCTACTGTGTTTGGATTGCTATATTTTAATAGTCCATATATTCCTTTTCATAAAAAATAAAAAAATAATAAAAAGTCGTTTTTCTAGGCTTTTGACAACCCTTTGCCGTCAATAATTTTGGTGCATGTGTAAAAAAGAAAAAGAAAAAAAAAAAAAAACTTAATAGAAAATTACGTAAGATTATTTTAAAATGACAAAAAAATATATTGAGATTTTAACTTTTTAAATTTTTTTTAAAATATTTTTGTTGACTTTTTTTTTGAGTGAATAATTTTCGTTGACGTTTATCATTAACATAACTCTTCAAAAAATATAGGATACAATCCACTGCATGTATCCTTATTCGGTTTCAACGTTATGCTACTTCATGTGTTTTCCCACTTTGTAACATTTATCCTCAATAAAGATTTTTTTTTGAAAATTAAAAAAATAAAAATAAAAAAATTTAGAAGCTATCATGTAGAGCAAACTCAAATTTATCAAGAATTGCGTTGTGTTTAACTTTTGAATTTGTGAAGAAAAAAACAATGAAAGAAAAGAAATAAAATTAATCTATTATTTCATTTTTTTCATAATTTTTTTTTATAAATTTAAAATTTAAACACATTAAGAAAACATCAAACAAAGAAGTAACATAAACACAAAAAATTTAAATTTATTTGCAATAATTTGAAATAGAAAGGTAATGATATGGGCACGACTCATCTGTTAGTTTCATATTAAGGTCAAGTTTGGCAAGTTAAAAAAAAGTCAAAAAGTTAAAAAGTCAAAAAGTTACTCAAAAATTTAAAAAGTTATCACTATTCACCAAAAGTCAAAAATTACGGCTATACAACTCTCAATCCTAATTTTCCCCTACATACTAATTTATATAATTTTTTAATATACATTTTTTCATAAAAAGTCAAAAAATTAACCCAAACAACCATATTTTTTTCCTCAATTTTTTAGTCCAAAAAGTTAAAAAGTGCACTTATTTAGAACATCCCAAACAACCCCTAAGAGTCTGTTTGGGATATGTTAAATAAGTTTACTTATTTTAATCATATCACCTCTTTATTTTTTTACACATTTTTTTATTATAAAACGTCCAACAATACACTTATTTAGATCTTTCTAAACAATTCCTAAAATATAATACTTTGATTAAAAGACAAAAATAACCCTATGAAAATTAATATTGACGATTTAATAAATGTATTCATCACATTAACACCACTTTCTTGAAAACTATTATAATAACGTATCATCTTTTTCTCCTTTTTTTATTGTTTATATTTAGTAAGAAGTCAGTCTCATGTGTATTAGCGTAAATCATTTGACTGGTGGGCCAAACTGTTATATTGCACTTTCCTTTCTCAATGCCTTTTGAAACATCTTTTAATAATACTTTGGGTGCCAATAATTTTTTTTTTTAAAGGATAGATAAATTACACAAATGGTACTCGTATTTTCACGCATGTTTTACATTAGTCTTTGTATTTACAAATTAGACACTTTAACCCCTGAAGTTACACACAAATGACCAATTCATAGCGGAAATCACCTTTTTCATTCAAAATCACTCACGTGCAGTGCACACGTACAAAATTCAAACACAAAGTGATCAATTTACCTCTTCCCACCATTACACGAGCCCTAGTGTATATATCAATACATTACATTGGGCCATGAACAATAAACAAATAAAGAAAACAACAAAGAAAAAGTCAATGAAGACTCACGTGCAGTGCATCAAAGAGACCAACCAATTTTTAGATAAAAAATATGCAAAAACACTCACCATAATCGGGTACTTCATCTCCACTATCGCCCATTGCCATGTTAAAGGATTTCGTTCGATTGAGCAATTTTTTTTGTCGGTTCTTAGTTTCTCTTTGCCAGAACTCAAATCCCCAAACTTTTGAACCCTAATTCGTCGTATGAGACAATTACTAAGAACCCTAATCGTCTTTTGTTGACCTAGGGCTCGTGTAATGGCGGGAAGGGTTAAATTGACCATTTTGCCCTTGAATCTTGTGCGTGTGCGCTGCACGTGAGTGGTTTTAGATGGAAAATGTGACTTCTGTTACAAATTGGGCATTTGTGAAACAATTCCATAATTTTGGAGGTTAAAGTGCTTAATTTGAAATTACAGGAACTACAGTGAAACACACGTGAAAAAATAGGGATCATTTGTGTAGTTTACCCTCACTACAACAAAAAGCATATTTCGCGACCATTTTTGGCGACCAAATTGGTTTTAGTCATCAATGACAGCCATTTGGTGACCAAATTACAACTTGTCGCCAAAGGATGAAGAATTGGCGACCAATTGTAATATTTGGTCGCAGAAGATTTTTGGCACGGGGTGAAAGTAAGCGCGGGAAGAGGAAAAATTTATGGTGGCTATTTCTTATCTTTGGTGACCAATATATTTGCCGCTATAAATTTATCTTTCGCAACAAGCCAAAATTGGTCGCCAAATCTTTTTCTTACCTAAAAACGCTGTCATTTTTTTAGGCTAAAGAAATTTGTTCACCAACCCTTTTCATTCGACTGTGAGAAAATCAGAACTAAAGGCCCCTTTTCTCCCATTCTCTCTCATCTCTATCACTCACCGTTGCTCAACTTGGTCGCAAGCCGTCGCTCTTGTCGCACGCCAATCCAGCCTCTGGCAACCATCCACACTAACACCAGGTATGTCTTTTCTCTTCTCTCACTCGTAGTCTGACTCTCTTATTTCTTTTCATCTCTCTCTCTCTCTCTCTCGCGAGCGCGTGCTCTCTCTCTTTATCAATAGAGCGTAAGAGCTCTTCACCGTCTCTCTTCTCACTCAATCTCTGTTTTTTCCCAAATTATTAAACCTTAATGATATTGAAGAAATAAATGGTTGATGCTAAGGATTTGGAGCAACTATCGTAGTGTTTTCTCTCTCTTAACTTGTGACACCATTATGCAGCCATTATGGGAGTTTTTGTTGAGGTTTGGGAATCTTTGTTCTGTCAATCTCCTGATTCTTGACATGTTTCGATGGGTCATTGAGGTTGAAAAAGGTGATACCGTCATATGCGAGGGTACAATGTCCAAAATATGCGACTTTGTCATTTTAATTTTGATGTTTTAAATATGTCAATTTGATTCTTAGCATATTAGTAAGGACATTTCATCAAATCATATTTACATATCAACTAACTATGAAGAAAAAGTCCCCAAAATATATGATCTATTTCAATTTGATCTTTAATAATTGTGCCAGTGTGATAGATAATTTGATGAAAATACCTTTATTTCTATTATCAATTTTAGATAGAAGCAGAGATAAGAAGCATTTTAGTAACAATTGATAAATCGGCGACCAAAATGATATATGATGGATATTTTTAAAACATTTGCATATTTAACCCTATTATCAATATATCAATAAGGTCAAAAATCTTAAAAACCCTGGTTTCAATGATTTGCTGATGAACACCCGATCGATCTTTTGTTAGTCAAATTTGCTCGACCAGCGTTGGCCTTGTTCAGTGTCATTTTATTTTTTTATTTTTATTTTTTTTGTGGATTATTTGATCTCAGATGTGCTCTTAAACTTTTGAACTTGAGAGGCCCTTCCACTGTTGCCAATTGGTTGAGTGATGAGGTTCTTAAAATTCATACAAGTAATGGTCACTAATTCACACTTTAATGATGTTTTATCTATTCTTTTCTGTTTGTTCAAATTTTCAATTGATTGGTAAGGTTATAATGTAGAATGTAGTGTTACTCTTTGTTTTTCTATATTTTTTTATTCTCTAGTGATACAATATGTTCTGTCTTGATTTTCTATTGGAATGGAAAGAGTATTAATCTATTGTTTCTAGCAGCCATTGTTGTCTCATCACTGCTCTTTAGTGTTTATTTATTCCTTTTGTAAATGTTATAGGTTATTGGCTAATGCAAAGAGATAAAAAAAACTATAATCATTCGTTAGGGGCAATTACTACATCGAGTAAGCTTTGACTATTTGTTAAAATATTTTTAATTTACTTATAGAATTTTGACACTTTTTTTTTATTTATTAAATTTGTGGCTGTCAGAGGATTCACATTTTTTTCCTAATATTTTGAGCATTCATAATATGAGAGACACTTAGATGACCCAAGGAACTATTTAACATATAAATAAGATAAAACCAAATGCGCTAATTAGGGGTGACTACTTTGTTTGGTTTCAAAAATCTTAATCTCATGTTTAACTCAACAAATAAATAAGTCAAATAGCTAAAATAGATGAATATGTTTTTTACAAGAATAACTAAACTAATATGTAACAACTTTAACACAATAATTTATATAATAATTATAATTTATATATCCATTTCATTACTTACTATGTGATTCTTTTTCACCATTTACTGTGATTTTAAGGAGTGTCTCACTTTTTGCTCAATATATCTGGGTGTGATTGAAACTGTATTTAATCGAGATGAACGAAATGTTGATGTTAGTGTACGAAATGTTGATGTTGGTGTGCAAAATGTTCGTCCTTTTGGGCTAATTACAAGGGCTTCTGACGTGTCTCAGAAAGAACGAGAAATGACTCATTGGTTTGTCTTGAATAATAGCCTTAAGTTTACATTCTTATTGTTGTGTTTTTTTTTTTTTTTTTTTTTTTTTTTTTTTTTTTTTGTAGAATTATGTTTTTCAATATAATACGTTACTTATCAATCATATGTTTGTAAGTAGGCAACACAAGAATATTTTAGAAAATCAAGGTGCATGTGACATCAAAAAGAGACAGAAAGAGGAATTCCCCAAGTGGTTCAAAGAACATGTAAGATATAATCCTAAACTTTATTGAGCTATACTTATATGAATACTAACATAATGATTGAAATTGATGTCGTTATGTAGATGAACCAATTATGAGCTCAAGGATTACCAGAAGCAACTAATGATTTGTGGTCATTGGCAAATGGTCTTACTGTGATAGTTAGTTTGTATTCAGCTTTTATTTCCAATGGTGTTCGATTTCATAGTAAGGATCGTAACAGTAGTCATAAATGCCAAAATAGTGGGTTGGTTGTGGAAGGAAAGCATAAGGGACAAACAATTGACTTTTATGGGTACTTAAATAGAGTGTGGGAGATACATTATATACTTGGGCATTGAGTTGTTTTATTCCGATGTGAATGGTTCAACACTAGTAGCAATAGAACATTACATACCGAAACACATTTCACAAGTATTGATGTTAGAAGTCGATGGTATAAAGATTATCCATTTGTCTTACCAAGTCATATGAAACAAGTTTTCTACATTGATAGTACAATGTTAGGTGGACATTGGAAATTTGTAGAAAGACTACAACATCGAGGAATATGGGATGTACCAGAACAAGATGGCATTGAACCTGATAATGTATTCCAATAGAATGAAACAGCTGATGTTGTCACAGTCAGCGTTGAAGACCCCTTCACAATCTCATTTCATAGGAATGACATTGATCCTCAAATTATCCCAAGTAATGTAGTTTTACAATCAGTTAGTCAAGCACACAGCGATGGTGTTGATGATGAAGAGGGGTGCAATAATGAAGATGATTACTACGAGTATTGACTATTTGAGAAGATGAGCTACATAATCATTTTGATTCTAATATAGATTTTGACATAAAACCTTAATTATTGTGTCATTTTTATGTTTTTATGACACTGTTGTTTAAGTGCCTTTGAGTTTGAGTACAATGACTATTCAAAAAAAAAAAAAAATTGTATACATGTGTTTGTGTGTGTCCCTCTCTCTTTTTCTCAATTTTTTTTTTTTTTTTTGTTTCTTATGTCATGTTATTGTTTAGTTATCACTTATGTTCTGATATTGATTCTATTATACATCCATTGATATTAATGTAAATGCTTATTTTACATATGCTTCACCCATGTAATTGTTGAGTTGTTGTGCTAGATGGCAGGCCCTGGTAAAGTTCAAAGTACAGCATCATCCAAAGTTCTTCTACCTACCCAACAAGCGGCAGCTAGAGTTGCTGCCCCTACTCAGCATGCACCACCTAATTTAACCCTATCTACTTAGAGTGTACCATCTACAAATGCTCTAAGTATCCGGCCTGCACCATCTACAAATGCAACTAGTACCCAGGATGTACCATCTACAACTAGTTTGCGTACTCGTTCTAGACAAGTAAGGGGTCAGACTCGAGGGAAGAGCATAGCACGTCTCATAGCTAACAATGGTGGTGAAAAACTTCCTGTTTGGATCTCTGTAGATGCAAAGGTGCCAGTAGGGCTTTATGCCACTCCATTTGCAAATGAACTTGGGTTACAAATAAGGATGGTTGCACCAATCATTGGTATAAAAAAGTGGGACAAGATTGATGAGATTCATAAAGCCCCAATCATTCAAGCAGTTCGGGTAATTGTATTTGTTATTTTTAAAATAATTAGATCATCACCATTACTTGTATTTTGATATTAATAAAAGTATTCATTATATTTGCAGGATAAATTTGAGATTGTTGATTATGATGAGGATGAAGAGGTTCGGAAAAGGAGTCAATAAAAAGTGTAAAACTCTTTACAAAAGTTGGCGTAACAAAATGAAGACTCATTACTCGAAGTTGGTAGACACTGATGTTGACCCTTACAGTAAACCATACAAAAGGGTCAATTATGAGGCTTGGGTATACATAATCAATCATGTATGGCTTGATGGTGATCATCAGGTAAAATTTCTTAATTTAAACAATCATGTTGTAATTTCAATTTAATTTTACAAATCAATTAATGTTGTAGAACTTGGTTGAAAAAGCAAGGGATAGTCGATCGAGGTTACCATATAATCATACAATGGGCTCCAAGTCATTTCAAGTTGCAATGTATAAATAGGTGATGCATTTATTATATTTAAAAGTTTGATTAAGTTAAAATTAATTATATATGCTTACTTTTAAATGGAATTTGGGTACCGAGAAGACTGAGATTGTAGACTTCTACAAAGATTCCCATTGGAGCAAGAGAAAGTCGGATTGGGTAGCCCAATATGTGGTCAATTACATGAAGTATGCCAATTAATAGAGTTACATATTTATGTAAATGGTTGTATTTGTTGAAGTTGTTTACAAATTGATAGGAAGCTTTGAAAAAACGACGTGAAGAGTCTTTAGAGCCTGAGGCAGTACCTTTAACTCAGGAGCAGTTGTCAATTAAGGTTCTTGGAATGAAATTGGGATACTTAAAAGGCTTCAGAGTTGGTCCAAAACCATCCTCATCCAGATCTTCTGTTAGTGCATAAGCACATATGGAGGTGGTTTCGAGCCTACAAAAACAACTAGAGTCATTGAAGAATTTATCCGAGGTCCAGCAAAAACAAATTGCAGTCCAGAACCTGGTAGCACAAGAGCAATCTAAAATGATTGAAATGCAAAACAAAAGATTTGAAGAGATTGAGAAGTTTATAAGGATGTGCATGGATCGGGCAGGCATACAGGTTGATGAAAATGATTATCCATCAGAGGAATCTTATTGACAAGTACTTTTATAAGTATATTTTTCATAATTTAATTTTGAAATCACTGCAAACATTTCACTTAATATGTCTGGTTGTGTTGAACAAACTATAAAACAATCTGGTTCAAAAGACTTACATGACCACCGAAACCGCTGAAACTTGACACGGCCAACTTGCTCAAGCCTAAATAGACTTGTAGGAACAAATGGGACCTCAATTGGATTTCCAGTTAGAAAATTAGAAGGAAAATTGTAAAATACAAGACTTAAAAAGCCCGTTCGGGAGTTGAAATTGCGAAATAACCACTGAAATCGCCAAAACTGCTAAAACTTAGCACGGACAGCTTGCTCAAGCCTAAATAGACTTGTAAGAACAAACAGGATCTCGATTGGATTTTCAGTTAGAAAATTAGAAGGAAAGTTGTAGAACACAAGACTTAAAAGGCTCGTTCGAGGGCCGAAATTGCGAAATGAGCACCGAAACTTGGCACGGGCAGCTTGCTCAAGCCTAAATAAACTAGTAAGAACAAATGGGACCTCGATTGGATTTTTAGTTAGAAAATTAGAAGGAAAATTGTAAAACACAAAACTTAAAAGGCTCATTCGAGGGTTGAAATTGCGAAATAACCACCGAAATCGCCGAAACTTAGCACGGACAGCTTGTTCAAGCATAAATAGACTTGTAGGAACAAACGAGACCTCGATTGAATTTTCGGTTAGAAAATTAGAAGGAAAATTATAAAACACAAGACTTAAAAGGCTTTGGGGGACCTAAATTGCGAAATTACCACCGAAACCATCGAAACTTAGCACGGGTAGCTTGCTCAAGCCTAAATAGACTTGTAGGAACAAACTGCACCTTGATTGGATTTCCAGTTAAAAAATTAAAAGAAAAATTGTAAAACACAAGACTTAAAAGGGCCATTCAGGGGGCGAAATTGAGAAATGACCACCAAAACTGTCGACACTTGGCACAAGCAGCTTGCTTAAGCCTAAATAGACTTGTAGGAACAAATGGGACTCAGTTGGATTTCCGGTTAGAAAATTAAAAGGAAAATTGTAAAACACAAGACTTATAAGGCCCGTTCGGAGGCCGAAATTGCGAAATGACCAGTGAAACTGTCGAAACTTAGCACGAGTAGTTTGCTCAAGCCTAAATAGACTTGTAGGAACAAATGGGACTTCGATTGGATTTCCGGTTAGAAAATTAGAAGGAAAATTGTATAACACAAGACTTAAAAGACCCATTCGCAGGGCAAAATTGCGAAATGACCCCCGAAACCGTCGAAACTTAGCACAAACAGCTTGCTCAAGACTAAATAAACTTGTATGAGCAAACGACACCCTGATTGGACTTCCCGTTACAAAATTAAAATCAAAATTGTGAAATTCATACAAAGTTTTTTTTTTTTGGGTCAATTTAATATTGTTTTTTTCTTTTTCATGTAACAGACTGACAATGATGGAAAATAGTTCGAGCTGCATCAAAAAATTTGATTTTGTGTTTTTGGAAATATTTTGGCATAGGATTTTGGCATAGGATTTTGGTAAATGACTTATGAGTTAGATGTTTAGCATCAAAATATTTGGTTTTGTGTTTTTGAAAATATTTTGACATAGGATTTTGAAATGGATTTGTGGGTTTGATGTTAATAGTTTGTAAGTACTTTGGTATGAATGTGTCAGATTGTTAGAGAATTGTAATTATGTTTATTGGGGTGTTTAATAGCTATTAATTTTAAATTATTATGAATGTCTTGCACAGTTGTATTACTATTTACATGGCATTTATGTATATATTGTGTAGAGAAAATAGGTATTTTTGATTATTTTGAACAGGAAAATTATTAAAATCAAAATTTATGTAGTGAAATTTTAGTGACAAGTTATATTTTGGTCGCTGTTAATATATTTGGCGACAACATATTATTTTTCTCACTAAAAGTTAGTGGCTATTCCAAGAACTTTTAGCGATCAAAACTTAGTCATCGCTAAAAAATTGATTTTTAGCGACCAAATAAATTTTGTCGCTAAATAGTTCTTTTTGCGACGAATTTATTTGTCACTAAAATTACATAACCTATCCAAATCTTAACCTTTTTAGTGACAAATTATAATTTTACAGTGACAAAATATATGATTTTTGGCAACTAATTTTGCTTGTCGCTAAATGTCTACATACAGTGAATTTATGATTTGGTCGTCAATACTTTTAGTGACAGGCCTTTGGCGACCAATTGGGTACTTGTCACCGATTCGTTTAACAACGAAATTTGTACTTTTGGCCACCAATTTTTTGATCACCAAATGTGCTTTTTGTTATAGTACCTTAAAGGATTTATGCTGAATATTATAAAATGAAACAGCTTAGGGCACAATAGACAAAATATGGTATTTTGGGTCCGACAAAATTATTTTCCTGTCCTAATTGTGGAACCAAAGAAAACATTGTCTCAGATGTGATAGATGAAAGTTTTGTTTGTGGGTGATATGTATTTGCAGCACCTTTACAAGAAAAACCAAAAGCAAAACAATAATGCTATAAATTAATAATATTATCTGAAATTTAAACTTTGTAGATCAGATTTATTGTAAATATGATTCATAACACATTAAATTTTAATCTATAGCCACTTTCTGAATAGATTTTATAGTATAATTTCTGGACTTGCTCCTTTTTTTATAGCAAAAAAAAAAAACAAAAAACAAAAAACAAAAACAAAAACAAAAACAAAACAAAACAAAAAAAAACAAAAAAGAGCATGCACCACTGTTGGTATTATAATGCTTTTGGAAATTATTACTAATAACGAAAATAATTACTCATATAAAATTTTTATACAGAATTTGTCACTACAATGATGTGGCAGTAATTATTTTTTTATAGTTAAATATCAATTAAATTAATAATTTATTTTAAATGATTAATCCCAATAAAAACCAATCATTCTATATATTCAAAATTGGTATAATTTTTATATTTATATATCACTACCCTAATAATAATTATGAATATTATTCTTTTAATAGAAGTGGAACAAATGAAAGTCACTGATCAATCATAATCAACAATCATATATGATTACTATGTTGAAGATTAGGTTTGTTACTTAAACCTTCTCTTGATAGTAGGAGGCACTGCTATTGGGAAACAAAAAGTTATGATTATTTCTTCCATGATTCTATAAGAACTTTTGAATTTTTTTGTCTAATATACTTTTGGTGGACCAAACTTGCATTGTGTTGAGTTGAAAGGAATTGACAAGAGTGTACTCTATCACCACGACAGTGGATAGGTAAATAAATAATTGAGGGCAGTGTTAATGATAGTCTAATAAGTTGTCCCATTAAGGGAAAAAAAAAATAATAATAATAATAATAATTCAAAACTAGTGTTTTAAGATTTTTTTTTTTTTGGCATTTTAAAATAATTTTTACATAATTCTTTTTTATATAATTTTCATATATTTTAATAATTTTTTTCCACACCAATTGAGATTAATGGCCACCTTTTGAACTATTATTAGCATTTCCCGATAATTAATGGTAGCTCAAGACAATTCTGATAGGGTGCCTTATTATGAATTCTCGAAATTATCCCTTAATTAAAAAACAATCATAAAAAAGTATGATCAAATTAAAAATAAGAAGAATGTGTACTGAAAGAATTAAAGGGGAATGAAAATTTGAGGTTGGATCATTTGTCCAAATTTTCTTTGTTCCTGGTTTCAAACCTCATTGCAAATGCATAATTAAAACTAAGAAGACTCATTGTATCGTGTCGTAGAAAAGGGGTTTGTGCCAATTTTTTGTATTTGGTTACAATTTTGAAAATGATAGTATTGATTGGAAGTGGTGGTGTAGCAACAATGGCGGTTATGTTATAGTGGTAGCAATGTGATAGTAGTCGAGGCATTTGTGTGAGGTGGTAGCAATAGTGGGAGTGGTAGGGTGGTGTTGTAGCACACGGTGGTATTGGTTGGTGATAATGATGATGGTATTGGTAAGACTCTAGTCTTTCTCATTAATTTCTAAAAATACTTTTTGCCTTTAAAATGTATATATATATATTTCCAAATCAGCTCATTTCCTATTGATCATGAAATTTTCCTTCGATTTTCTGCAAAAAATATTTTGTAGACACCATTTTTTGCTAAAACAAATAGAGCAAAGGTTGGTGACTTTTGAGAAACTTTTATATTTTTATTTATTGAAGTAGCATAAAATAAAAGATCTTATAATATATATATATATATTACATAATTGCAACACTATCTATAAAATTATATCATTGTTGTGGCCCATAGATTTGGAGCCTAAGAGGATACTAAAAGCATCCAAAGTCAACATAATGTCCATTGCATTGATCCAAAAGTAGAAAAAAAAATTGCAAGTGTGGGGCAGTATAAATTAAAAATGCTTCAAAGCATCAAAACCACCTCATCAACATAGTTGCAATCGATAACAAAATCTATTTTATTTTATTTTTTCTATGTTCATAGGCTTTTTTTAATTTTTTTATTCGATAGATCTATCAACAGAGGCATGGTTGAATACTTTCATGATTCTTTACTTACGCTGTGTGTTAAGTCACTAATTACTTTGAAAAAAGTTTAACAGAGACGAGCAGATATCAAGAAACTAAACTGTTTGAAGACATATAAAATAGTGTACACAATGACAGAGATAACAAAAATAATAATAAATTTAAATTTAAATTAAAAATAATAATTTGTAGTTTAAATTTAAATTTATTTATGTAAAATCTCACACTCAAAATAAATTTGGAACACTCATTTGATTTTTATTGCCTTTCATTGAGTTGTTACTTGTGGAATATGCTTTTCTTAATCCTAATAACAATAAGTGATATATTGGTGAGTCACAGTCACAGATAACCATTTAAAATCATAATACATAGGACCCCAAATCTAATCCAAGTCAGATTTTTCAACTGATGTGGGACTCGTTACAGTGACCTATATGCTCTGCATTGTTAGGAATTTAAATTGAGGTTGATGGTTTCTATCTATTTGAGGAAATACAACTATATATAAATTTGTATCGTGCCACGTGGAAGGCATAACATTAATTGCATAACCTCATGTAATTTTCACAAATTCAACAGAGTATGCATATCATAAAATGACGTGGAAATGTGTGCGCCCAAGATAGATTTAAGAGGACGTGTTCACGACATTAAATTGTATATTTCCTATTAGTGTATTAAGCTTTTGATCAAATTATCGAGTCATCAACAAGAGCCAAATTGAACGAGTGGATGCCGCTACTGTTGACTGAAGGAGTAAATGTTAGGGAATTATGGACTCCACAAGTGTACAGTAACATCGGCCTAATTTGTCAACAGAAACTCCAAAGTTCACATACCTAATATTAGAGCCTAACATTGTTTGAGACTCATACCCACTTAAAAGTTTAAATCTATAAGTGGAGAACCCATTTAATGTATACATGTGTGAACCAAATATCAAGCCTCTCCTTACTCCCTCTCGAGTCTTGATCTATTATCCAAAAGTTTATCATAGATTATACGCACACTCTCTTAATCTTGATCTATAATTCTCTAACATCAAGTCCAACTTGGGCCACCCACACACACTCCATCGTGAGCCATCATTCTCTATTAAGAGCCACCATGTCGTAGTCCAACCTTGCCACGTGCACTAGGAATTTTGTTGCTCTATCAAGAGTCACCATTGATTTTTCTTGCTCCATTGAGAGTCTTCGTGCAAGCTCAAATCCACCAACATCAATGCTCTAACAAAAGTCCGCTCATAAATCATTTGCCATCGACTCTGATACCAGTTATTAGGGAATTAGGGAGTTCACAAGTGCACAACAACATGCCTAATTCGTCGAGAGAAACTCCAGAGTCCACATAGTTAGCACTAGGGCCTAACATACATTTTTTGAAACTCATACACACTTAAAAGCTTAATTAAGCATATAAGTGGAGAGCCCATCTAATATATACTAAAGCTCATATCTTTTATTTTTTATCTGATGTGAGATTCTACCTTCACATATGCTCCACTAGTAAACATAGAAAAGAACAAGAAATATAAATTTACGAGTGAAAGGCTATGTGGGGATTAAAGTGTAAAATGTGAATATTACTACTACATGAAGATGGCGAGTAGAGAATGAGCATGATTGGTAAAGTTGAATATTAGTAGAGTGGCTCACTAGAGTGGCCAAATCAATTAGAACTTGTCGAGTTAACCAAAGTAGAATGTCGAGTTGACTATAAAGAGTTTTCTTGGAAAGTGAAGCACTATCATCGCTTTTCAAGTCACACCTATAATTTAGCCCAAAATGATGTTATACAATAAGCTAATAACTAAAATTAATGAAAAAGTTCTATTGACCATCAAGTAATCTCTCTTCTTTGCCACTATCAAATACTTGAGATATTATCATAGAAAATACTAGACTTTTAACTTGAGCGTTAGAGAGCCTTATGCTTCGATACCACACCTGTGCCACTTTGTAGAGGGTCAGAAATTAAGGTCCAAATTAAGTATGGGCTAAGTGCTGAGGTTGCCCCTTTAAGGCGACCAAGAATGCCTAAAGGAACATGGGCTAAAGCCCAAGGGAAGTGGGCCAACAAGTGGGCCGAAGCAGGTCCGACCTGACAAGGATCCAAATAGACTCCACGAAGAAAGTGTCTAAGTCAAGTTACAGAGGTACTACTTGCAGTGATCAAAGTTGCCGAGGCACTTTGCCTCAGAGCCTCTATCTCCAATATTGTCTGTTCCGCCGCCATTTTGAAGTTGTTGAGGGAAACAGAAAACCGAAGCAACTAAGTTGCAGAGGCAACACTCGCAGCGACTAAGTTCTGGAGGTACTTTGTCGGCTCTGCCATCATTAATATTGTCAGGGTAGCCATTTGGACTTGCAATGGGAAATGGCCACCGCCGAAACTACGATAACTACCACAACTAACTTGCGAAGGAAGGCACTCCACCAAGGTGATAGCAGCCTTTGGGAGAAGTTTCTCCTTCGCAAGTATAGGCTGATAGCAAGCCTAGGACTGATAGTAGGTCCCATATCTCACTGGTTGGAGCTGATAGCAGGCCAAAAGGTAAACCAGTATATTGTGGTAACCCTACGACGATGGAAGCAGGGTAGCCCGAGTGTAAGGGACTCCCTTTCTATTACCCAGGTCATGGACCTGCCTTAGTCACACAGGCAGGAGTTAAGGAAGCCCCCTTGGGCTTGGTGCTAAAGCACAGCATGGCTAATAGCAGACTTGGCTGTGGCCTTCACCCTGGAAAGTTGGGGAGTTTGTGGTTAGGTGGTTAAGGGTGGAGACTTTGCTGAGGAGAACACGAAAAATGACTGATGGAAGGCTATGGAGTCCTAAGAATGCATGCATTGGCCAAACTAAGCTAAGAAGGTAAGTGCAGCGCCATGGTTTTACCACCGCAAGTGCACTTGCCGAGGTTCACGCTAAGAAGGTGAGTTACAGCGGCAAACACTCCCGCCCCAAGTGCACTCGCTGAGGCATCTGTAAGGTTCACATTGAGAAGGCAAGTTGCAGCAACAAACACTCCAACCACAAGTGTAGTCGCTGAGACAGTTGTGCCAAACAGATAGTACATAGTATATGCAGAGGGACAGGTGTCACTTCCAGCCTAGTAGCTCAAGGCAGAATATTCCATGTGATCCTCTGAGACACATGTCTTCTCTCTATTTGGCCACTTGGTGTCCTCTTGGTTCCAAGGAAAAGCCTATAAATATGATCCATTTCCAACTCAAGAAAAGATAATTTTTTGGGAAAGATGTTGCCTATTTGTGCACTGCCATAAATTTCTTCTTGAGCTACTTGCTTCACCCTCACCTAGCTACTCATCCTTCAGCCTTTCTACCATTGTTGGACCATTAGCATAGTTTTGTCTCTCTAATCATTACTCACACTGAACCCCTCCCTACACACTTCAATAGCTTTTTGTGTGCCTTGTGCAGATGATCGTTCTTGGTATTTGTCGTGCAAAAAATTACATCATCATAACAAAATGTTGATCACTTTCAAAATCAAAATAAGATAAAATACTCTTTATGTTTTCTAGAGCAAATGTTCTTTGTTACTATAGTCATTTGAATCTGAAAGTTATCAATTTCGTCTCTAAATTTTTTAATTTGAATGAAAATAGTCAAATTTTAAAATGGATGTTGTGGGTGTTGATTTTTGACCACACAACCAAAAGGGAAACTTAGTTGGAGAGCACCAGCGGAATAAATTAAGCACGAACAACCTGTCATAGAAAGATGAGAATTCGGCGGTGGTTCATCCACCCGGGGACACTCCAACACTCAAGTTAATAATCAAATATCTCTCAAAGATAGCAAATTGTGCTTAATTCACAAGAAAAAACTTACTGCTCATGGTATATCTCACATACCTCAAACTCACAGGAGTGCCCTACTTTTATAGCCAGCACTGACCTAATCCCTGTAGAGGCCTAACCTCAATGGACTCAGGCCCAATACTCATCTTGGACTCTCAATTAGATAAGGATAAACTCTCTAAGAGCTTTATCTTTATTCAGACTGAGATCCTCCCCTGTTCTAGGACTCTTGTCCCTTATCTGCTCATCTCGGATTCCGATATCTCCGTAGATAACCTCGGCTTAGCCGAAATCACCTCGGCGTCAGGACCAGGCCACGTAGCACCTCGGCTGACACTCCGGTGTCACCTTGGTCACGTGTTGTCACTCACAAAATATGTCCCCACAACTGTCCCCTAGGTTCTATTATCTCGGCAACCTGAGGTGATGGAACCTACATTGCTTATTTATATTTATGTCGGCTGAAATGCATTATTCCCTTCGACCTCGTTGATTTCAAATACACAGGACTCAACTATCCATCTCTTATCCATGTCCAAGATCCAAAAAACCCAAACCGAGATCGTTTCTCTAGCCAAGGTTGTTGCCTTATTAGATTAGGAATTCTAAGAGTTTTATCTGCGCATGAGCTGTCACGCACGGTTTTCTCAACCGTTTCCTCCACGTGTCACGCCCCCACTGGCTCATACCATTCACGCGTCACTAAGTCCTCCGCCGCCTGACAGACGTATCGTCCTAAGCATTCCATTATGGTTTGTCGCCCTTTCGAATTTTTGACAAAACTCTTACTCTCTCTCCATCTCTTCACTTTTGAGAATTCAATTTGCCTTCGAATTTTCTCTTTCTAACGCTTCTCTCCCAAACTTCCATTTTCGTGCTTTCAAGCTCCTATAACTGCTCCAATCATCTCCTCCGACGAGCAATTCATCATTTGGTTTTGATTATTCACACCGTCCGACTCTGGCGAGATTCATTTCAGCGTCCTTTCTGTCGGCTTTACTTGGTAAGTCCTCAGTTTCTTCTTTTTGAGTTTTGCTATATATTCCACTCTGTAATTGTTGCTGTGGAAGTTACATCTGTTTATTATGAAACATCCTCTGTTCTTGAATATGCCTTGTTCCTCGAACTTTCGTCATTGCATTTGCTTGTGATTTGTGCACATTGCTTTTACACACTCACACTATGTTTTTAATTTTTCATGTTCTTGGAATGTCATCTGTATGACTAAGCACGCCCTTGGCACATTGCACTGGTCACTTTTGAATGTCTGGCACTGCTCTTGCTATATCTGTATTTCTTTCTACATTTTTGCTGTGTTCAATTCTTGAATCTTGTTTGCTTTTGATGTTTCTAGACTTTGAATCTTGCTCTTTTTTCTACTTTTCTTGTTGTATTTCCAGATTTTCCCTTACTTCTTATTTCTGCGTAGACTTAAAATTGGGTTTTGCCTAGAAACCAATTACTTAGGAAAAATTGAAACAAACTCCCTTTAGATCTGAAAAAACCCTAGCTCCATCGCTAGCTTAGGTTTTAGCCGAGGTATTCAAACCTATATCCATCACTTATGTTGCCCAACTCCCTCTTGTCGGGATAATGGGTATGTTCAGGTAGAGAGTAAATACCCCAGAAAAACTCGAGTACTTTAGGAGAGAGTTTTCTATCCCTGCTGACATCCAGATTAGGTTAGCTGGGGAGGAGGACTCTATCATGCCAGATGGAGATTGCATGCCCTTGCCCGTTATGGCCTTCATAGAATGTGGACTTCGGCTTCCCTTGGACATTCTCTTTAGGGAAGTCCTTTAATACTATAAACTCAACTCTATGCAGCTAACCATCAACTCCTATAGGGTTATTAATGGTATAATTACTTTATCCCGCCCAGCAAACGCTAGGATAACGTTAGCCGACATTCAGTACTGTTATACCATGAGTGGCCTAAAGTCTGAGTTAGAATGTAAAATGGAGAAATTAGGGTTGAAAGTTAGGAGGAAGAAGAAGAAGAGAGAGAACTTTTGTATATATTGAAAAACAATTATCTGTCTCAACTTTACATCACTCAAATATATATAAAAACCCTAAAGGAGCAATATGACCATCGTACCCTCAACTTAAGTAACTATTAACAAGAGAACAAAAATAACTAAAATAACTATTCTAACACTCCCCCTCAAGCTGGAGCATAGAGATCGAACATGTCCAGCTTGGCAGACAAACGAAGAAACGAAGGCCGAGCCAAAGGTTTGGTGACAATATCACCCAATTGATCCTCAGAACGAACATAAGGAGTCACCAGTTGCTTGCGGAGTAAGAGATCACGAATAAAATGGCAATTAACTTCAATATGTTTGGTGCGTTCATGAAACACAGGATTATTGGCAATGAAGATAGCAGCCTGATTGTCACAAAACATGCTCATAGGAGTGGAAACAGAAAAGCCAAAATCTTGGAGAAGAGACTGAACCCAGAGCATCTCAGAAACAGTATGAGCCATGGCACGATATTCAGCCTCGGCACTAGAACGAGCAACAACAGGCTGTTTCTTGCTACGCCAAGTGACAAGATTACCACCAACAAAAGTACAATAGCTTGAGGTGGAATGGCGGTCAGTCTTATTACCAACCCAAAGAGGAAAATGGGCGATAGAGCAATCCCCGACCTGGAGCACGGTTTAAGTATTGCAAGATACGACACACAGCCACAAAATGGGGTTGGCAGGGAGCATGCATAAACTGACTGACCACACCCACGGCATAGGTAATATCTGGACGAGTGACAGTGAGATATATTAACTTGCCAACCAACCGACGATAACGACCAATATCAGGAAAGAAGTCGCCAGTGTCACCATCAAGCTTGATACTAGAATCCATGGGTGTATCACTGGGGCGAGCGCCTAAGAGACCAGTCTCAGTAAGAAGATCAAGAACATACTTCCGTTGACAAAGAAACAAGCCCTGAGAAGAGCAGGCAACTTCAATCCCAAGAAAATACCGAAGATGGCCCAAGTCTTTGGTGTGAAATTGTTGTCCCAAATACTGCTTCAAATCAACAATACCATTAGAGTCACTCCCTGAAATGATGATGTCATCTACATAGACAATAAGGACAATACTCACAGTAGACGAGTGGTGAACAAAAATAGAGTGATCAAAAGTGAAACGGTGAAAGCCATAGGCAAGCACAACAGCACTGAAGCAATCAAACCAGGCACGAGGGGACTGCTTAAGACCATATAAGGCCTTCCTCAATCGACAAACAAGATGCTCTTGGCCGGGAACAACATAGCCAGGGGGCTGATCCATATAGACCTCTTCGTGGAGATCACCATGGAGAAAAGCATTCTTGATATCCAGTTGATATAAAGGCCAAGACTGATTAACTGCAACAGAGAGAAGAATCCGAACAGAGTTAAGACGGGCCACAGAAGAAAAGGTCTCCAAGTAATCAACACCATAGGTTTGGGTGTAGCCTTTAGCTACCAGGCGAGCCTTAAGTCGCTCAATAGTTCCATCAGGAAGATACTTAACAGTATAAATCCAACGACAACCCACACTAGATTTGCCAGAGGGCAGAGGGGTAAGGTCCCAGGTCTGATTTTGATGAAGAGCATGCATTTCCTCATCCATGGCAGACTTCCAACTAGAGATGGACATAGCCTCCAGATAGATGCGAGGAATGGAAATACTAGACAAGCTACAAGCAAAAGAGTGAAGACCAGAAGAGAGGCGATCATAAGAAACGAAATGAGCAATAGAGTGTTGAGTGCAAGTGCGTTTACCTTTGCGGAGTGCAATAGGAAGGTCATCAGATGGTAGAACAGCAGGTGGAACAGGGGCCTCAGACGAAGGAGATGAACTGGTCGGGCCATAAGACACAAGGCGACGAGCTTGAGACCGTTGATAAACCTGCAAAGGAGGGGTAGAAGTGAGAGGAAATAGAAAGGATAGAGGAGTGGATGCGGAAGGAGCATAAGAGGGAAGAGTAGGAGTGAGAGAGGCTGGCTCCCCCTCACGAGAAGAGAGAAGATCAGTAGATAACTGTTGCCCAGAGGAAGAAAAAAATGGAGTAGACTAAAAAAAAGTTACATCAGCACTGACAAAGTAGCGACAAGACTCAGGATGATAACACCGGTACCCTTTTTGAGTGCGAGAATAACCTAAGAACACACACTTGCGTGCACGAGGAGATAACTTATCTAACCCAGGGTCAAGAACATGGACAAAGGCCACACACCCAAAGATGCGAGAAGGCAAGGGAAAAAGAGATGTGGTGGGATATAACAGAGAATAGGGAGATGTGTGTACAACACTAGAGGGCATGCGACTGATAATCAAACAAGCAGTGAGAACGACATCGCCCCAAAACTGTTTGGGGACATGCATATTAAACATCAGGGTGCGAGCAACATCTAGCAAATGGCGGTGTTTCCGCTCTGCAACACCATTTTGTGGGGATGTATGAGAACAACTAGTTTGATGAATAATACCATGAGCATCACAAAAGGTAGTTACAATAGATTGCACATATTCTAAGGCATTATCAGACCGAAATATCTTAATACGTTTGCCAAATTGAGTAAAGATTTCATTATAAAACTTAGAGATGATAGAAGGCAAATCAGATCTTTGTTTCATTAAAAACAACCAAGTCATCCGAGAGTAATTATCCACAAAAATAACAAAATAAAAGAACCCATTAACAGTGGAAGTTCTAGAAGGACCCCAAATATCTGTATGGACAAGAGCAAAAGACTCAGACACACGACTAACACTACGACGAGGAAAGGAACAACGATGATGCTTCCCAAATTGACAGGCTTCACACTCAATATGAGAAACATGACTCAAACCTGGAACAGCTAACTTGAGCTTGGCCAAGGAGGGATGTCCCAAGCGAAAATGCCACTGAAGAGGTGATATACTAGCACTCAACACAGCAGATGAAGGAGGAGAAGAAGTCTCAGCGTCCAAAAAGTATAAGCCATCCTTCTCATGCCCCGAACCAATCATCCTCTTGGTCTGGAGGTCCTGCAAAACACATGAAGTAGGAGAAAAGGTTATCGAACAATGGAGAGCTTGAGTCAATTGGCTAACAGAAAGCAAATTAAATGGAAAGTTAGGAACATAAAGACCAGAAGGTAAGGACATGGATGGAGTGGGATGAAGAGGACCTTGACCACAGACAGGCCGAGAAGATCCATCAGCAAGTATAATGGTATGATCAACTGGTCTAAGAGTATCAAAAAGAGAGGAATTACCAGAGACATGAGAACTAGCACCAGAGTCTAGGAGCCAAGGCTGAGATGACTTAGCCACACATGCAATATTACCTGAACTAGCCATGGTAGCAGTAGAGGATGAAGGTAGATTAGGCCGGAGAGACTGGACAAGGGCAGTAAGCTCACTAATTTGAGTAGTGAGTGTCTCATGCGAAGTAACAGGAGAAGCATCCGAGCCAATGGATAACAAGGAAGACTGTGAGGATGGGACATCCATAACCTAATGGACATGATCAGGTCTGCCATGCTTCTGCCAACACCAAGGTTCAGTATGACCTTGGGAACCACAATGAGTACACTTGCAATCTCCACGTGTACAAGAACCAGGTCCACTACTACTTCCACCACGGAAACCACCACGTGAGCCACCACTACGAGAACCACCTCCACGAGAGCCCCGTGAACCAGAAGAAGAGCTCCGGGAACCAGAAGAACTATGAAAACCCCCGCGAGTAGACCCATGATCACCACTACTAGAAACCAATGCAGAAGATGATAAAGAAGAGGACCCAGTAGTGGATTGTGCTTGTCCCAATGAAGAACGTAACAGTCTAGAATAGGCATTGGCAGCTGAAGGTAGAGTGTCACTGGCAAGAATTTGATCTTTGAACCCTCGCAACTCAGGATCTAAGCCAGAAAGTAAAGAAGCCATCATAAACTCCTCCCAATGTTGTTTCTGCTTGGTCACATCAGTAGTGAAAGGTCGATGCTGCAGTAACTGATCCCACAAAGTCTTGAGACTACTATAATAATCAGGGAGAGATTGGCCAAATTGACGCATAGCAAAAATCTGTTCATATAACTCGTAGACCCGAGTGACATTACTTTGATTTGAAAAGGACTCAGCAAGGGAGTCCCAAATGGCCTTAGAGGTATCACAAAATTCCACGGTAGTAGCAACCTGTGGTTCTAGACTATGCCAAATCCAACCCATCACACAGGAATCCTCACAACACCAATCATCATAATTTTTATCATCAGTAGGAGAAGGGAGTTCACTAATATAGCGGGACTTCTTCTTACCTCGTAAGAAAATCTTAACAGCATGGGCCCAAGCCAAATAATTAGCACCATTCAATTTCTTTGAAGTGATAGATTTAGGCAGGTCATCATCCTTACCCATAGTTATAGCCTTAGCCTCAATCTCAACCATAATGATCAAGCACACAAAATTCTCAACACGAGCACAAAAGGGCAAACGACTTGCAAACAACCAATACCTACACCAACAATCACCAATATAAACACAGAACTAGCTCAACAACAAAAAATCACACAAAAACAGGCAAAATAGAGGAGAATACAGATCTGCCAACCAAGTTTGGACCCAAATGAGACCAACACATCAACTCAACTGTAGCAATCAATAAAGAAAGGACAAATATCCCTTGCTAGATAGGTTTCAGTCCTTATATATGAACCTTCAATAGGTAGAACCGAAGAAAACAAGGTTAGTGGACCAGAAACAGCCAATAATCGAACAGAATATCAACCCAGCAGTAGTAAAATGACAAATTAAGATCAAGGACCCTTAGAGGGATGATTTTTGGCTCCTAGGGAAGTGAGCCCAGCAAAAAAAACTAGAAAACAAAAGTCCCAAAGGCAGATTCAAAAAAAAGTCCCAAAAACACGAAATTCTTTCAAAAATCGAAAACTCACATTAGGGATGATCAAAAAATTCCACAAAAATCACCATAAATCTCAGGAGGCAATTTCGAGTCTAGGGGTGAAGGAACCATCCGTACAGTGCTTACGTCATGCTGACGTCATCGTACGGCTGATGGCATCAGCATGTCTCGGTCACCTCAGATCGATCATTAGAATCTGTAGAAACCTTTCTAATGAAGAAGAGATTGCTCTAATACCAAGTTAGAATGTAAAATAGAGAAATTAGGGTTGAAAGTTAGGAGGAAGAAGAAGAAGAGAGAGAACTTTTGTATATATTGAAAAACAATTATCTGTCTCAACTTTACATCACTCAAATATATATAAAAACCCTAAAGGAGCAATATGACCATCGTACCCTCAACTTAAGTAAATATTAACAAGAGAACAAAAATAACTAAAATAACTATTCTAACAGTCTAAAAAAGGCTATATTTACTACCTAAAACCCAGATCCACTGCATACAAAATCATAGCCGACTTTCCAGACTCCAACAAGGGTGTTGGAAATGATTACCTAATCGTCTCAGGTAACTGGGAGTTTGCTCTTGATGATGATCTTCATCTCTTCCCTCTGCGCCGATCGGTGTTTAAAGATGGTGATGGTAAGAACTGAGTCATCCTTTTAATTCTATTTCTATCAGGACGTGTCAACTCATATATCTCTTTTTGAATGTTTTTTTTTTCTTCTTGTTCTCTTTTGCAGCTCTTCCCTAGCTAGCAAAGGACTTTCGACAAACTTTTTTCCCCAACATGGACTTAAAATAACTGCTGGGCCTGCCCATTTATTACGACCCAAACCCGCCCCTATGGGTTTAGTATCGTAATCGGCCAATAATCTGTGATTACCAAAGGCCTGCTTAACAGTGATAACAGTAATACAAAGTAAGGGGGCTGGCGGAAGCCAAACAGTAAATGAATGATGTCCAATGAGCTGTGACAATCTGAATGCAAAAAGACTTTATATAAACAAGTCACATTTATAACCAAAACATATATACAACATCATATATATAATCATCCAGGTTAGGGACCTAATCTCTTCACCGTAACTGTACAGTCAAGTCCTAAACACTTATTACAAAATAGAGACAGAAGGGTGAGACTGAGACACCCCAAAAATAGCCTTAGCTTGAACGGACTTGGGACCTCGAAGTGAGGCACAAAGGTTGGCTTGACAAAACGGGAGCTTAACTTGACGCTCCTAGCTTCGGTCTGGTGCCTGGACACCTACATATAAACATAAACAGTGAGCTAAAGCCCGGTGAATAACATATACATAAAGGGGTTAAGAATGAATGTCCTTTCAGTAATTAAAACAGTCAATTGTATCAGTAAATCAGTTGTTAAATCAGTGGCTCATATTTCATGCCATAACAGTTATTTAGAAACCATAATAGTCATGTGTGGTACATCAAATAGCAAAACAGTACAGTAGGTCTTAACAGACCGAACAGTCAGTTGATGGCCATCAAACAGTAAACAATAGTGGTTCCAAACATTGGAGCCGATAGAGATCTCTGTAACAGTAGCAGTAACACTAACAGTAAGTTGCTATGGATGCCACAAGTACAGTTTACAAATAGGACAAACATTCATTCAGTAAACAATGTCATTTCAGGAAGCAGTACAGTCGATCATTCAGAAAATAATCATAATTGAACATATCTTTACGACATCATTACTCACAGAGTACTGGGCTATAGGCGAGCTAATGAGCGTCCTCGGATGCCAACCCTACACAGTTGCAGAATGAACACACACTAAGTTACACACTTGGGATTAATAGCTTAGCCCCTAAACTTGACTTGGTGTGGTTCTATAACATTATCCACATTAAGATGCCTTAAACTTGACCTAGGAATGCCTAGGATGAAATGAGGATGCAAAGATATACTTTAAAACACTTTTCCAAATTTGCTGAAACAGGGGTCCATGCTCAAGCGTAGCTTCCAACGCTTGAGCAGACATGCAAACAATGAAGCTCTGCTCGAGCGTGACTTACTTCGCTCGAGCGGGCTACAAACTCAAGAAAAGTACTAGTTGCATGATATTCACGTTCGACGGACGCTCGACCTCTGCTCGAGCGTGAGACTCAGGTCCTCGCTCGAGCGTGAATTCTCTCGCTCGAGCGGACTGCAAAACACATGAACTTCTAGGCATATGCATTTCACGCTCGAGCGTTACTTATACGCTCGAGCAGAAGTGCATGTACTCAGAGTGTACGCTCGAGCGTGAAGTCCTCCGCTCGAGCGTGGATCAAAAATCTGGAATTTCCAGATTGATCCCCAAGCACAAAAACGCAACGTTAAAAGCTTCAAACTCGATTCTTTCGGGTAAATTTTTTGGACAACACTTAAAAACCCATAATATAACATGTTTCAAAGATCAATTTATGAAATCAAGCCCAAAGGTGTGACAATGGAACACAATTTTGAATGAAACTTCAAGAACATGATGTAAATATAACATGCATGTGTTCATTTGAACTCAAAGCTTCTAACACATGATCAAATGAGTCAATCCCTCCAAAAACATGATGAATTCTTGAACTACAACTAAAATATGAACTTGCATGTAAGAATTTTCATGAAAATGACCTCAAAATCCCATGATATGGACATGCATGCATGGATGAACTCTTAATTTAACAAATTAAGCTGATTCTTGGCTCAAATCACTAATCTTTCCATGAACCATGCCAGAAACAACTTAAATTCATACTCAAGAAGATGAATTTCCTACCTTAGGTCTTGAATTCCAAGTGTGGGAGTCTAATTTTGCAATCTTCTTCAAATCCTCTAAATTTTCCAAGCTAAACCTTGTTGAATCAAAGCTCTCCTACTCTCCCTCTCTTGCTCACGGTTTGGTCTAGAGAAAGTGATGAAGAATGATGCCAACACATTTGAATCAAGGCCAAATAAATGGCCTAGCATTAGACCACTCAATGGCAATTTGGTAGTAAATGCAAACTAATGTAATTTAGCTTTATTTAATCTAATTAATCATTCCAAATCAAATTTTAATTAAACCTACCATAAAATCATATAAATTCTAATTAGCATATAACACTAATCAATTTTCGATTCGGTTGCCGATAAGGTCTTCAATTCGCAATTCGAAATAAAAACACGAACAGATCGTTCAGAAGTCAAACAGATAGAAATGCATTTAAAACAATACACTCAAATAAACAATCTAGGATTTCACTCTAATCATTCACTTATCATGCTCAATCACAGTTTAACACTAATAAGAGGTGAGGGTTGTCACAGTCTTCCCTCCTTAAAAGAGTTTAGTCCTCCAAACTCGGATTACCTTCATTTTGGCGGAATACTGGATTCAGGGGGAACAATTCAGGATATCTTTTCATCATATCGTCTTTCCTTTCCCAAGTGGCATAAATGCCACCATGGTTTTGCCAGTCCACCTTCACTAGCGGGATCTCTTTATTTCTCAACTTCTTGATTCGTCGGTTTACAATCTGAATAGGCTGTTCTTCATAAGTGTAGTCATCACTTAGCACTACACGGGTAGGCTCAATAACATGGAAGGGATCCCGAAGATAATCCCTCAACATTGAAATATGGAAGACATTATGCATATGCTCAATTTCAAGAGGAAGCACTACTTGATTCGCCACCGGATTAATCTTTTCAATGATTTCGTACGGCCCAACATATCTCGAGGCTATCTTACCCTTAGCCTCAAAACGAGTCTGCCCTTTCATTGGTGTCACTTTAACAAAAACATGATCACCCACTTCATATTCCTTGTCTCGCCTTCGGACATCTGCATAACTTTTCTGTCGGCTTTGTGCGGTTTTCAATCTTTGTTGAATCAGTTTCACATTTGCCGTGGTTTCATGTACAATCTTGGGTCCAAGCAAAGGCCCATCTCCAACTTCTACCCAGCAAATAGAAGATCGGCATTTTCTGCCATATAAAGCCTCGAAAGGCACTATACCAACGCTCGAGTGAAAACTGTTATTGTAGGCAAATTCAGTTAACGAAAAATGACTTTCCCAATTTCCTTGGAAATCAAGAACACACATACGCAGTAAGTCTTCCAAAGTCTGGATTGTTCTTTCTGACTGGCCATCTGTCTGAGGATGGTATGCACTACTCAACGTCAGTTCGGTACCCAACGCTGTTTGCAGACTTTGCTAGAATCTCGATGTAAACTTCGAGTCCCTATCAGAAACAACAGACACAGGCACTCCATGCAGTCTAACAATCTCATCAATATAAATTGTAGCTAATTTGTCCGTATTATAAATTGTTTTGACAGGTAGGAAGTGAGCAGACTTAGTCAATCTATCAACAATAACCCAAATTGAATCCATACCTTTACTGGAGCGAGGTAACCCGACAATAAAGTCCATAATGATATGTTCCCATTTCCACTTCGGTATTGGTAAGGGCTGAAGCAAGCCTGCGGGTCGTTGATGCTCGGCTTTGACTTGTTGGCAGTGTAGACATTTCGACACAAAGTTGGCGATCTCTTTTTTCATTCCCAGCCACCAGAAATTAAGTTTCAAGTCTTGGTACATTTTTGTATTTCCTGGATGGATGGAGAGTTTTGAATTGTGGCCTTCCTGTAAAATTCGCCTTTTCAGTTCAGAATCATTTGGTACACACAACCTTCCTTGGAATTTCAATACATTGTTTTCAAATTTAAAGTCTGGCCTCGGTTTGGATTCCCGTTCATCAATGACCTTTCTCAGAAACTCATCTTGTTGTTGTTTCTCTTTAATCTCTTCAATAAGAGCCGGCTGAGCAGAAATAGCAGCCAATGTTCCACATTGTTCACGCAAAACAATCTCAACTTCAGATTTCTCAAGATCACATAATAGTTCTTTCTGTCCGGTGAGTAAACAGGCCAAATTCCCCATTGATTTATGACTCAGTGCATCGGCAACGGTGTTAGCTTTCCCCGGATGGTACAAGATTTGCAAGTCATAGTCCTTTATCAGTTCTAACCATCTCCTCTCCCTCATGTTCAACTCTTTCTGTGTAAAGAAGTATTTTAAACTCTTGTGATCGGTGTACACCTCACATGTTGCCCCATATAGGTAGTGGCGCCAAATTTTTAATACAAATAGCACTGCGGCAAGTTCTAAGTCATGAGTTGGGTAATTCTTTTCATGTGGTCTCAGTTGTCGGGAATCATACGCGATCACTTTACCATTCTGCATTAATAAACGTCTCAAACCCTTATAAGAAGCATCACTGAAAATAGTAAATCCATCCGTACCTGAGGGTAGGGTAAGAATCGGTGTAGTCACAAGTCGAGTCTTTAACTCTTGGAAGGCTGATTCTCTCTGATCGGTCCAGTCAAATGATATCCCCCTTTGAGTCAATTGAATTAATGGTAGAGCGATTTTGGAGAAATCTTTCACAAACCTTCTGTAGTACCCGACTAACTCTAAGAAACTTCGAACTTCAGTAACATTAGTCGGTCTAGGCCAGTTCACCACTGCTTCAATTTTCTGTGGGTCAACTGAAATCCCATCCCTACTAATCACATGCTCCAAAAACATCACATTATCAAGCCAAAATTCACACTTTGTCAGTTTTGCATACAGTTTCTGTTCTCTTAGGGTGTGTTTGATTGGGGGGATAAGGAGGGGGATTATTTACTGTGCGGATTGTAATCCGCACAGTAAATCCAATCCGATGTTTGTTTTTTTTTTAGTCCGCCGGACATGGAGTCCGGCCGGACTCCTTATCCCCCATATGGGGGATTATACTATCCTAGGGGGGGGGGTGTGGGACAATTTTGGGGGGATTATTTACTGTTGGGATTAGGTGGTGAAATGACCATTTTGACTCTCTACTATTTAATTATGTATTATATTTAGTAAAATTTAATAAAATTTAAATGTCTCAATTTAAAAATAAAATAATCTTATTTAACTTTTTATTGATGTTTTATTTATTTTTTTTTAAATAATTTTTTATAGATATTTTATTGATGTTTTATTTTAAAATTTTGTTTATATTTTATTTAATTTCATTATTTAAATGTTAATAGATGTTTTATTTAAAATTTTAATTAAAAAAATAATATAAATTTTTTATGCAGGTCATACAATATTTTATTAAATCAAATTTAGTGGTTATACAGGTTATACAGTAATGATTTATTAAATAATATAAAAAAAAATAATGTCCTATGTATTTTATTACATAATTTAGTGGTATTTGTTATACGGTAATGATTTAAAACAAATTTATTTAAAATTTTAATTAAAAAAATAATATAAATTATTTATTGATATTTTATTTATTTATTTATTTATTTAATTTAAAAAAATAAATTTATTTAATTGTGTAAAAAATAAAATAAAATAAATTTTTATTTAATCTAGCTAAAAATAATTAAAATATTAAAGATATATTTAATATTGCTATTACTTAGTGAACAATTGAAAAATGATAAAATAGTCTTTTGTTCATTTATCCTATCCAGTCCGTTCAACCAAACGTTGGATTCACTAAAAATAGTCATTTCCAGACATCTAATCCCATGAAAAAACAAACACAGGATACGTATCCAATCCAACCAAATAGTCCGGGGGATTCACAGTCCCAGGACTCAAGTCCGATGGATTCTAATCCCCCCTTATCCAGTCCGTCCAATCAAACACACCCTTAAGGTCTGTAAGGCAATGTTCAAATGACATTCATGTTCTTCCTTACTCTTGGAATAAATCAAAATGTCATCTATAAAACCAACCACGAATTCATCGAGGAATGGCTTGAAAATTCTGTTCATAAGGTCCATAAATGCAGCAGGCGCATTAGTAACTCCGAAAGGCATAACAAAAAATTCATAATGTCCGTACCTCGTTCGAAATGCAGTCTTTTCAATGTCCTTTGTTTTGACTTTCAGCTGGTGATATCCGGATCTAAGGTCAATCTTGAAGAAGACTTGAGCACCCTGTAACTGGTCAAATAAATCATCAATACGAGGCAGTGGGTATTTGTTTTTCACTGTTACCTTGTTTAATTCACAGTAGTCAATGCAGAGTCTTAATGAGCCGTCTTTCTTTTTCACAAACAAAATTGGCGCGCCCCACGGTGAAGTACTAGGCCTGATAAACTTCTTATCCAACAATTCTTACAGCTGAATTTTCAATTCTTTCAGTTCGGTAGGTGCCATTCTATACGGAGCTTTGGAAACTAGCTGTGTACCCGGTAATACTTCAATAATGAACTCAATGTCCCTATCAATCAAATCCCTTGGCAAGTCATCTGGAAAAACATCTGGGAATTCTCTAACTATAGGAATACTGTCCACATTAGCTTTAGTATCGGTGGGTACAGTCAATATGCAACATAAATACCCTTTACACCCCTTTTTGATTAATTTGAATGCTTTCATGGATGAAATCAGATATGGGGGAGGTACTACACCAACTCCGTTAAACACAAATTCAGGTAAACCAGGTGGACGGAAAACTACTTGTTTCCTTACACAGTCTATGGTAGCATGATATTTTGTTAACCAGTCCATTCCCAAAATTACATCGAAATGATCAATGTTCAAAGGCAGTAAATCAATATACAAATGTACATCCCTGACAATAATCTCACATGCAGGATACACATAAGCACAAGTCATGGATCCCCCAGCGGGTGAAGATACAGCTAACAAATAGTTCATGGGTTCTAGTGGTCTATTTAATTTTCGTGAAAAAGCATGCGAGACAAACGAATGTGTAGACCCCGAATCAATTAGAATATATGCATTTTGAGCACAAATTGAGAGTATACCTAACACAACTTTCTCGGTGTTCTGCACATCTCCCGGTACAAGTGCAAACACCCGGCCTTGCCTTAAAGGCTCTTTTCCAGTAGCTTTGGGATTGGGTTTTGGTGTAGTAGTTGATGCTGCGACACTAGCTGCAGCTTTACTATTGCCTTGAGAAGTGGAAGGGCAATCTTTGACCATGTGGCCCACCTTGCCACACCTGTAACAAGCACCAGAAATTTTATAGCAAACCCCCTTATGCCTTTTTCCACATTCAGAGCAGGGTGGTATGGAACCACTTCCCTGACTAGAACTGTTTGTTGACCTTGTGTTCTGCTTTTTATTCAATGAGCGGTTCCGGCCTTTCTTAAACTTGAAGCCCCGTCTCTTACCGCGCCACTCAGTCGCTGGTGTTTCAATCTGTTTTAATGCCTCGATATTCGACTCAGCTATTATCGCTCGGTCAAGAACATCCACATATTTAAGTAGTTTCAAGACATTAATTCCATCAAGTATTTCTACATTGAGTCCGCCTTCAAATTTCCTGACCTTTTTATAATCAGTGTCCACCATGTGTGGTGCATATCTGGCGAGTTCAGTGAATTTAGATTCATACTCTGCTACTGACATGGAACCTTGTTTTAGCTGTTCAAATTCAGTTACCTTGCGATCCCTGACACACTGAGGGAAGTATTTTTCAAAGAAGGCTTCTTTAAATTGAGCCCAAGTCATAGCATTACTGGTGTCACGAACGAGCGTCCACCACCGTCTGGCCTCCTCTTGTAAAGTGAAGGTAGCCAGTAATACCTTGTGTCCTTCGATACACGGAAACACTTCAAACAACTTTTCAGTTTCCAGAACCCATGCTTCAGCCTTTAGTGGTTCAAGGCCTCCTTGGAATAATGGTGGTTTCATTTTGTTGAAATTCTGTGTCAAGGCAATTACATCATCATGAACATTCGGTTCCGGTTGTACTGGAGGATGTAGGGGCTGTTGATTCTGTTGTTGCCTTAGGGCCTCGGTCAACAGTTCAACCGTTCTTTCTAACCTTGTCATGTTTGCCTCAGATGATTCAAATTCATCAGTATTTCTTGCATTCTCCATTTCACTATAAGCAATATGGTAATAATAAACATAGGAAGTTGCTGACTTAAGCACATTAGCACATATATTCATATCGTGGCCACACACACTTTTTCATGCTCATGCAATGCCCTAATTACTTTTCTAGGACATCCTATCGCTCATTTGGACACGTGTGTGCGGTATAACTCGTGCTTGGTATCGCTCTGATACCACTCTGTCACGATCCAAACCCGCCCCTATGGGTTTAGCATCGTAACCGGCCAGTAATCTGTGATTACCAAAGGCCTACTTAATAGTGATGACAGTAATACAGAGTAAGGGAACTGGCGGAAGCCAAACAGTAAGTGAAAGATGTCCAATGAGCTGTGACAATCTGAATGCCAAAAGACTTTATATAAACAAGTCACATTTATAACCAAAACATATATACAACATCATATACATAATCATCCAGGTTAGAGACCTAATCCCTTCACCATAATTGTACAGTCAAGTCCTAAACACTTATTACAAAACAGAGACAGAAGGGTGAGACTGAGACACCCCAAAAATAGCCTTAGCTTGAATGGACTTGGGACCTCGAAGTGAGGCACAAAGGTTGGCTTGACAAAACGGGAGCTTAACTTGACGTTCCTAGCTTTGGTCCGGTGCCTGGATACCTACATATAAACATAAACAGTGAGCTAAAGCCCAGTGAATAACATATGCGTAAAGGGGTTAAGAATGAATGTCCTTTTAGTAATTAAAACAGTCAATTGTATCAGTAAATCAGTTGTTCAATCAGTGGCTCATATTTCATGCCATAACAGTTATTTAGAAACCATAATAGTCATGTGTGGTACATCAAATAGCAAAACAGTACAGTAGGTCTTGACAGGCCGAACAGTCAGTTGATGGCCATCAAACAGTAAACAGTAGTGGTTCCAAACATCGGAGCTGACAGAGATCTCTGTAACAGTAGCAGTAACACTAACAGTAAGTTGCTATGGATGCCACAAGTACAGTTTACAAATAGGACAAACATTCATTCAGTAAACAATGTCATTTCAGGAAGCAGTACAGTCGATCATTCAGAAAATAATCATAATTGAACATATCTTTACGACATCGTTACTCACAGAGTACTGGGCTATAGGCGAGCTAATGAGCGTCCTCGGATGCCAACCCTACACAGTTGCAGAATGAACACACACTAAGTTACACACTTGGAATTAATAGCTTAGCCCCTAAACTTGACTTGGTGTGGTTCTATAACATTATCCACATTAAGATGCCTTAAACTTGACCTAGGAATGCCTAGGATGAAATGAGGATGCAAAGATGTATTTTAAAACACTTTTCAAAATTTGCTGAAACAGGGGTCCACGTTCGAGCGTGGCTTCCTACGCTCGAGCGGACATGCAGACAATGAAGCTCCACTCGAGCGGGCTGCAAACTCAAGAAAAGTACTGGTTGCATGATATTCACGCTCAACGGACGCTCGACCTCCGCTCGAGCGTGAGACTCAGGTCCTCGCTCGAGTGTGAATTCTCTCGCTCGAGCGAACTGCAAAACACATGAACTTCTGGGCATATACATTTCACGCTCGAGCGTTACTTTATACGCTCGAGCGGAAGTGCATGTACTCAGAGTGTACGCTTGTCACGACCCAAACCCACCCCTATGGGTTTAGTATCATAACTGGCCAGTAATCCGTGATTACCAAATGCCTGCTTAACAGTAATAACAGTAATACAGAGTAAAGGGGCTGGCGGAAGCCAAAACAGTAAATAAAAGGTGTCCAATGAACTGTGACAGTCTGAATGCGAAAAGACCTTTTTATAAACAAGCCACATAGATAACCAAAACATATGTACATGCGACATAAACACAAACATCCATGTCAGGGACCAAGTCCCTAACTAACTGTACAGTCAAGTCTTAACATTTATTACAGAATAGAGACAAAAAGGGGAAAATCTAAAACACCCCCAAAACAGCCTTGGCTTTGACGCACTCGGAACCTCGAGGTGAGGTACAATGGTTGACTTTGACAAAACGGGAGCTAACCCGAACTCCTAGCTCCGGTCCGGTGCTTGGACACCTACATATATGTATATAAACAGTGAGCTAAAGTCCAGTGAATAACAGTAATGTAAAGAGGTTAAGAATGAATGTCCTTTCAGTAATTAAACAGTCATATCAGTCACTTAGAAACCATAGCAGCCATATGTGGTACATCCTATAGCAAAACAGTACAGTAGGTCTTAACAGACCGAACAGTCAGTTGATGGCCATCGTAACAGTAACAGTAGTGGTTCCAAACCTGGGAACCGATAGAGATCTCTGTGACAGTAGCAGTAACAGTACAGTAACAGTAAATTGCTATGGATGCCACGAATACAGTTTACAAATAGGACAAACATTCATTCATTAAACAGTGACGTTTCAGTAGGCAGAACAGTCGATCAGTCAGAAAATAATCATAATTGAACATATCTTTACAACATTGTTACTCACAGACCACTAGGCTATAGGCAAGCTAATGAGCGTCCTCGAATGCCAACACTACAGTTGCAGAACGAACACACACTCGGGATTAATAACTTAGCCCCTAATTATACTTGGTCTGGTTCTATAACATTATCCTAATTAAGATGCCTTAAACTAGGCCTAGGAATGCCTAGGATGGAATGAGGATGCAAAAATGTACTTTAAAACACTTTTCAGAATTTTTCAGAAAACAAGGGTTTTGCTCGAGCGTGGCTTTCTTCGCTCGAACGAGCTTGCCAAAACAGTGGGGTCGCTTGAGCGTGGACTTCCTCGCTCAAGCGGTCTGTAAAAATGCAAAAAGTGCTGGATGTTGAAAATCCCCGCTCGATGCTTGCTCGAGCGTGAGACACATCCTTCGCTCGAGCGCAAGTCTCGACGCTCGAGCGTGCGTCTGCGTGCACCAAAATCTAAGAGCTTGCAATCTACGCTCGAGCGAGCATTCCTTCGCTCGAGCGGAGCTCTGAACAAAAGACGGTCGCTCGAGCGTGGAAGCCAAAATCTGGAATTTCCAGATTTGCCTCCCAAGCTCAAACCAAGCATTCAACACCTCAAAACTCAACTTTTTGGGCCAATTTTCTGGAAAACACTTGGAAACCAACAATATAACATGTTTTGAAGATCAATTTGTAAAATCAAAGCCCAAGGGTGAGTCAATTGAACACCATTTCAAAGAAGTTTTCATGTATTATGTAAAAACATAACATGCAAGTGTCCTAATGAATTCCAATGCTCTAAAACAAGATCAAATGCAAGATTAAGCTCAAAACCAAAGTGAATTCATGGACCACGACTAAAATGTAGACATGCATGTGGAAATTCATGAAGAACAACCTCAAAATTCAAGAATATATACATGCATGCATGAATTAGCTACTCAAATCAACTCTTTAAACCAATTCTTGACTTAGATCACCAATTACAACTTAAATACACAATTGAGAGGATGAATTCCTTACCTAGGTTTTGAATTCCAAGTATTGAAACTTCAATTACACAATCTCTCTTCAATTTCTCCTAAGTTCCAAGCCAAACTTTGTTGAATCAATTCTTTCCTTCCAATTCTCTCTCTCTCACATGTTTGGTCTCAAAGATGAAAGGGATGGCATATCAAACATGAGGGAAGTAGAAAAAGAATGGTCTTGAATCAAGCCACTAAATGGTAATTGTGTAAATATTGCAACTAATGTAATTTAATATTATTTAATCTAATTTAATCATTCCAAATCGGATTTTAATTAAACCTACCATAAAATCACATAAATTCTAATTAGCATAAAATACCAATCAATTTCTGAATCGGTCGCTGATAAGGCTTTCAATTCGCAGTTCAAAGATAAAACATGAACAGATCATTTAATGACTAATAAATAGAAATGCAATTAAATAACATACTCATGCATTCAGTTCAGAATTTCAGTCTGTTCAATTACTTATCATGTTTAATCAGAGATTAGCACTAATCAGAGGTGAGGGTTGTCACAACGCTTGAGCGTGAAGTCCTCCGCTCGAGCGTGGATCAAAAATCTAGAATTTCCAGATTGATCCCCAAGCACAAAAACTCAACCTTAAAAGCTTCAAACTCAATTCTTTCGGGTGAATTTTCTGGAAAACACTTAAAAACCCATAATATAACATGTTTCAAAGATCAATTTATGAAATCAAGCCCAAAGGTGTGATAATGGAACACAATTTTGAATGAAACTTCAAGAACATGATGTAAATATAACATGCATGTGTTCATTTGAACTCAAAGCTTCTAACACATGATCAAATGAGTCAATCCCTCCAAAAACATGATGAATTCTTGAACTACAACTAAAATATGAACTTGCATGTAAGAATTTTCATGAAAATGACCTCAAAATCCCATGATATGGACATGCATGCATGAATGGACTCTTAATTTAACAAATTAAGCTGATTCTTGGCTCAAATCACTAATCTTTCCATGAACCATGCTAGAAACAACTTAAATTCATAATCAAGAAGATGAATTTCCTACCTTAGGTCTTGAATTCCAAGTGTGGGAGTCTAATGTTGCAATCTTCTTCAAATCCTCTAAATTTTCCAAGCTAAACCTTGTTGAATCAAAGCTCTCCTACTCTCCCTCTCTTGCTCACGGTTTGGTCTAGAGAAAGTGATAAAGAATGATGCCAACACATATGAATCAAGGCTAAATAAATGGCCTAGCGTTAGACCACTCAATGGCAATTTAGTAGTACATGCAAACTAATGTAATTTAGCTTTATTTAATCTAATTAATCATTCCAAATCAAATTTTAATTAAACCTGCCATAAAATCATATAAATTCTAATTAGCATATAACACTAATCAATTTCTAGTTCGGTTGCCGATAAGGTCTTCAATTCGCAATTCGAAATAAAAACACGAACAGATCGCTCAGAAGTCAAATAGATAGAAATGCATTTAAAACAATACACTCAAACAAACAATCTAGGATTTCACTCTAATCATTCACTTATCATGCTCAATCACGGTTTAACACTAATCAGAAGTGAGGGTTGTCACACCATTGATCAGCACAAAGCTCCTCTGCTACTCAATTACATCCCAACATACAAGTCGGCATTGCTTGACGTCCCTCGGAGAAGTCAAACTCCACCGTCTACCTCAACCCCTCTAGTTACTTCTTCACCAAGAGTTGATCAGGCTTCCTCTTTTGATCCAGTTAAGTTGCCATCAACATCTGCTCCCAAACTCATCCCGATATCACAACGCCAACACTGACGTCGAGCTCCACCAAACGTCCCTGCTAGCAGAACTCGAAGTCGCAGACGACAAGATTTTGAAGAATCGGCATTTGACCCAACAAACCCACCAATCACCCTGTTATCAATTCATTTTGGCACCAAAATCATCATCGCTGCAGCCGCCAAAGAAATGGGCCGCAACAAAGCCGTTATGGAGGACCTCTTGGCCGACTTGCCAGGAGTGGTGACAGTTGAATCCTCTCCATCAGAGTCCTATCCCAAACCAAAACCAAAGAGGGTAAAAAAGGCTAAGGCAAAGGCCCCAGTTACCCAAGTGGACACCGAAGACACCGTGCTGATCTCCAAACTGGCCGAGGTCGAGAAAAATGCTTCTGCCGCTGAGAAGAGGCCTGCCGAGGCCGAGCCATCTAATACCACTCAGTTAAAGAAGCCGAGGTCTAAGGCCGCAGCCAGCCCAAGTGCTTTCCAGGCCAATGAATCTTGGGCTCCTACCATTGCTATTAGGGACCAACCAGTCATGGCCAGCGATAATGCCATTGACAATATTGAAGTCGGCGTTGCACTTTCTATCGCCGTTCTTCTGCCTACTAATCTAAACTGTATGGCCGAGATCTTTGAATACGAAAACTTTGCTCTGATGATGCAACATTCCGTCCTGGTAAATCTTCAACTCTTGTTTTTTCTGGATTTTTACTTCCAGTTCTCATGCTAAAAAAAAAAATTCTTACTAACTTGTTCATTCCTTTTCTTTTAAGGGATCCAGTATGCTCATTCATTTGCGGTGAAAGTGGAGGAGATGAATAAGGTGTTAACAAAGAAGACTCGAGATGCTGCTGTCTTTCTTCCCTCTTTGAACAACGTTGAGGCTAAAATGAAAGTTCTACTGTATCAAGCCAAGGTTGTAAAAGGTGCGCAAGACCAAGCCGAGGAGAGGGCCGAAGCAGCAGAGGCTATGGCTGCGGTTCTCAAAGCCGAGACCAAAGAGGCTAAGACTAAAACCGCTGAAGCCTAGGCAGAGCTCCGTGAAGCCTTGGCCGCTAAGGAGGCCGAAATCAGAGTCGCCGAGGAGAAGGCATTCTCAGAGGGGCAGGCTGCTGTCCGAAATGCATACAAAGCCCAGGTTACCCAAGCTTGTAACCGAGGCTTTCTCCTCAGCTGGACTGCAGCCCTAGACAAACTGCTTGTTCCTGCGGACTCCCCTCTCCGTGATACCAATCAACACTGATTGCCATTCCCTCTTGCTCCCAAGGATTCAGAAGACGAAGCCGAGGACGACGACCCCGAGGCTGTTGATATTGATAAAGAGGAAACTGCTATTGGGGCCAAGTCCCCAACTCTGAACAAGCAAGTCCTGGACTTGACTCATGATGAGGAAGAGGACTTGGTTTCCAAGGGTGCCTCTTCCAAACAAACAACTTTTGAAGCCGAGGTCCTTTCAGCCGAAAAAAGCTTAGATAAGACACTTCTGGAAATTGATGCCGAGATAGCGGCAGAAAAGGAAATCACATTGCGAACCGAGGCCGACATAACGCCAATAGCCAAGGTTGAGCAATCTGAGACCGATGCCCATGCCTCCAACACTTAGAATTTTCTTTTCTTTTACTCTGAACTTTTCTTCTTTCAGTTGTACCTTCATTTTGTTTGAACAATTTTAAGTTCCAATTTGGCCGATGAGCTTTCTTTTACACCCGAACAAGTTGTCTTTTTGCCAGGCCGAAATGCCTTTTTGCCTATGAACAAGTTCCAACTTCTGAATGCAAGTCTTATATTTCCTTCTAAGTGTTAAATGCTTCTCTTCATGTATTTTTACTATTTTTCTTCTATGCATGCTTTTATACTTAGAATATTTTCTGCATTTCTTCAAAGCACAGCTTAACTGTATAATCATTTCGGGGTGGGGTACCTTGGCTAAAAACCTTGTCTGTTTGTTTTGGCCGACACTTGGAATACCTCAGCTAACACTTAAAAATATTTCAAAATATTTTTACAAGTGCTTGTTTCCTTAAACTTTATTCAGTATACTTGCTTCTTTACTTCCACTTAATGTCTTCTATCAAGACTTCATCCTTCCAAGCCTGACAGCCTGGTTAGACACCTCGGATAAGATGTGCACCGAAAACACTTTTTATAATTGCCTCAGCTAACTTAAACACCATAGCTCTATTTGGCATTCCTTCTTCCCGCTTCCTAATGTGAACCTAAATTCCACTTAAGCTCACATTATGCGTTTATAGTCTTTTGTTAAAGTTAGATTCAAACAAAGACTAGCCGAGGTGTTTAACCTTGGTTTCTCTGTTAATCTGACGAAAGCATATTAAGCTCCACTCTGAGTTTAACCCTGCCGACATGGCAAATCTAGATTAGTTCAACTTAGTTCAACTCTATTATATGCAAGTATAATTTAACTCTGTCATATAATAAGTCTAAGTTATTCGTCATGCTTCATTTAGAAACATTGCCAACTTAGTTCAACTCTATTATATGCAAGTATAATTCAACTCTGCCATATAATAAGTCTAAGTTATTCATCATGCTTCATTCAGAAATATCGCCAACTTAGTTCAGCTCTATTATATGCAAGTATAATTGATTAAGACCGAATTGTACAACATTGAGGCCATTAATTAGGGTCTCTTAACTTTACTTGCTTGTCAAACTATATATTTTATGTCTGTTTAATGTCAATCAGGTTATACATAGTTGGAGCATAAAATGGGCAAAACTACAGAATTTGGAGAGAAAACAGCTTTCCGCACGTGCGTTGACTTTTTCCGCACGTGCGTTGACTTTTCTTGGAAAACGGGCCCGATGTTTTAAACCTGTTGGAAAGACAACAGAAGTATAAATAGGCAAGAAGAAGGCTGGATTAGGGTTCTGAAATCTATTCTAGAGAAAAAGGGAGACTAGGGTTTTAAAGAAGTGATTTTCTTCTCAAGCTTATAGGAGACTTCTATAGGGGCTTCTTCTTCATCCTCTTCCTCTTCTCACTCCTTCATGAGTGGCTAGGTTATTTTTTTCTAGGGTTTTGATAAAACCCTAGCCATGTAATTAGGTTTTCTTTTTTATTTTTAATTATGTAAATGTTTGAACAATTGTATGGTGTTTTAAAAGTTTCATATATATATTTTCTATTATTTCTTCAAGTATTCGGCTATCTGTGATTGTTGAATGTTTTCCATACAATAGTTTTCTATTCTTTCACATTCAATGTATGAGACGAACCATACTACGAGGGACGAGTCGTGTCGCTATCCTAGTTTAGAGTGAACGATTCGTACTACTTGAGATGGTTTGTACCCATACATTAAATGTGATGATTTTCTTATTAAATGTTTTGAACTTGTAGTTGCGAAGCATTATTCCGTTCGAACCGTAACATAATTGATTTCAATTTGAAACCCTATTTACGTAACTAGTGGTAAACTCATTGCCCTAGGTTTTTCTCCAAATCAGTAAATTCATCTTTAGTTATAATTGCTAGTTTATTCGCTTTGTTTAATTTAATTATTATTAGTTTATGAATCTCTCAATCTTATTATCAAAATTAATTTAAGAATTTAGCATTTAAATTAGTTTCATTTCACAATTGTCCATGTAGATCGATACCTGGACTTGCCATTATTCTAAAAGAATTTGGTATAGTTTAATGTTTATTTTTTGTGTGTGTAATTACCCACCAATAATTCAATTCTGTCATATAATAAGTCTAAGTTATTCGTCATGTTTCATTCAGAAACATCGGCAACTTAGTTCAACTCTTTTATATGCAAGTATAATTCAACTCTGCCATATAATAAGTCTAAGTTATTCGTTATGTTTCATTTAGAAACATCGCCATAGGACTGGTCAGTCCTCTTGCACAAATTTAAAAATCGTAAAAATCAAACTAGCATGCTATTATTAATTCGACAAATAAAATTATGACATAAATTTCGAAAATAAAAAACTAATGATAAAAAAACTTCAAGTTGCAAGTGTTTCAGGGTCTGGGCAACTCTTTGCCCTCAGTGTCTTCAAGTCGATATGCCCCATTATTGGAAATCGAGATAATTCTATAAGGCCCCTCCCAGTTTGGGCCAAGTTTTCCCTCTTTGGGATCCTTCTTATTTCCGACGATTTTTCTTAGGACGAGGTCCCCAACTTTAAACTCTCTTGGGTTGACCTTCTTATTGTAAGCCCTAGCAAGTTGTTACTGGTATGCCTCTAGCCGAATTGCTGCTCTCTCTCTTTTCTCCTCTAGCAGGTCCAGATATCGAGCCAAGTATGCCTCATTAGTCCCATTCTCTACTCCTTGTATACTGATCCCAGGGATGCCAACTTCCAGTAGGATAACTGCTTTAGTGCCGTAATCTATGGCAAATGGAGACTCCCCAGTTGATCTTCTCGGCGTAGTCTGATATGCCCAGAGTACATTGGGCAACTCTTCCACCCATTTTCTCTTTGCTGCTTCCATCCTTTTTTTGATCTCATCCAAGATAGTTTTATTGGATATTTCTGCCTGACCATTGCTCTGAGGGAAACTTGGAGTAGAGTAGTAGTTCTTGATTTTGTACTTTTCACAAAAGCTTTTGATTAGCTTGCTGTTAAATTGTGTACCATTGTCTGCTATTATTGCCCTTGGGATCCCAAACCTGGTGATAATATTCTTCTATATGAAGTTCTTCACATCAATATCTCGAATCTTCGCAAGGGATTCAGCTTCTACCCACTTTGTGAAGTAATCAGTTGCTACTAGCAGAAACTTCCTTTACCCAGTTGTTTGGGACAGTTGTCTAACAATATCCATGCCCCACTGGGCAAATGGCCAAGGGCTGAATATTGGGTTTAAATCAGCTACTGGTTGATGTATCAAAGGTGCAAACCTCTGACACTTCTTGCACTTTCTGACGTAGGCTTCAACATTTTTCTGCATGTAGGGCCACCAGTATCCCTGAGTAATGGCCCTATGAGTAAGTGATATGCCCCCATCATGTCTTCCATATACCCCTTCGTGTATTTCATACAAGAAGTCTTCAACCTGGGAGGGATGCACACATCTTAAAAGGAGACGAGTAAAGGATCTCTTATAGAGATGGCCATCTGCTGTTAGACTGAACCAAGTCGACTTTAATCTGGTTTTATGTGCCTCTTTTTGATCGTTTGGCAGCTTACCATCCCTAAGGAACATCACTATTGCATCCATCCAGTTTGGACCCATCTCCACACACATTGTACTATGTGATCAGTGGTTCCACACTTGGGCCTGACAAATAATCAAATATTATTTTCCTTGCCTCCCTTAATTTCATTGCACTCGCCAGGTTAGCCAAGGCATCGGCATGACTGTTATAATCTCAGCTAATCTGCTGTAGCCGGCAATCCTTGAACAATGCTAGCAGTCTAACAACTTCTTTGACATAGGATATTATTCTTTCATCTCGGGCTGCGTACTCGCATGTTGCTTGATTCACAATAAGTTGGGAGTCACAAAAGACTACCACCTGATCGACTTCCGTTACTGCTGCTAACTTTAACCCTGCGATCAGTGCCTCATACTCTGCTTCATTATTTGAAGCTTTGAACCCTAAACGAATTGATTGCTCTAACATTCGCTCATTTGGCGATACTAACACTACTCCTACCCCTGCTCTTTGACGGTTTGAACTTCCATCAACAAACAGGCAGAAGAAGTCGCCGATGTATATGTCGCAGGTCTTTGGTTTCTCTTCTTTCTTCTGTTTTGCTTGAGTGGAATTCTTTGGCTCCAGCTGGGTTTCTTCTTGCTCTCCTGAGCACCCCAAGCCGTGACTCACCGGAGTCAGATGTGGGATGGCAAAGTCGGCCAAAACCTGGCCCTTAATTGTTGTTCTGGGCCTAAATTCTAGGTTATATTGGCCAAACATTACTGCCCATCTAGCTAACCTGCCTGTCAGATCTCCCTGCTGCAACAGCAACTTCAAAGGATGCTCAGTCAGTATCACGATCTTGTGGGCTTGGAATTAGTGATTCAGTTTCTTCGAAACCATTACCAAGGCTATTGTCAATTTTTCCAGGGGTAAGTACCTGGTCTCTGCACTTGCTAGGGTTTTGCTCACATAGTATACTGCCATTTGTTCTCCCTTCTCTTTTCTGATTACCACTGCACTTACTGTGTGCTCTGATATTGCCAAGTATAAGAACAGTTCCTCTCCAAGTACTAGATTTGAAAGAACTGGAGCTGTTGTCAGGTGCTTTTTCAAGTCGGCTAAAGCAACTTCGCACTCTTCCATCCATAAAAAATTTGTGGCCTTCTTTAACAACCTAAAAAATGGTTTACACTTATTTGAACTTCTGCTTATGAACCTGTTCAACGCTACGGCCCTTCCAGTCAACATTTGCAATTGTTTTGCTGATGTCAGGCTTTTCAAGTCAATGATGGCTTTGATTTGATCCGGGCTTGCTTCAATGCCTCTTTTGGTAACCAAGTATCCCAACAACTTATCAGACCCGACTCTAAATGCGTATTTCGAAGCATTGAGTCAGAGCCGATATATCTTCAAGATGTCGAAAACTGCTTTCAAGTCGGCCAGATGATTCTCAAAGTCTTTGGTTTTCACGACCATGTCATCAATGTATACTTCTACTATCTTGCCAATCAGGTGTTTAAACATTTTGGTTACTAACCTCTAGTAGGTTACTCCTGCATTTTTCAGTCTGAAAGGCATCACTTTGTAGCAGTACAACCCTTTTGAGGTGATAAATGCAGTCTTCTCTTCATCAAGGAGATACATTACTATCTGGCGGTATCCCTTGTAAGCATCCAAGAAGCTCATCCTTCCATGCTCTGAAGTGGCATCTGCTAACTGGTCAATCTTGGGAAGTGGAAAACTGTCCTTGGGGTAAGCCTTATTCAGGCTGATGAAATCTACACAAACCCTCCACTTGCCATTCTTCTTTTCCACCACCACAGTGTTGGACAGCCAAGTAGGGTAGTTCACCTCACGAATGGCTTTGGCTTCTAGCAGTTTATCCACTTCTTCCTCAACTGCCTCAACATGCATCAACGTCAACCTCCTTGCTCACTGGATTACAGGTTTAGCCGATCTATCTACATTGAGCATAGGGCATGTGACCTCGGGGTCAATGCCTGGCATTTCGTATGGCGTCCAAGGAAATACTTCTATGTTGGCCAACAAGAAAGCTTCCAACTCCCTTTCCTCATCTTCGGCCAAGCCTAAGCCGAGGAGGAAAAAGCGCTCTTCATCCTTTTTTTGGACCAAAATTTTCTTCAAGGCTTCCTCACTCTTCTCAGCTGGTTTTTTGCCGACATCATCTATAATTTCCATGTCTTCGACTTCAATTTTTGTTGTTTCTATCTCTTGCACGTTGCAGGTGGATTTCATTGCTGCCATAGAGTAATTTTTTTCCTACACCTGATCTCCTCTGACCTCTTCAATTCCACGCTCCGTTGGGAACTGCAACAGCTAGTGTAGTGTTGATGGAACAACCCCCATTGTGTGCAACCATGGCCTTCCCAAGATAACGTTGCAAGGGGAAGGGGTGTCAATTACTATAAACTCTGTGCTTACTTTTCTGGTGCTCGCCTTCACCTCCAGATTTATTGCTCCTAGAGGCCATGTCAGCTTTCCATTGAACCCGACCAGTGGGCTGTTGGACTACTCTAAATCATCATGATGAAGGCCAAGCTCCTTGTAACACCTGACATATATGATGTCACAAGAGCTGCCTTGGTCAATCAGAATGCACCTCACTTGGTATTCTCCAATCCTGAGGGTCTCCACCAGAGCATCGTTGTGGGGATGCTGCACCATGTCTAGGTCTGCCTCAGTAAAGGATACCATGGGTCCTTGGTGTTCGTCTGTCCTAGGCCTCTTTTGCTGGACCTGACACACATGCTGTAAGTGTTTCACCTTCTGTGTCTCTCCTCGTATATCATTCCATTAACCTTTGAGTGGATCACATTGATCACCCGAGATTATGCTTGCTATGGTTGTGGTGGGGGTGGTGCTGCCGGTGCCTGGAGGCAGTCTCGCCTGCTCTTTTCTCATTTTGGCCTTATCTACCAGGTCCCTCAAGTGACCCTGTCTGACTAGGTCTTCTAAATGCGTCTTCAGGGCTCTGTACCCCTGAGTTAGATGCCCATCCTCATTGTGGTAGGCACAATGCTTCCCAAGGCTTCTCCCCATACATTCGCCAGGAATCTTCTTCGGCGCTCTATAATATGGCTGGTTCCTAATCCTTTCTAGAACTTTATAAACCGGGATCCAGAACACAGTAGTGACTGCCTGTGCATCCTTCAACCTTGTTTCTTGCCTGTTAAATCCAATATTACCTCGGCTTCACTTTGGCGAGCCGTTTTTTTTCTCTTACTTTGGTGCCTTTGTTCCTGGCGTATCCTCTTCTACTCTGGTATATTTCTCGATCCTTGCCATGAGCTCCTCCATACTTTTTGGCAGAATCTTTGCCAGCGACTTCCGAAACATGCAATCATCCTCTAGGCCGTTCTTAAAAGATACGACCGCCAACTCCTGGTTGTATCTTGATATTCGGTTGAACACCTCATAATACCTTTTGGCATAAGCCTTAAGGCTCTTACCTTCACCGATTTTCAAAGCCATCAGGAATCTACCCTTAATGGTTGCAACTTGTTTGTGACAAACCTGGCTATGAACATCTCAGCCAAGCCTTCTTAACTCTTCTCAATTTCTTTTGGCAACTTGTGAAACCAATCCAATGTGATTTCCCCGAAGGATGAGGGGAACACTTTGCACAGCAACGGTTCGTTCCCGGTATACAAGGCCATTGAATTCAGATATAAGCTGACGTGAAAGTTCAGATCGGACTTGCTGTCATAAATTTGGAACCTCGGCATATAGAACTTTTTTGGGGCCTCAAACCGATCCAACTCCACTGAGAACGGCATTCTCGGTTTGATGGGAGATGTGATCTCGGAATTCTGTTGCTTTCTCTGGAGGTAGTCCCTCAAATCCTCCTTAGTTCGACCAGGAGCTCGGCTATCAACGAATTTTAGCCTTTTTGGTGCGCTGCTCCCAGTGTCGTTTGTGTCCTCTTGGACCTCTCTTTATTCATCGTGTCAAAACAAAGTTCCTTCCCCTGAACATGCCGATGTTCTTTGATATAAGTTCCCTTGGTACGAGGCGTCCTCTAAGACTTTCCTCTCATTGACTCTGCTTGTCCGGCATCCCGTAAAAGCCGATGTGAGCGTTCCTTCACCTTGCCATGCTAAGGGACTGCTGGAATTACTTTCTACTCCCCTTTCTGGGCGTCGTTCTGGGCCGTTGGAATCGGCGTGTCCTTTGATGGAAACAGCGGCTGCATGACGTTGTTCTGTATCATGAAGTTGACAACCGATTGCAGGTCTGCCAACTTGTTTGTCATTCTCTTCATCTCGCCGTCCCTCCTCAAGCATCTATCTTTCCATACCTTGAGGTCACTTTTGTCGTAATACTCGTCTCGGCCTGCTTTTTTCGGTGCTTCTCCCTCTTGGCCGACGTATTTCTCTCCAGGATTCTGATCTCGTGTTCCTTCGTTATGGTTTTTTTCCTCCATATTTGGATTGGCATGCTTACTACTCCCACTAGGGATGTCATCGCCTATCTTTTCTTTCTGTCCGTCGTTGGCCATCTATTCTCCTTATGTTCCCACAGACGGTGCCAAATTATGGGTGTTGATTTCTGACCACACAACCAAACGGGGAACTTAGCTAGAGAGCACCGGTATAATAGATTAAGTCCAAACAACCTGTCACAGAAAGATAAGAATCCGGCGGTGGTTTGTCCACCCGGGGGCACTCCGATGCTTAAGTCAGTAATCAAATATCTTTCAAAGATATCAAATTGTGCTTAACTCACAAGAAAAAAACTTACTGCTCACAGTATATCTCACACACCTCAGACCCACGGAGGTGCCCTGCTTTTATAGCCAGCACTGACCTGATCCCTGTTGAGGCCTAACCTCAATGGACTCAAGCCCAATGCTCATCTTGGACTCTTAATTAGATAGGGATAAACTTCCTAAGAGTTTTATCATTATCCAAACTGAGATCCTCCCTCTGTTTTAGGACTCTTGTCTCTTATCTGCTCATCTTAGATTCCGATATCTCCGTAGATAACCTCGGCCTAGCCGAAATCACCTCGGCGTCAAGACCAAGCCACGTGGCACCTCAGCTGACACTCTGGCGTCATCTTGGTCACGTGTTGTCACTCACAAAATATATTCCCACATGTACGGGAAAGAAATAAACCTTCTTGTATAATCCTGTTGATCAAGTCTGCGTTCCTCCGTACGTCGTCGTCTTATTCCCTGAAAACACAAACGTGAACTTGCCGGCGGGTGTGTGCCGGAAACCTCTTCGATGCCTAAGTCAGAAAAATGGACAAGTAGACAAAGCTCTGTGTATTCAGAAATCAAAGTTGCGTTACCTCTCCATAGGTGATGTTTGTGAGCTTTTATAGGTTCCGTGTGGCACAATCTAAGTAGGACTCTTACTCCTCCACGTAGAGTCCTCCTAGGATCCATACTCCTGAAAGATAATGCTTATCCTTCAACACCCCCCTCACTGCTTAAACCAAGTGAGATGGTTTTACCATGATAGGATTCTAATAGGACCGAGGTAATCGTGACTATGCCGAGCCGTAGAGTAAGCTGAACTATCATTAGTTCGGTTCTTCCTTTCACTATTCTTTATCTCGGTTTCTTATGTGCAAACCATGGTGTGACTAAACCGAGCTACCGAATAGTAAAGTTCTGACCGGTCTAACCACAATGTGTCATGATCGGACTAACTACAAGACCGAACTAACTTCAAGGCGTCTTTAGACCGAGCTAACCTCAAGTCTCTTCCGGACCAGACTAACTTCGAAACCTTTTTTACTCAGCCCTTTGTTCTGCGGCCCATAACGGCCTATTAGCCAGCTCGGCCCAAATTCCATATAAATTACCCTCTCAATTGCCCCTTAATTCCATCTGCGTAGCATGATAGGGATTACCTGTTTTACCAGCCGAGCTAAAAACCCTTTAGCTTTTCCAGCGAAGCTAAAACCCTTTAGCTTTTCCAGCGAAGCTAAAACCTTTTAGCTTTTCCAGCCAAGCTAGAAACACTTTAGCTTTTCCAGCCGAGTTACACCTTTAGCCTATCCAGCCGAGCTAATTCCACACCAGGCTCTGCTCGTCCGGTCAAAACGTCTCTTCAATCACAGCAGTCGAATCGCTTCTTATTCCAATGACGGAAAATGATTTGGAGCCCTAAAAAGAGGCCCCCTAATCCCCCTAATTTCCTGTTTTGGCAACTGTTTACTTTTTTTTTTTTTTTTTTCTTACTTGATATGGAAATTAGGGGGATTAGGGGGGATGTTTTTAGGAGGATGTAGCATGACCGTTCCAATGACACATGGCAGACGCTGATTGGCCCAAGGCAGCTGTCACGCCGTCTTCGTATTTCGCGAGATTTGAACAGTCCCGCCCTTTTTGTCCTTTACACAAAACGTTCTCATTTTTTAATCTACCACTACATTTTTTCATTTCCTCTACCCTCTTCGTTTCTGTGCTTCTTGTGTTCTTCAATCTTGCAACTGTGAAGCTCTTGCCTCCTAGTGCTGTTTCCATTTTTTCGTGCTTCTTGACCTGGTAAGCTACTCTGATTTCTTTTGTTTTCCTTGTTGTCGCATTTTGTTTAATCCACAGCATACTGTTCATGTGTTTTTACAAAACACAGTTTTCGCTTTTTCTGCCTTGCGTTTTCTGGGAAAAACTTCATAAGAGCCCCATGAACCTCATGAAGCAGTCTGTAGAACACTGTGTTTGATCCAAAATTACAATATTACCGAACTAAAAGGTAGTTTGTAGTTTGAATTAGCTAGACTACACAACTGAACTAACTTTGGCACCCTCTACTTGTAGTTTTCATAAGTCACACCAGTTTCTGCTTCAATTTAGCCGATATAACAAACCGAACTAAGTCCACAATGAGGGTACTTGGTAGCCTCAGTTCCCACCGAGCTATGCCTAGGGGCTAAACCAGTATTCTTAGTTTTGACCGAACTAAGAGAGCTACCCTGTCACGACCCAAACCCGGCCCTATGGGTTTAGCACCGTAACTGGCCAGTAATCCGAGATTACCGAAGGCCTGCTGAACAATAATACAGTTAAACAGAGTACAGGGCCTGGCGGAAGCCAATACAGTAAATAACTAGTGTCCATTGAGCTGTGACAATCTGTATGCCAAAAACATTTTTCATGCATTCACACAGTTCAAAACAGTACAGTCTATACAAGTATTACAACATTCAGTACGGGGACTTAATCCCTCGATAACAGTACGGTCAAACAGTAAACAGTTTATACAATAATACAAAACAATCAAGAGACAGGTGGGGAACACAAAAACACCCCAAGCCATAGCATGGCGTCTCGGAACCTCGTAGTGAGGCACATAGGCTGGCTTGACAAAACTGGGGACTAACCCACGCTCCTAGCTCCGGTCTGGCTGCTGAGAACCTACATATATATATAAACAGTGAGCTAAAACCCAGTGAATAACATAATGCGTAAAGAGGTTATGAATGAATGTCCTTACAGTAATGAAAACAGTTCATTCAACAGTATTTCAGTCTTTCAGTATGTCAGTCAATCAATCATATGTGGTACATCCATTAGCCTATAAACAGTAGGTCCAAAAGGACCGGGCCTCAACAGACCCAACAGTAGTGATGGCCATCAATCAATCAATAAACAGTATGGTTCCACAAGGAAACCGACAGAGCTCTGTAACAATAACAGTAAGCAATAAGTGCTAAGGATGCCACAGTACAGTTCACAATACAGGACATACATTCATTCAATAACAATATCAGTTCAGTAAACAGTTCTGTTCAGTATTCAAAAGATAACCATTTTGAACATATCTTTACACAATCTGTTACTCACAGAGATTGGGCTAATAGCAGCTAGAGCGCGTCCCCGAGAGCCAACCCTAAACAGTTAACAAGATGAACACACTCTAAGTTTAACAGTTGAGGAAGTACAATAATTAACTTCCTAATATGCCTCGGTGTGTTCTACATCTATAGCCTCATTAAGATGTCTTAAACTAGGCCTAAGAATGCCTAGGATGGAATGAGGATGTGAAAATACACTTAGAAACCATTTGCAGAATTTTCAGTGAAACAGAGTCCCGCTCGAGCGCAGGTTTCCCCGCTCGAGCGGACAGGCAAACAAAGGTCCCTGCTCGAGCGCAACATCCCCGCTCGAGCGGACCAAAAAGTACTGGATAGGTGAAATCTCCGCTCGACGCCCGCTCGAGCGCATCACCCAGTCCTCCGCTCGAGCGCCCAATACTCCGCTCGAGCGGACCGATGCACAGAGCAAGATGCTGGGAGCTCGTTTTCTCCGCCCGAGCGGACAACAGAAATCTGAAAATCCCAGATTTGAGTCCCAAGCTCAAAACCAAGTTCAAAAGCAATATTTTCGATCCTCTTGGGCTATTTTCTGGAAAAACTCTGTTAAACACATAGAATAACATATTTCAAAACTCAATTTAAGAAATCAAAGCCCAAGGGTGTTTAATTCAAACCCAATTTCAAACCCATTTTCAAGAACAATATATAAACATGCAATGCATGAGTTTTAAACCAAATTCAAGCTTCAATCCTTGCTCTAAAGAGCTCAATAGTTGGAAAACATTTTGAAAACATGGACTATAATATAAACATGGACATGCATGTATAACTCTCCAAGAATTTAACTTCAAAATACACCAAAATGGCCATGCATGCATGAATGGAACTCCAATTCAACAATTATGAACAAAATCAAGACTCAACTTCTCTATAACCATGATACATGCAAGATGGAGCTCAAGATAACAAGAAGACAATGAATTCCTTACCTAGAGTGTCAACTACAAGTCTTGCAAGCTCAATTTAGCAATCTATGGTACAAATCTTCAAGTTCTTCTAGCAATTTCATCAATGTGAGTCCAATTCTCTCTTATCTCTCTCCCTCTCTAGTTTGGTCGGTTGTGAGGCAACAAAATGGCTGAGGGAAAGCTTGATCAACATGTAATAAGGCTCTAGGATAATAATAAACAATAGTCCACTATGGTGGCAAGTTGGTAAATAAGCTAAACTTGGCAATTCTATTAATTAGGCTTAAATTAATCTAATTTAATCATTCCTAATCAAATTTCAGATAAATATACCATTAAATCACAAATATTCTTCTGAGTCCAAAACACTAAACGGTTCCTAATTCGGCCGCCGATAAGGCCTTCAATTAGCAGTTTAAACACATGAATTCAAACAGATAATCAATCAATCGAACAGATAGAAATGCAATACAATAGATATACGTATTCAATTTCAGTTTCGATTTCAATCAGTTCATTCAGTGCTTCAGTTAATCCAATTATCAGTCATTATCATTTCAGTTTAGCAGTAATCAGTACGTAATTCAGTAGTTAATCGGTAATCAGTACGAGGGTTGTTACATGCCCCTACAAGCTCAATCGGTCTAACGAAACCTTTCTTCTAACCGAGATATCGCAACGCTTGTCCAGACCGAGCTATCGAACCCTTCATTGAAACCGAGATAAGTCCTATAGCATCTCACACAGCCGAAGTAGGACTTTTTTTTTCTTATTCTAATTTGTAGCATGGTCCAACGATCTGTGCTTAACACCTTTGTTTTCCACTTTGCAGACTTAGGTTGCCCAGGCACTCCTTTGAGCGCTCAACCAAGCTACTCAGCCCACTTCTGCGACCGAGCTAATCACAAGTATAATTTATTTAACTTAAAACAAATAGGTAAATATAGGTTTTTAGTAGAAACACCTGGGGGCATGGCCGAATTCCGAAGGGAGTATAACATCCCTGACGATGTCCACCTTACCTTGGCCGAACAAGACATTACTCCGTGGGAAAATGAAGGCTTTGTGCCCTTTACCCTTTTGTCCATAATAGAAACCGGACTAAGATTTCCTGTCCAACCCTTGCTCTGTGAATTCCTTAGGCAAACTAGGATATGCCCAACCCAGCTTTCTACTAACTCATACCGCATAATAAATGGAATAGCCGAGCTAAACCGCCGAGCTGGCATTAACCTCGGTCTAGCCGAGATCTTCCATCAGTACTCCATAGGCTCAAAAGAGGGTGGCTGGGTCTATTACCTAAGAATACGCCGCCGCCGAGAAAAAATAATAAAGGACACACCGGATAAAGACCTAAACGATGATGACTTCTTCTGGGTATCTGGGAATTTTGAAGATCACCAAGCTCAGATTCCTAGCCGTAGTATAAACTGGAATAAAGGAACCCCCGGTATAATTACTTCGGCTTTATTGCATGCTTCTCTTTATTTCGGCTTCCTCCTTCTGAACCGAACTAACAGTTGTCTTCTTTTGCAGATTCAGCCCATCTTAAGTCACTGTATAATTATCCAAATTTGAACACGCTTCGCGCCGCACTACGATATGAAGAGAGAAGTTGGGCCAAGCTTTTGAATTTTGAACCGACATACAGATACACCAGTCGACGCAAAGCCAGAGTAACAGATTTTTTGCTAGAGGACGCCCCTGAACCAGACCCCACTTTGCCCCAGATCAATCTTGTCCCTTTGACTGCCGAACAAGAGATGGCCAAAAGAAACAGAGTAAGGGCCCTTCTCACCGAAACAAACAGAGCCGAGGTACCTCCACCGAACCAAAGTTAGGAAACCGTGGTGGCCCTTCCCTCTCAACAACCCTCTTCATCACGCACAAGCAAGCGCGCCCGGCCTAACCCCACCGAGCAACGCCTTATCGATGAAGATGAAACAATTCTGCCACCAAGCCCTCCACCGAGCCCTCAGCCCGAGCGTTTCGACCGAGCTAGTTCCTCCAAATGGGCACCCAAACTCTCTTTCCACAACCGAGATATTCAAAACACAGACTCAGTGGTTGCGGAGAAAGATCACATGATGGCGTTTAACCTTGCCAAGAGTGTGTGCCTCCCAGCCGATATGGAGCACCACAAGAATTTAACCGAGCTAAAGGCCATCCGTTTGGCCACGAAGTCCATGGTTCTTGTAAGTAATATCTTCTGTTTAGTCTTTCTAATTTGCACGACTCTGATTTCGGTTTGTTCATAAGTCTTTCCATTCTTTTGCAGGCCATGACGCCGAGCTCAAGGGTTTCAGGGATGGCGAAGCTGCTTACATTCAGCAATGTGAAGCAACAAAGGACTTATTCTTCAAGTGCGGCTGGAGAGGTGCTGTGGAGCAGCTCAGTTGTAGGCCCGAGACCGAGGTCCACAATCCTCCTCAGTACTTCATACCGGCCTCATGGGCGGAGTATGCTGCGACCCTTCAAAAACAATTCCTTGAAGATTCAGATGGTGATGAAGAAAACGAGCCAACTGATACCCCGGTTGACAATGTTCCAGCTAACCAATCAGCTCGGGCGGAGCCTACGGTAGAAGATCTGACCATTGAGCAACCAGCTGAAACCGAGCTCCAGGCCGAGACTGTGCTCCCGTCTGAGACCGGGCTTCGGGTTGATGTGGATGCTAGTCTTGATGCCGAAATAGACGATCTGTATTAGCTGATTTTGCATTTTCTTTTCTTTGTTGCTTGTTTGATCAGTTTTTTCTGGACTTGTAACCGGGCTGGGGTCCCCTCCTTTGTATTTTGCTCTTTATTTTATCAATGAAAATCTTCTTTTGTATTCTACACTTACTCCGGTCTGACCTGTATGCTTGCACTTGTAATGAGTTTTTAATGAATTCTTTTGAAGAATCTTTGTACTTTCAGTTCGGTCTACTGCCATGCTTTCTTTTATTTTGGATTCAGTCTAATACTTTCTTGCCGAGGTAACAATCTCGGTCTTACTCTTGTCATATAAGTAGTTGCCAACCACTCTTTAGCCGATATACCTTACTACGGCTGAAGAGTACTAAGAGTTGGTTTAATCCAGCCAACCATTCTTCAGCCTATACCCTTACTTCGGCTGAAGAGTACTAACAGTTGGTTTAATCCAGCCAACCTCTAAGTTGGTTTTTCCTGCCAACTTAGAATAAAATGTTTGGTTATTCCAACCAAACGTCCTGCAGCCTGGATCCTTATCCTGGGCTTAGGAGGGGTGTTGGTTTAATCCAGCCAACCTCTAAGTTGGTTTTTTCAGCCAACCTAGAATAAAATGTCTGGTTATTCCGACCAAACGTCCTGCAGCCTGGATCCTTATCCTGGGCTTAGGAAGGGTGTTGGTTTAATCCAGCCAACCTCTAAGTTGATTTTTCCAGCCAACTTAGAATAAAATGTTTGGTTATTCCGACCAAACGTCCTGCAGCCTGGATCCTGATCCTGGGCTTAGGAAGGGTGTTGGTTTAATCCAGCCAACCTCTAAGTTGGTTTTTCCAGCCAGCTTAGAATAAGGTGTTTGGTTACTTCGACCAAACGTCCTGCAGCCTGAATCCTTATTCTGGGCTTAGGAAGGGTTGCAGTTGGTTATTCCGGCCAACTGTGTTTTTAATACCCCTAACTCACCTAACTTACTAAAGTAAACTTTTACAGAAGGAAACGTCTATACTGAAAAGAAACTACTTGTTTTATTGATAAAGGAAAAAATTACACATACTTTAAAAAAAAGGCTAAAAATAAAATAACTTTAGATTGGCAGTGTTCCAAGGCTTGGGAATTGTTTTGCCATCCTCATCTTCTAAGTGGTATGCCCCTTTGCCTGCTAATCCAACTACTTTGTAAGGTCCTTCCCAATTAGGCCCTAACTTGCCATCTCCCGATACCAAGGTGTTTCCCATTACTTTGCGCAGTACCCACTCTCCGATTTTGAATTGCCTCGGATGTACTGTTTTGTTATACTTTATGGATAATTCTTGTTGGTATGAGGCAATGTGAACCAGTGCTCTTTCTCTTCTTTCTTCTGCAAGGTCGAGCTCCAATGTTATGGCTTCGCCATTCAAGTCTGGATCAAAATTCTCGCTTCGAATTGTGGGGAGGCCGACTTCTAGTGGGATTACTGCCTCCATACCATAGGCTAAGGAAAATAAAGTTTCTCCTGTTGACCGTCGAGGTATGGTGCGGTAAGCCCATAAAACATGCGAGAGCTCTTCTGCCCATTTGCCTTTGGCTTTCTCTAATCTTTTCTTCAATCCATCCAAGACTACCTTGTTTGATGCTTCTGCCTGACCATTTGCTTGGGGATATGCCGGTGTAGAATTATAGAACTCTATCTTGTACTCTTCACAAAAGCCTCTAAAGATTCGGCCGTCGAACTACGTGCCGTTGTCTGATATTAGTGCCTTTGGTATGCCAAATCGAGTGATGATATTCTGCCAGACAAACTTCTTCACATCTTTTTCCTTGATTGATGTCAAGGCTTCTGCTTCCACCCACTTTGTGAAGTAGTCGGTTACTGCAAGAAAGAACTTCCTGTTACCTGGTGCTGTCGGAAGTGACCCTACTATGTCCAAGCCCCACATTGCGAAGGGCCATGGGCTTGTTAATGGTAGGAGTTCTCTGGTAGGTTGGTGTATTTGGTGTGCGAACTTCTGACACTTCTCGCACTTTTTGACATATTTTTCTGAATCTGCTTGCATGTATGGCCACCAATATCCTTGCGAGATTGCTCTGTATGCTAATGATCTTCCTCCTTGATGGCTTCCGCATACACCCTCGTGTATCTCGAATAAGAATGCTTCCACTTTGCTGGGGTGAACACACTTTAGATAGGGTCCTGAGAATGATTTTTTGTATAATGCCGATGATAGGAAGAGCCAAAATCGCTACGACTTTGCTCTTATTCTGTTGGCCTCCTTCTTTTCTTTCGGTAAGGTGCCATCTTTCAGGAACAGTATGATGGGATCCATCCAAGAAGGGCCTAGCTCGGCGCAACATACCTCTTCTACATCGGGGTCTTCAATGCTTGGTCTAGATAGGTAGTCGATCAGCAATGGATGAGGGATGGATGTATCTGCCATTGAAGCAAAGCCTGCTAATTCATCTGCTCTGCTGTTTTCTTCTCTGCCGATTTGTTCTATCCGCACTACTTCAAATTTCTTGATCTCTGTTCTGACCAATTCTTGGTATTTAGCCATCCTGTCGTCCTTTGCCTCGTAGTCGCCTGATATTTGGTTTACCACCAGCTGTGAGTCGCTGTAAACCATTAGCTCGGTGGCCTTCATATAGCATGCTGATTTGAGGCCTGCAAGAAGCACTTCATACTCCGCTTCGTTGTTTGATGCTGGGAAGCCAAGGTTGACTGCTTGCTCCACTACTAGGCCGTCTGGAGAGATGAGGACTATGCCGAATCCTGCTCCATGTCGGTTGGATGCTCCATCCACAAAGAACTTCTACATCTCTCCAACGAACAATTTCCAGCAAGTGGAGGGATCAGATGATGCCTTGGGGTCAAGAACGTTGCTGGTGTCTTTTTCAGGGTCCATGCTTGCTGTCTGTCCCTTATCATTTGTTTGTACCAAGTCTTTATTTGCTGGTGAGTTTTGGCTTGATGTAGTATGGTTTTCTTCTTCCTCCCTTACTTCACTCTGATCTGCCTTGGGACCTGACTGGGTAACTTGCACCAGGGGTTGCATTATTCCGACGTCAACTTCCATCCCTAGTTCGGTTGTTTTAGTCAGGTCGATTGGGCAGATATAATGACTTCTTGGGGTGAATTCTACGACGAAGTCTGCCAAAGCTTGAGCCTTTATCGCGGTTCTGGGTTGGAACTTGATGTCATATTGTCCCAACTCTACTGCCCACTTCAAAATTCGCCCAGAAAAGTTCGCCCTTTCAAACAAAGTTTTTAATGGGAAAGCTGTGAGGACAACTATGATGTGGGCATGAAAGTAGTGCGTCAATTTCCTTGAGGCCATCATCAAGGCCAAGGCCAGTTTTTCTAGTGGCAAGTATCTTGTTTCAACGCCCAGCAATGTCTTGCTGACATAAAAGATGGGCAGATGTTGGATTCCTTCCGCACGGACCAACACCGCGCTAATTGCGTGCTGAGAGACTGCTAGGTATAGAAAGAGTTCTTCTCCAGGTATTAGGGTGACAAGCAGTGGTGGAGAAGACATGTATTCTTTTAGGCTTTTTAGAGCGCGGTCGCATTCTTCATCCCACTCAAACTTGGTTTTTAGAGCATGGAAGAATGGTCGTAGTCTGTCTGACGACCGGCTTATGAACCGATTGAGCGCAGCCGCCATGCCAGTGAGATGTTGTACTTCTTTTACTGAGTTTGGCCTCTCCAGGTCCTGAATTGCCTTGATCTGAGAGGGGTCTGCCTCTATACCCCGGTTGGTTACCAGGAAGCCCAGGAATTTGCCAGATCCTACTCCGAATGCACACTTGGATGCGTTGAGGCGCAACTTGTGCTTCTTTAGGATCTCAAACATTTCACCTAGGTCCTTGAGATGGTCGTTCTCATCCTTGCTCTTGACCACCATGTCGTCGATATAAGCCTCCATTGTTCTGCCCAACAATGGCTCAAATATCTTCGTGACCATTCTCTGGAATGTTGCTCCTACGTTCTTTAGGCCAAAGGGCATGACCTTGTTACAGTCCTCTTGGAGTTGTAAAGGACATGACTTCCTGGTCTGGTACATGCATGGCAATTTGATGGTGGCCTCTGTATGCATCCAAAAAGCTAAGTCAGTTGTGCCCTGCCGTTAGGTCTACCAGTTGATCTATCCGTGGTAGAGGAAAGCTGTCTTTTGGGCATGCCTTGTTGACTGTTTTGTAGTCGACGCAGACACGCCACTTGCCATTCTTTTTTGGCACTACTGCTGTGTTGGAGATCCATCTTGGATAGTGCACTTCCCTGATTGCCCCTGCTTCTAGCAGATTTCCCACTTCTTCCACCACTATCTCGGCATGGTGGAGTACCGATCTGCGTGTGCGCTGAATGATTGGTCTGGCGGATGGGTGGACGTTGAGTTGGTGACAGATGAAGTTAGGATCAATGCCTGGCATGTCGTATGGTGTCCAGGCGAACACTTCAATGTTAGAGGTCAAAAATTCCAAGACCTCTAATCTCTCAGTGCTGGACAACGATGAACCGAGCAAAAAGAACTTATCCGGGTTCTTTTCATCTATTCTTACCTCTACCAAGTCTTCCACCGCTTTTTGATTAGCTGCTTTGCCTACATCTGCGAATAGTCCATTGCTCTCAGGTTCTTCCACCGACTGAACATATCCTTTGGCAGCGCGGCTGTCATTCACCGTGACAAAGCATTGTTTGGACATAATCTGGTCTCCATAGACCTCTTCAATTACCCCGGTTTCGTTGGGGAACCACATTACTTGGTGGTAGGATGACGCCACCGATCGCATGGCATGCAGCCATGTTCTGCCCAAGATGATGTTGTAAGTGGAAGGGACTTTCAATACCCAAAACTCCACTTGTCTCGTTACGCTTCCTGCTCTAACTGGAAGAATTATTTTGCCGACTGGCCACTCTGGCATTGAGTTGAATCCAATCAGGGGAGATACGGCAGGTGCCAAGTCTTTATCTTGTAACTTCAATTGTTTAAATGTTTCGTAGTACATTATTTCACATGAACTACCCCGGTCAATCAAAATCCGCTTGACGTCAAAATCCTTGACTCGGAGAGTGACAACCAGGGCGTCATTGTGAGGGCAATATATCCTTGCCGAGTCTCTATCTGAAAAAGACATGACGTTCGTGGCCTCTGTCTTACCCTTTTTTATGGTAGGTTGTGCACTAAGTACCTCTCTTAAGTGCTCAGCCTTCTTGATTGACCCTCTGAGTTTGCACACGCGCTCCGGTTCGAAGACTCCATGTATTACATTGATTATGCCTTGAGGTGGGGCATCGATTGACATCCCGTTGGGGTTATTGTGGTCCTGGGGTGCTGGTTGCGTCCCTCTTTCGATGTATTTATCCAGGTGACCGGCTACCACTAACTCCTCCAGGTGTTGTCTCAATGGCGTGCAATTCTCAGTGCGGTGCCCCTTTTCTTTATGGAAGGTGCACCGTGACCTTTCGTCGTAGTCCTTCTGAGCCTCTCCTAGCTTAGCAGGCCATCTGACGAAAGGTTCATCGCGTATCTCGCTTAGAATCCGATAGATTGGTTTCTTGAATACCGTGGTTATGGCAGTGCGGACTCTCAACCATCTTTTATCCTGGTCCTCTCCGTTGTCTCGCTTGCCTCGTCCGTTTTTATTCGGACGGTCTACCTTATTGACCTTTGCTGAGGCCTTTTTCTCTGGTACTGCAATTGTGCCAGATTTTGTTTTGGCGCGTGCGCTATCCTCCTCTACTCTGATGTGCTTATGCACTCTTTCCATCAAGGCCTCCATGGTGAGGGGTGGGTCATGGTGATTGAGTCCCTTAGTCTGTTCCCGACTGGAAGGCCTCTTTTGTACTATGCAATGGCTAGATTGGTGGGGCAATCCCCAATCTGGTTGAAGGTCTCCCAGTAGCGGCTATTATAGGATCTAAGTGTCTCCTTGTCGCCCATATCAATGGAGAGAAGCTGGTCGATCTCCACTGGCGTTTTGGTGTTCGTTCTGAACCTTGTTACGAACGCCTCTGCTAGTTGCGCCCAGGAGGCTATGCTGCCTTCTGGAAGTTTTTCAAACCAAGTTAAGCCTAGGTCACCTAGGCTGGACGGGAAGAGGATGCACATCAAAGCCTCGTTGCGTCGATATACCGCCATAACCTGGCAGAAGTGGCTTAGGTGCATGTAGGGGTCTGTCTTCCCCTCGTATGTGATGAATTTGGGCTGAAGGAAACCTGAAGGTAGGGGCGCGTTTTCAATTGCCGGGACGAATGGCGAGGTCTGCAGCCTCGCTAGTGCTTTTTCCATCGGTTCGTAGGCAGGGCGCGGTATTGGCATTCCAACCTCGATGCTTCCATGCGTCCGAGGAGCCAATCGCCGCAAAACAGAAACTCTGTGTGGGTCTCGCGCCCTGGCATCCTCCTTCCATCGTGCCTTCTCCTCTAGTATGGTTCGTAAGTCGGACGATCTAGGCAACTCCGTTTGCCTAGATGATGTCTGGTGCGTGTGCGAGGGCCGATAGGTGCTCCCTCAGTGTATGACATGATGTCCGGTGCGTGTGCGAGGGCCGATAGGTGCTCCCTCAGTGTATGACCTCTCAGTCCTCGTTCTCTCAGACCTGGAGTAACGAGTTCTGAAGGTTCTGGATTGAGTGTCGCCTGTCCTGAGGCTTTTACTCTCTGCTTGGGACGATGTGGTATGTCTACTACGATCTTCCGAGTAGCGAGGGGGCGTCTTGCCTTTGCGCCCCTCTCCTGTCGCCACACCTTTTCCCTTTATCTGGCGTTTCATGGACTCCATGTCCGCCGCCATCTGTCGTATTAGTTCGTCCTGCTCCTTCACACGGTCCTCCAGAGTTTGAGGATCAATCCTTCGCCTTTGTCTCTCAGGACTTTGCGAACGAGAGTGATGGGGGCTGTTAATCCGCCTTCTCCCCCTCGCATCCCTCCTGGGATTCTGCCGCTATGGCTCTAAATCAGCCATAGGAGGGATGAGAGGTAGACCTTCGCGCATTGCACCCCCCTCTGGTGTTTGTCCGTCAATGGCGGATTGTGGCAAATCTTCGTTGTGCGCCATTGATTCTAAAGAAGAAAAGCTTGATCAAGAGGTTTTGTTCTTGTCTGTCTTCCCACAGACGGCGCCAATTGTACAGGAAAGAAATAAACCTTCTCGTATAATCCTGTTGATCAAGTCTGCGTTCCTCCGTACGTCGTCGTCTTATTCCCTGAAAACACAAACGTGAACTTGCCGGCGGGTGTGTACCGGAAACCTCTCCGATGCCTAAGTCAGAAAAATGGACAAGTAAACAAAGCTCTGTATATTCAGAAATCAAAGTTACGTTACCTCTCCATAGGTGATGTTTGTGAGCTTTTATAGGTTCCGTGTGGCACAATCTAAGTAGGACTCTTACTCCTCCACGTAGAGTCCTTCATACTCCTGAAAGATAATGCTTATCCTTCAACACCCCCTTCACTACTTAAACCAAGTGAGATGGTTTTACCATGATAGGATTCTAATAGGACCGAGGTAATCATGACTATGCCGAGCCGCAGAGTAAGCCGAACTATCATTAGTTCGATTCTTCCTTTCACTATTCTTTATCTCGGTTTCTTATGTGCAAACCATGGTGTGACTAAACCGAGCTACCGAATAGTAAAGTTCTGACCGGTCTAACCGCAATGCGTTATGACCGGACTAACTACAAGACCGAACTAACTTCAAGGCGTCTTTAGACCGAGCTAACCTCAAGTCTCTTCCGGACCAGACTAACTTCGAAACCTTTTTTACTCAGCCTTTTGTTCTGCGGCCCATAACGGCCCATTACCCAGCTCGGCCCAAATTCCATATAAATTACCCTCTCACCACAAATATTTATATCGTAAACATAATGATTACAAAGTGCACTTATGATCCATAAAGCATACATTTGGTGTATCTCTAGTCTCAAAAGTTCTGATTTCATTCTAAATATTGTAAGGCTATGTTAGGATGGACGAAATTTAGGCCAAGTTTGGGAAGACTAAAGAAGTGCATTTTTTGACTTTTTTTGTATTATGTGTAGAAAAAGTAGAGAGGAGATATTGATTGATGTGACCCAAAAAAGATAAAAAGATGAAATAAGTGCACTTATTTTGAGATGCCAAACTTGACCTTAGAGATGGAATGAAAATCTCATTACTAGAAATCCAATACTCAATAGTTCAATGATTGAGATAATTCTTTAGTGTTTGGATAATTAAAAAATTTTAATAATGAAATTATCGCACCCCCTCTAGATACCAACTATCCAAATATAGTCTTTCCAGTGTTTAGGGATGGAATTTGTAAAATTAAAATTTTAAGAACAAAAAATGATAGAACAAAAATTTGAAAAACCATATATTTATTTTATTATCATTTTATTAATAATTTAAATAACAGCTTAAAATTAAATTAATCACCCAAGCTTCTATAATACCCAAAACTACGACCCATCATTGTCACCTTCTTGTTGCTTACACCATAATAAGGTTCATATAGGCCTCGTTTGGGAAGTGACTATTTTAGTAGGCTATTTTAATTTTGTGTTTGGAAAGTTGGGTTAAATTTTTATTGGAGTTGGTGTATTAAAAAATATGTTGAAAAGATGTTTGCAATTAAAATGACCATTTTGTCCCTACAATTATAATTTTTTAATTTCTGGCTGAGGGGCAAAATGGTAATTGATCTGTTGATGTAATCATTCCGGCTGTGACAGTGTAGGCTGCGCCTACACTGTCCAGCGCACAGGCTATTTTTTTTTTTTTTTTTTTTTGAAAACCAAGAAAAAAGTTGGCTTGTGGGCTAATTTTCAAAATTAGGCTATAATAGCCTGATTCTCATCTTCCCAAACAGCGCCATAATTCAACAACAAATGTCATATTGGGCGTGGAATTAGAGAGAATCTAATTTTAAAGATTTTGTTAATGTGAATTTTTGTGTTAAAACAATTATATATTTTATATGAAAGTAAATTTTAATAAAAACTATTTAATTTTTTTTATAAAAATATTTTTTTACATTTATTTTGAGGATATATGTTAACAAGAGCTTTCAATAAAAACTTTTGATCGAAATTATCAATGACATATGGTGCTATCAGATCCCCTTAGACAGAGCATATCTTGATCCCCAATTATGACAGAATGTTAGCAGATCTGTACATTAAAAAAAACACAAAAATTTAAAAATTTTAAAAAAAATGCAAAAAATTAATTTATGGTATAAATTTAATCTAAATATGGTGGTCAAAACCACATCTAAATTCAATTCGCACCTTGATTTTTCAGTAAATTTTTTCTTCACTTGACTTTTTTATGACAGAAAATTTACGACAGAGTTTTAGGGATTATTTTTATGTCTCAAAAAATATTTGGAGATCAATTTCTATTGTCATAAAAATAGTCATTAAAAAATCATTCCGAAAAGTCAAAAAAAAATTAACGATAAAATTTTTAAAATATTGCTAATTAATGTACTTTTAGGTACAAAATAATTCAGTAATGGTACAGAGCCCGAATATAGGGGCTCGAATTTGGCTCGAAATTAGGGGGAAGAAGAAGGAGAAGGAGGAGGAGAACTGGACTGGAGGGGTCAACAAAATCGGGCGGAGGTGGAGGTGGAGGTGGAGGTGGAGGTGGAGGTGGAGGTAGAGGTAGAGGTGGAGGCGGCGGCGGGCAGAGGCAGAGGTGAAGGCGGGGCTGCGATGCCGACGCGCGACGAGCGACGAGCTGTGAGATTAGCCGACGAGCTGCGACGACTTCTCTCTCGCCTCTGTGTTCTCTCTCTCGCCTCTGTTCAACTCAACGAAGAAGAAGAAAGAAAAGGAAGAAAAGAAAGAAAAGAAAAGGAAGGAAAAAACAAATCAAAACTCAAAACGACGTCGTTTTGGGTTTTGAGCCAATTCGAGTCTCTAATTTCGGACCCTCAAACATTATTCAAAATAATTTGACATCAAGATAGTAGTAATTCATCACTAAATATTTAATTTTATCGCTAAAACTACAATAAGGCCACAAAACTATGTCGTCCCTAAAAGATAGATGATTTTATCCCTAAATTTATGTCTCCAAAACCTTAATTTGTTGCAGTGATTATAGAGAAAACAAAAAAGAAATGAATAAAATAAAAATAAAAATTTTGAACTCTTTTCTTGGTGAACCTTCAAACAATTATGAGTAAGCTCTTATTTTTTATTTTTTGACACGTAAGGTATCATGGACCACTTCGTGCACACCAGACTATTCTTATGGCTCAAACAAGCCGTTCGAGATAGATTTAAGAGGTTGTTTGGAATGACCTAAATAAGTGTATTTTTTATCTTTTTATGAAAAGATGTGTAGAAAAGTAGAGAGATGATATGATGGAAAAAAGATAAAAAGATAAAAAGTGTGTACTTATTTAGGATAGCCAAACTTGGCCTTATTCTCTATGGTCCGAGGTCTTAAGGCCCAGTTTGTTTGGGATTATAGGGAGGGGATTGAGATTGATAGTGAGGTAGGATTACTATATGGGGTGTTTGTTTTGAGAGATGGGGGAGAGGACTCCTAATCCCTTGGTATTAGTAAAGGCCTTGGAAGGGGGATTGGGATGGAGGAGGTAGAGATGGTATTAGAAAAATAGTGAGGGAATTAGAAATTTTTTAATTTTTTTTATTTTTTTTATATTGGGAATTTTTTTTAAAATATTAATGTTTAATTTTTTATATTTTTTTATTTGTTTTATTATTTTATATAAAAATAATTTAACAATTCCTACACTAACAACTATCATCAAAACAAACACAATTTTACTTAATCCGCTCACTATCAATCCCCTCACTATTAATCCCCTCTCTATCAATCATCTCTATTCTAGCTCTGAAAACAAATAAGTCTAAGAGTTTTGCTGGTTAAAAGAATCAAATCTGAAATCTTAGCAGAAGAAAACCCTCAAATCTCAAATCTCATTCACCGTACCAAACTCTTGGGTTAACAGTAAGCTCTTAGCTTTCTTCTGTATTCTCTTTTCATTATTAATATTAAAAAGGGCAAATTACAAACACCTCTTTCGAAGTTTGGTGAAAATATAAATTCTCTCTTGAGATTTGAGAAATTACATCCCGTCTCTTGAGATTTATATTTTCATAACAAATTGTCCCCTGAGGTTTTTATTTTCATACAGATTCCTCCCTAATTTCCCCTAATTTGTTATGAAAATTTGACCCTCGGAAGACAATTTATAATTTTTTAAATCTCAGAAGGGAATCCATATTTTCACCAAATCTCGAAGGGTGTTTATAATTTGCCCTATTAAAAAAAAAAAAACTTATGCAACTTCTCCTTCCCTAACAAATAAATTAAAAAATCAAATATATAATTTAATAGTCGTCACATGTCCACACTGACCAGACTCACATGTGGATGAGAATGTTTGCATTTATTCAAAGGCCACCCAACTTCAATTTTTTAGTTCATTCAAATTGGCAATTTAAAATCTCTGAGTAAATCCTGGTGGGATTGATTTATATTCAAGTGGGTAGACAGTAGCTATTATACATATATATATATATATATATGGGCAAGTAGAAGTGTGCATCATACATAGATTGTAATATTTATAAATTTGATATGGAGTGAATTATAACTATTTATCATATAAGATATAATTAAAATATTTTTAAATTATAATTAAAATAGTATAATAACTAACATCGTAATACTAATAAATCATAACTAAAGATGACAAAAATAATAACTAAAGCGTACCATAAAATTTCCCTAATTAGTACTTGTAACTTGTGTTGGAAAAATATTCCATGGATCCCTCAGTTGTGCCACTTTGAAATCACACGCTTTTCTTTATCATTAAAAAAATCAAATATTTAATTAATCAATTATTACAATATAATTGAACATTCTGAGTTGGAAAGGTTTTATTCTCCAAAGACCTAGCTGTTTTTTTTTTTTGTTTTTTTTCCTCTTCTAATATCTGCATGAAAGAACATGTTCGAAGAAATATTTAATACCTCAGGGTTAAAAAAATATATATAATTAGCCTCATATTATTGACTTAATTATATTGACTTGCATTTTAATATTATTAAAGCAATTGAAATTAATGTAAATAATGAATAAATACTATAATAAATAATAATAAATATATATTTTTTAATTAAAAATAAATAAGAATTAACCAATTGCTTATGGTGGTTTTGGGTTATTCTCGTTTTTTAAAGTTTTAGGGGCTGTTTGGGGGTTGATGGGTTAGGTGTCTTTTGCAGCTGTTTTTGTGTGTTTTTATATTAATTAAATATTATTTTTTTAATCTATAAAAAAATATATGGTTAATTATATATATATATATATGAAAAATGATTTGTGGCACTAAAACTGCTGGCACTAATTTCCTGTTTTGGTAACTTTATTTTTTTGTTTTTTTTTTTTTTTTACCTGATATAGAAATTTGTGCCATTAGTGCTCAAAAAATTAGTGCCACAAATCACAACCGTATATATATATTTTTGGTCCTTCCAGGGAAGTGGGTCATAAAATTGAGCTCTTTAATAACTGATGTAATCACTCACAAAAATAATTGTCGGAAAAGAATGATTAGTGGATTGATTTGATCACTTAAAATAAAGTCCATGAAATTACAAGACAACTATAGTTATATAAACCCAATCAAGTTTAGTTTTGTTTTATTATAGAAGGACTAGTGATGGAAAACACGTGGTTAATGATGCCGACCATGTTATTTCTTTTGTCTTAAAATATTAATTTCTTATTTTATTTTTTATTATTTCAAAGTATTAGTTTCTTTTAAAAAATTAAAGATTAAAATAATATAAATTTTTTATTTCACCCGTCTTTTAAATTTCTTAACAATATAAAAAGTATAATTATAATAATTGATATTTTAAAAAAAATATATATTATCAAAAGATAGTTTTAAAAAATTAATATTTTTAAAATATAATAATTATATTATTAAAATAAATAAATTACTATCATTTTAGGACACTGTTCCATTGTGCACGAGTTGCCTCGTGGGCCAACAGTCAACACAGATTCCGACTATTCTGACTTCTATTGGGATGAGTTCTTTTAAAAATGATAGAGCTTCACTCCAATCTATAAAGTAAATTGGACACCATCGTTAAATTTATGAGATTTTATTATGGATTTTATTTTGATAATTTTAATTGTTAACGCGTAGAGTGTGTTAAATATTTTATTTTTGTAAAAAATTATATTGATCGGATATTAATAATCCCTCGATTAGATTATACTTTTGTCAATAGTAAATATAATTTTAAAAATAAATTGTTGATAAAAATGTATTCTGATCAAGTACCTATCGATATCCGATTAATGTGATTTTTTTATAGGAATAATATACTCGACGAATTTTACACAATAAATAATTCGAATCATCGAAATAGGACCAGTGATGAGCTCCACGGGCCCAACAATAAACTGCAGAAAAGCCTTAACCTTTAAAATACGTCCCCAGGTTTGTTTCAATTATAGTTTGTTTTTTGTAATTTTAGAAATTATATCTTATCCCTTTAAATTTCTAGTCATATAACAAATGATCATTTTTATTAATAAATTATTAAGTCAATTAACAATTTTTTATTATGTCAGAAATAAATTTCAATTAATTTTATTGTTATATGGAAGAGTAGTTAGAAATTTTATTTTTATATTAATTCTATTGAATAAAAAATTCTTAAAAGGAAATGTTTGTAATTTTTAAAATTACAAAGAATAATATAAATAATTTATCTAAATAATTTTCAATATTTGTAATTTATCTAAAAATATAATATAAATAATTATTATTTTTTATTTAGGTTCAACCTTCGAACCTCACGGTTTAATTGATAATTAAAAATATTTACATATGTAAATAATAAAATTATCATTCTCTATCTATGTTGATGATCAATACTTTAACGAGTGATGAGCTATATAAAAAATATGACACGTCAAACAATCAGACAATCAATTCCAATTTTGTTTATTTTTATCTTTTTTACGTAAACTTTGTTTGTATTTTTCTTTTTATCCATGGAAGAATTACACATAAGTGAGAATCGGAAAAACTATTTATAAAAAAAAATGATAAATATTATAAATATTAATAATTTTAATCATAATTATTTTTTATTTTTTTATAAATATTTTTTACTGATCTCACTGATGGATAATTCCCTCTTTATTAATCAAGTGGGGCCCATAGCTTGACATTAAAAAATAGAAAATGTTTGCAGTGTAATACACATCGTATGGAATCTTACACAAAATTATATAAATTTTTACAAATTCACATAAGTGATCATACAAAAATATATAAGTTAAATACAAATTTGTATAAGTTCATGAAAACTTATGTGCTTACTCGAATTTGTGTTGAATTTATGCATTTTTATAAGACCACTTATATAAATTCGTAAAAATTTATATAATTTTGTATAAGTTGCATATGGTATACAATGTACGCCTAAAATTTTTTTGTGCTAAAATTGTATAAAAGAATTTCATGACAAACTAATAACTAGAGAGGTACAATATTGTAGCAGGGGAAATAAACATTTTGGTAACTTATTTGTCTAAAATTACATACCAAAGACTATTTGAAATTTCTTGCCCTTGACAAAATTTCACTCGTAATTATGATAAGACCTATTTCAGAAGGTTTGTTCAAATTTCCTAATCAACAAATGTATATCTTAGAGCCACGGACTGTAGGGTGTAAGTCCTGTTTCGAAGGTTTGTTCGGGTTAGAAGAACTTAGTCTGGTGCACGTAAACTGGCCCAGGAGACATAGATGTAATTTGAGACAGTGAATGAGTCTCACCTTTGAAGTCTGTCACGTATGCCACTCACCATTTGTTGTATCTCCTATAAAATTTAGGGTGTGTTTGATTGGGGGGATAAGGGGGGGACTATCCACTGTTTGGACTCCATGTCCGGCCTCCCTCCTTATCCGTCGTTTGATTGTTTTTTAGTCCGACGGACTCCATGTCCGGCCGGACTCCATGTCCCTCATATGGGGGACTATCCTGTCCTGGGGGGGGTGTGGAATTGTTTTGGGAGGACTAATCACTATTGGGATTAGATGTGAAAATGACAATTTTGACCCTCTACTATTTCATTATGTATTACATTTAATAAAATTCAATAAAATTTAAATGTCTCAATTTAAAAATAAAATAATTTTATTTAACTTTTTATTAATGTTTTATTTATTTAATTTTTTAAAATAATTTTTTATAGATATTTTATTTTAAAATTTTGTTTATAATTTATTTAATTTCATTATTTAAATTGTAATAGGTGTTTTATTTAAAATTTATTTAAAATTTTAATTAAAAAAATAATATAAATTTTTTATACAGGTTATACAGTATTTTATTAAATCAAATTTAATGGTTATTTATTTATTTAATTGTGTAAAAAAATAAATTTATGTCAAAAAAATAAATTTATGTCAAAAACATAAATTTAATTTATATTATTAAATTAATGATATTTTTTGTATGTAACAAAAAAACACAGTAACGTTTTGTATGTAAAAAAAATAATGATTTGTTATACAGTAATGATTTAAAACAAATTTTATTGATATTTTATTTATTTATTTATTTAATTAAAAAAAACAAATTCATTTAATTAAAAATAATTAAAATATTAAAGATATGTTTAATATTGCTATTCCTTAGTAAACAATTGACAAATGGCAAAATAGTCTTTTATTCATTAATTCTATCCAATTCGTCCAACCAAACGTTGGATTCACTAAAAATAGTCCTTTTCAGACATCTAATCCCATGAAAAAACAAACACAGGATACATATCTAATCCGACCAAATGGTCCGGGGGATTCATAATCCTAAGACTTAAATCCGATAGATTTTAGTGAATTCAATGTTTGATTGAACGGACTAGATAGGATAAATGAACAAAAGATTATTTTACCCTTTTTCAATTGTTTACTAAGTAATAGCAATATTAAATACATCTTTAATATTTTAATTATTTGGGTAAATTACACTAACACCTCATGAGGTTTATGTTTATTACAGTTCTCCCCTCACCTTTTGAAAATCCATCTCCCTTCTGAGGTTTAAAGTTTCATTACAGATTCCCCCCTTCAACAATTTAATTTTTTTTAATACTAATTTTACCCTCACTAGGTAAATCACATTGACACCCCTCATATTTTAGAAATTACAATCCCTGCCTAAGATTTAAAGTAGCATTACCAATTGCCCCTTTGGTTAGTATTAGTTAGAAAAAAAATTAATTGGAAAAAAAAATTAATTGAAAAAAAAAATTTTGTTAGTAAAATTTTTAAATTTCTGTTTAAAAACTAACATAAGCTCATTTTTTTAATTTACGTTTTTTCCTCAAATTTACAAACTGAGACAACCATTTATAAACTAAAAAAATTATCAAACAAGTTTTTATGATAGTTTTTTACATTTTTGTAAATATAAATTGAAAATTGAAAACTGAAAATGAAATAGTTATCAAACAAGCTTCAGATGGTAAAAATGTCGTAAAATTAACAAATAATTAAATAAGTTACCAACATAAAAAATGACTTATCAAAAGATTCTTAGGCTATGTATGGTTTGATTTTTAGAAAAAAAAAATTTAAAATTAAAAATTAATTTGGTTAAGAAATAAAAAATAAAAAATAATTATCATTTTTATATAATTTTTATCTTTCGAGTGGTAAGAAATAATTTTTTACAAATTAAATTGAAACAACCATACATATGTATATAACCTACCCAAAAGTTAAAATAATAATTATTTTTTACCCTTAAATGATAATTATTTTTTATTTTTTATTTCTTAACCAAATTAATTTTTAATTTTCTAAAAATCAAACTATACATAACTTAAGAATCTTTTGATAATTTGTTAATTTTACAACATTTTTACCATCTGTGACCTGTTTGGTAACCATTTCGTTTTCAGTTTTCAATTTATATTTACAAAAATTTTAAAAACTGTCATAAAAACTTGTTTGATAATTTTTTTAGTTTGTAAATGGTTATCTCAGTTTGTAAATTTGAGGAAAAAATGTAAATTAAAAAAATGAGTTTACGTTGGTTTTTAAATAAAACTTAAAAATTTTACTAACAAAATTTTTTTTCAAATAATTTTTTTTTCAAATAATTTTTTTTTTTCAACGAATTTTTTTTCCAACTAATATTAACCGAGCGGGCAATTGGTAATGCTACTTTAAACCTTGGGAAGGGGATTGTAATTTCTAAAATGTGAGAGGTGTCAATGTAATTTACCCAATGAGGGCAAAATTGGTATTTTAAAAAATTAAATTGCTGAAGGGGGGAATCTGTAATGAAACTTTAAACCTGAGGGGGGAGATGTAATTTCTAAAAGGTGAGGGGAGGAACTATAATAAACATAAACCTCAGGGGGTATCAGTGTAATTTACCCTAATTATTTTTAGCTAGATTAAATAAAAATTTATTTTGTTTTATTTTTTGCACATTTAAATAAATTTATTTTTTTAAATAAATAAAATATCAATAAAAACATATGTTATTTTTTAATTAAAATTTTAAATAAATTTTTTTTTAAAAATAATAATAATTAAATAATGAAATTAAATAAAACATCTATTAACGTTTAAATAATGAAATTAAATAAAATATAAACAAAATTTTAAAATAAAACAATCAATAAAAAATTTATAAAAAATTATTTTAAAATAAAAATAAATAAAACATCAATAAAAAGTTAAATAAAATTATTTTATTTTTAAATTGAGACATTTAAATTTTATTGAATTTTACTAAATATAATGCATAATTAAATAGTAGAGGGTCAAAATGGTCATTTTACCACTTGATCCCAACAATAAATAGTCCCTCCAAAATTGTCCCACCCTCTAGGATAGTATAATCCCCCATATGGGAGATAAGGAGTCCAGCCGAACTCCATGTCCGGTGGATTAAAAAAATAAATAAATATCGGATTGGATGCTTCCTCCGGATTACAATCTGCACAGTAAATAATTCCCTCTTATGGGTGTGTTTGATTGGACGAACTAAATAACGGGGAATTAGAATCCATCGGACTTGAGTCTTGAGACTGTAAATGCCCCGAACTATTTGGTTGGATTGGATGTTTATCCTATGTTTATTTTTTCATGGGATTAGATGTTTGGAAATGATTATTTTTGGTGAATCCAACGTTTGGTTGGACAGACTGGATAAGATAAATGAACAAAAGACTATTTTATATTTTTTCAATTATTTATTAAGTCATAGCAATATTAAACATATCTTTAACATTTTAATTATTTTTAACTAGATTAAATAAAAATTTATTTTATTTTATTTTTTACACAATTAAATAAATTTATTTTTTAAAAATTAAATAAATAAAATATCAATAAAAATATATTTTATTTTTTAATTAAAATTTTAAATAAATTTGTTTTTAAAAATAATAATAATTAAACAATGAAATTAAGTAAAACATCAATTAAAATTTAAATAATGAAATTAAATAAAATATAAACAAAATTTTAAAATAAAACATCAATAAAATATCTATAAAAAATTATTTTAAAAAATTAAATAAATAAAACATCAATAAAAAGTTAAATAAAATTATTTTATTTTTAAATTGTGACATTTAAATTTTATTGAATTTTACTAAATATAATACATAATTAAATAGTAAATGGTCAAAATGGTCATTTTACCACCTAATCCCAATAGTAAATAGTCCATCCAAAATTGTCCCACACCCCCCCCCCCCTCCGCCCCCCTCCCGAGATAGTATAATCCCCCATATGGAGGATAAGGGATCCGGCCATACTCCATGTCCGACGGACTAAAAAAAAAAAAACAAACGATGGACTACTCATTCTTTCGGATAAGCAATCCGAACAGTTAATAATCCCCCCTAGGGTGTGTTTGATTGGACGAACTGGATAAAGGGAATTAGAATTTATCGGACTTGAATCATGGGACTGTGAATCTCCCGGATTATTTGGTTGGATTTGATATGTATCCTGTATTTGTTTTATCATGGGATTAGATATTTGGAAAAGACTATTTTTAGTGAATCTAATGTTTAGTTGGACAGACTGGATAAGATAAATGAGTAAAAGACTATTTTACCCATTTTCAATTGCTTACTAAGTAATAGCAATATTAAACATATCTTTAATATTTTAATTATTTTTAGCTAGATTAAATAAAAATTTATTTTATTTTATTTTTTACACAATTAAATAAATTTATTTTTAAAAAATTAAATAAATAAAATATTAATAAAAATATATGTTATTTTTTAATTAAAATTTTAAATAAATTTGTTTTTAAAAATAATAATAGTTATACAATGAAATTAAATAAAACATCTATTAAATTTTAAATAGTGAAATTAAATAAAATATAAACAAAATTTTAAAATAAAACATCAATAAAAAATTATTTAAAAAAATTAAATAAATAAAACACCAATAAAAAGTTAAATAAAATTATTTTATTTTTATATTGAGACATTTAAATTTTATTGAATTTTACTCAATATAATACATAATTAAATAGTAGAGAGTCAAAATGGTCATTTTATCAGCTAATCCCAATAGTAAATAGTCCTTCCAAATTTGTCTCACACTCCTCTCCTAGGATAGTATAATCCCTCATATAAAAGATAAGGAGTCTGATCGGACTCCATATCCAGCGAACTAAAAATAATAACACCGAATAAAAAACTTTACCCAAATTACAATTCCAATAGTAAATAGTCCTCCATCTTATCCGTCAATCCATCACACCTTAATGTCAAGTTTGTCCACAAAGCAACATGGGAAGACTCAAATTATAATAATACAAATAAAAAGAAAACAAGAAAGCCAGTTTGTAGTATGTTTTAGCCTCCTAACATAAGAGAACAAAAAACATCCAAGGAACTTACATGGAAATATCTTCAGATATTATAAACAAATTATAAAAAAAAAAGACTAATAATATTGGTGATATCCAACATACTTCCCAATAAAGCTTTGTTGGTAGGTTTAGGTATTCAACTTGAAAATTAAAAATCAAATAATTTATCATATTTTATATATGTATCTGTGGCCTCTCTCTGTCTGTTTTAGATTATTTAAATAAAGGAGGGGGAAAAACAGTGAAAATTGGAAAACAATAGTAAAACTGATAATGTGAGGACAAATAAATAATGCAAAGGAGAGAGAGAAGAGAGAGAGGAGATGGGCCCTTCACTTGTTTTGGAAGAGCACTGAAAATGGTCACAGCTAAGAAATGGGGTCATGAAGGATTGATTTGATTTCTCATACATAAGTATAAATCTTCACATAGAGAAAAATGGGATGTGGGCTTCAAGATTATTTTGGTGTCTGGTATGATATTATGGGATTGTTTGGATGCCAAGAAGATTCACTAGAAAGTCACTCTCTAGCTTTTTCAATTATTTGGGAGTCTAGAAAAAGTTGTGTTCTCTTTCTTTGAGAAATAAACAAAATCATAGAGAATATTAATGGTGGGTTTCTTGGTTTATAAATAGCGTATATATATATATATATGTGTGTGTGTGTGTGTGTGTTCACAAGAGACATGTAATACACTTAGAATTGCAGGATATAGAAGCCCTACAATCAGAAAGAAGAAATTTCAGTAAAAAGTGTTTTTTGTCTTTGAGGAACACTATGTTATCAACATGCTACATTTTATTTAGGGGTACATAAAAGGTCCTAATAAGTGAATTTATTGTCTAATAAGTTCAATGACAAAAATTTGTCATAAAAAAAGTCATTAATTGTAAGTTTTAAAAAATTTATTTTTAGTGACAATTTTACCAAGACTTATTTTCAATAAGACTTGATAGGAATTGAGTCTAACTATTAAGACCTATTGGTAGTTTATCCTTTTATATTTAGGATAAATTACACCATACTCCCTACATTTTATCATTTGTGTCATTTTGGTTTCTATAGTTTCAATTGATTCAATTTTGACTATTAATTTTAAATTTACGTCAATTTGGTTCAATTGATAATGTTTCTAGGATTTTTGATAGAAAATTATTACTAAATTAATTAAAGTTAAATCACTGAATTTATCGAGTTTATAATTTTGTTACGAAAAGTATGATATATTGCCATTAAAAAACAATAACAATTGGATTAAGTTAAAACTGTTGAAACAATCTTCTGTGTAAATAAAATAAATTGAAATACTTCAAACTAAAATAAAACTTACAGAATTTATTTTGTTGAACCGAATCAATAATTAAAGACCAAGTCGAGTGTGTGACACTCTGTCCTTAAGACAGATTCGCCCCGCTACGGTGCTTATGATTATGTGGCGTCTATCTCCCAGGATACAATGATCTTCACAAATTTGTAGTAGCACTTCAAACAAATTTGTCCAGCGAACTAGAACCTTGTGTTCTATAACTCTCTGAAATTTATTCTAAATCTAATATGAAGAATAAAGGACGCAAGAGAGCAAAATGAGGCAAGGAAAATGAAATTTCGGAATCAATCAAAATTGGAATGGGGCAGCCTTTACATAGGCTTTGTTGGCACCTATTCAATTTGAATAGAAAATATATGAAGAAGGGACATAACCCTTCCTTTAAAATAAAGAGATACCATGAAAAGTTTGCACCATTTTATTCAAATGGAGGTTTGACCCTTCCTTTAAAACAAAAAGACACCATGAAAGGTTACACCCTTTCATTCAAAATGGAGTCTATTTCAATTAACAACTACCTCTTTATAAATTTTCCAAGAATCCCCCACATGAATGAAATTGACAGAGAGAAAATGCAACAACATGATGTAAATACAGAGAGTACAGAAATTGGAAATATTCTGCAAAAGATAAGTAGCTTTTGGCTTTGAACCTTTTCTTGTGAGACACTATTGGATTTACTAGCTAACCAGTGAATATGATGTCTTGAACTGTTCAACCGTTTGTGTAAACCAAGACAATGGAACTCACACAGTATATCCCCAGACACAGTTTAGTTCTCACTATTGTTTTCATTTTGGCTCTGAACAACCTGGTCTTTCATGAGTGCTCTAGAGAATTGTAGCCCTACACAAATCTCATAGAACCGGCCCAGTTCACACTCACATAGGTGATTCTTACGAAGAGTATCCTGCCATACTCCACTAGGTTTACCTAGATATAAGAATCATTAAAATTTTACTTAACCTCAAACGCTGCAGACATCACTATTTCATCAAAGAAATGGGTAGGAGTTAAACTCCCCAGTGATCTTTCTGAGTTATTCACAACTCGGTTGTCCCTTTGAACCTAGATCTGGGGATCTCCAGTCAACTAGGTTGGGTTGCCGTTGTGGTAACTCTTATTTAATAGGCTTAAGTCCATTCCCCTCGATAAATTCTCAACTAACTGTCTTGCTAACCCTTTAGTTAGTGGATCCGCTATGTTGTCTTTAGACTTAACATATTCTATGGAAATAATTCCATTAGAGAGTAGTTGTCTCACGGTGTTATGTCGACGATGAATGTGTCGTGACTTACCGTTATACATATGACTCTGTGCTCTACCTATAGCTGATTGACTATCGCAATGTATGCATATAGCAAGCACCAGTTTAGGCCATATTGGAATATCTTCAAGGAAGTGGCGAAGCCATTCTGCTTCTTCCCCAGCTTTGTCTAAAACTATGAATTCTGATTTCATAGTAGACCTAGCAATACAAGTCTGTTTGGAAGATTTCCAAGATACAGCCGCCCCACCAAGAGTAAAGACATACCCACTGGTAGACTTTGAGTATCTAGTATCCGATATCCAATTTGCATCATAATATCCTTCAAGTACTGCTGGATATCTAGTATAATTAAGCCCAATATTACAAGTAAATCGGAGATATCTTAGAACCCTTATAATTGCTTTCCAGTGTTCTACTCCCGGATTACTCGTATATCTACTTAATTTACTTACTGCATAAACTATATCCAGGCGAGTGCAGTTCATCAAGTACATTAAGCTTCCAATAATTTGGGCACATTCTAATTGAGAAATACTTTCCTGTACATTTTTAGATAGAAACAAATTAACATCTACAAGTGTTCTAGCAAGATGATCATCATCTTTACTAAATTTGTCAAGTATTTTCTCAATGTAATGAGATTGTGACAAAGCATAACCTTCTGATGTTTTGGTAATTTTCATACTAAGAATTACATCAGCAATGCCCATGTCCTTCATGTCAAAATGTTTATTCAACATTTTCTTGGTAGTTTTAATCATGTCATTATTACTACCTATGATGAGCATATCATCCACATAAAGACATACAATGACATAACCTTTGTCTGTGTTTTTAATATAAACACATTTGTCACACTCATTAATTTTAAATTCATTTGACATCATTGTTTTGTCAAATTTCTCATGTCATTACTTTAGCGCTTGTTTTAAACCATATAATGATTTAACCAATTTACACACTTTCTTTTCTTTTCCTAGAACAGAAAAACCTTCTGGTTGTTCCATGCAAATTTCTTCATTTAACTCACCATTTAAGAAAACGGTTTTCACATCCATTTGATGAATTTCTAGATTGTATAGAGATGCAATGGCAATTAGCATTCTAATAGATGTTATTCTAGTAACCGGTGAGTATGTGTCAAAATAATCAAGACCTTCTTTTTGTCTAAATCCTTTGACCACAAGTCTTGCCTTGTACTTGTCAATTGATCCATCCGCTTTCATTTTCCTTTTGAAAATCCACTTGTACCCAAGAGGTTTACAACCTGGTGGCAAGTCCACTAATTTCCAAGTGTGATTTTGCAAGATGGATTCAACTTCACTATTGACAGCTTCTTTCCATAAAGGAGCTTCAGGACTGGACATAGCCTCTTTAAAAGTTAAAGGCTCATTTTTTAATAAAAATGTTAGAAAATCTGGACCAAAAGATTTTGAGATTCTAGCGCGTTTACTACACCTAGGTTCCTCTTCCTCATTTTGATCCAACTCTTGTTCTTGATCATACTCTTGATCCTGACTAGTAATAGCATCATGAGATCTCTTATTGTTACTAGTCTCTTGTCTAGTCTTATTTGGAAATACATGTTCAAAGAAAGATGCATTCCAAGATTCAATAATAGTATTTACATGCATTTCGGAATGTTCTGATTTATGAATCAAAAACCGATATGCACTATTATTCTTGGCATAACCAATGAAAATGCAATAAATGGTCTTAGGACCTATCTTAGTCTTTTTAGGATTAGGAATAGCCACTTTAGCCAAACACCCCCACACTTTTAAGTATTTGTAGGATAGTACTCTACCATGCCACAATTCATAAGGTGTTTGATTCACCTTCTTTCGGGGTACTTTATTAAGTATATAATTAGCAGAAAGTATTGCTTCCCCCCACAAGTTCTGAGGTAATCCAGAACTGATTAACATGACATTCATCATTTTTTTTAAAGTCCTATTTTTCCTTTCAGCAATTCCATTTTGCTGAGGTGAGTAAGGAGCAGTAGTTTGATGAATTATTCCATGTTCTTTACAAAACTCACCAAAAGGTGATTCATATTCACCACCTCTATCACTTCTAATTTTCTTGATTTTCTTACCAAGTTGATTTTCAACTTCATTCTTATATTGAATGAAAGTTTCCAAAGTTTCATCCTTGGTTCGAATTAAATAAACATAACTATATCTAGTATAGTCATCTATAAAAGTGATAAAATATTTTTTCCCACCTCTGGTTTGAATTGATTTAAAATCACAAATGTCACTATGAATTAATTCAAGTGGTTCCGTACTTCTTTCAATTGAATGAAAATGAGTTTTAGATAATTTTGCCTCAACACAAATTTCACGTTTATGATTTTAATCAATGTCAAATTTAGGTAAATATTTCATATTAATTAATCTACGTAAAGATCCATAATTAACATATCCTAATCTACCATGCCATAAATTTGAAGACTCAAGCAAGTAAGAAGAAGATGTAGTATTATTAATAACTGAAGGTACAACGGTCATTACATTTAACTTGAAAAGGCCATCAGACATGTAACATTTTCCTACATACATCCCATTCTTAGTAAGTATAAATTTATCACTCTCAAATACTAGCCTAAACCCATTCTTACTCAACAAAGATCCGGAAACAAGATTCTTGCGAATGTCCGGTACATGCAGTACATTGTTGAGAGTGAGTTCCTTTCCCGACGTCATCTTGAGAACAATCTTTCCTTATCCTTTAACTTTAGAAGTTGAAGAGTTGCCCATAAAAAGTTGTTCACCATTGTTCACTGTAGAATAAGATGTGAACATCTTTTTGTCAGCACAAATATGGCGAGTAGCACCAGTGTCCACCCACCATTCTTTAGGATTTCCGACAAGATTTGTCTCGGAAACAACTGCAGAAAAATTGATGTCATCGACACCATTGGAAATATTGTCCACTTCGGTTATATGGGCTTGAACAGGCTTCTTGCTTGTTCTTCTTTTGCTTTTGCTTTTGCTATGGCAATCTTTGGCCCGATGTCTCTCTTTGTCACAGATGTAATATTTACCATTAAACTTGTACTTTTTATTTTCCCTCCCTTTAGAGCCTTGTGATGAACTTTCTCTAGAAGACTTTCGTTTCTTGGTTTTTAAAGAAAGTTCCATCACATTTGCCTTAGACTCCATAGGATGCTTACCAGCCCGTTTTTCAAAATTGCGGTTGTCCTCCTCAATTCTCAAACGCACAATTAATTCTTCCATAGAAATTTCTTTGCACTTGTGTTTGAGGTAGTTCTTGAATTCCTTCCAACCTTTTGGTAAATTTTCAATTAAGGCTGCAACTTAGAAGGATTCACTAAGAGACATACCTTCTGCGTGAATGTCATGCAGAATGAGTTATTCACGCAGAATGAGTTGAAAATCTTGAGCTTGGCTGATCACAGTTTTTTGAATCAACCATTACAAAATCCAGAAATCTGCCAACCACAAATTTCTTTGTGCCGGCATCTTCCGTTTTGTATTTTTTCTCCAAAGACTCCTAAAGTTCCTTTGCTGTCTTGATAGAATTGTAGACATTGTATAATGTGTTGTCAACTCCGTTCAAGATGTAGTTCCAGCAAAGGAAATCGGTATGTTTCCAGGCATCGACCGCAGCAACCACTTGCCGGTCGGTTTCATCCTCTTTCAAGATAGGAGCATCTTCACGGAGGAAACGGGCCAGGTTCAGAGTTGTAAGATAGAACAACATTTTCTGTTGCCATCTTTTAAAGTCAGTTCCTGAGAACTTCTCTGATTTTTCACCGTGATTTACCGGTACTGTTACAACAGGAGAGGGGGTTGGCGTCATTGCAGCCACCACAATAGTACTTGTTTGGACATTAGTTTCAGTAGCCATCAATTCTAATTTATAAAACAAAATTATAATTAGAATTTACACTACACAGAAAATTAAACCAAATTCACAGAATTAAATTCTGTAAAAAATAAAAGAAACGAGAATATAACTTTTATTTTCCGATTAATTTGGAAATAAAATAAAATTTTATTCAACCAAATTAATTTCACACCGGAAATAAAATTCTGTAAAAAATAAAAGAAATAACAATGTAACTTTTATTTTTCAATTAATTTGAAAATAAAATAAAATGTTATTTAACCAAATTAATTCCACACAGAAAATTAAATTTCTGTAAAATAAAAGAAATAAGAAAATAACTTTTATTTTTTCAATTAATTTGGAACTAAAATAAAATTTTATTTAACCAAATTAATTCCACACAGAAAATTAAATTCTATAAAATAAAAGAAATAAGAAAATAACTTTTATTTTTTCAATTAATTTGGAAATAAAATAAAATTTTATTTAACCAAATTAATTCCACACAGAAAATTAATTTCTATAACACTTCAATAATTAAAATACTAAAACAGAATTTTAAGTAATGAAAACTCAGAAAATAATTTCTAAAACCCAAAATTAATTTCTGAAAAAATTTCACAAAAATATATTCTTAATTGTTAATGACACCAGTGTCGTACTACTAGTTGTCAAAGAAAATAGACAGTATATTACTACTATCTGTCAAATAACATATAATCAGTATTTGTTTTTCCAACCAAAATATTATTTTGTAAATCCACATAAAATAATTTTCTTAAAAGAAGAAAGAAAAAAGGAAACAAACGAAAAATTCTGTAAACAGAATAATTCGAATCTGTCTTAAGATTGTTGGAACAATCTTCTGTGTAAATAAAATAAATTGAAATAATTCAAACAAAATAAAATAAAACTTACAGAATTTATTTTGTTGAATCGAATCAATAATTAAAGACCAAGTCGAGTGTGTGACACTCTGTCCTTAAGACAGATTCGCCCCGCTACGGTGCTTATGGTTATGTGGCGTCTATCTCCCAGGATACAATGATTTTCACAAATTTGTAGTAGCACTTCAAACAAATTTGTTCGGCGAACTAGAACCTTGTGTTCTATAACTCTCTGAAATTTATTCTAAATATAATATGAAGAATAAAGGACGCAAGAGAGCAAAATGAGGCAAGGAAAATGAAATTTCGGAATCAATCAAAATTGGAATGGGACAGCCTTTATATAGGCTTTGTTGGCACCTATTCAATTTAAATAGAAAAGGTATGAAGAAGGGACAGAACCCTTCCTTTGAAATAAAGAGACACTATGAAAGGTTTGCACCCTTTCATTCAAATGGAGATTTGACCCTTTCTTTAAAATAAAAAGACGCCATGAAAGGTTACACCATTTCATTCAAAATAAAGTCTATTTCAATTCACAACTACCTCTTTATAAATTTTCCAACAAAAACCAAATTAAAATTTTAAAGTTAAAATCAAATCAATTAAAATTACAGGAATTAAATTGACATAAGAGTCCAAATATAGGTACTACTATTGTAATTTCCCATTTTATTTTAATTTTTTTGTAAATATAAATCAGAATCTATTATGCTTCAACCCACCCATGCCTAGGTGGATTTGGAGTTATTTTTCAATTGATCAACTCTTTTTTCATGCTTCACTTCTCTGGTAGTGTCCAAAAGTTATATTCGTGTTTGATTGTGTTTTTTAATTTTATTTACATATATATATATATATATATATCCATATTTTCAGAAATAAAAGTATTGAATTTTTCGAAAAGCTTAATCATTTTCAATTTTTATTTTTTTATTTTTTGAAAAAATAGTTTTCAAAAAATGAAAAAAACCCATTTAGTATTTCTTAAAATGTAAGTTTGGAAAACGAAAACAGGAAAAAAAAAATTAAAAAAAAAACACACACACACACGTAACCAAACAGTATTTTTTATTTAGTAAAGATTCTTAACAATAATCCTTAATAATGCTTAGAACTGACAAAGCTCAAAAAACTGTGTTATTTCTCTGGTCCCCATAAGCCTCACGCGATCAAATAAAAAAGGAAAATGTTTTTTAGCACTAAAAAAAGTGCCCCTAATGCCCCTAATTTCCCTTTTTGGTAATTATTATTTTTTTTTTATAACTGTTTTTTTTTTTTTTTTCTTTCTTTCCTTAAAAGGAATTTCGGGGCATTAGTGCCCCCCTTTTCGAGCTGCACATCACAGCTGAAAAACCATGTGTTATTTTGTGAGTCAAACAATTAAAGAGAAGACCCAAGTGCTAGAATATTCCAAATAAAATAAAATATTTGTTTTGAGAACGTTTAAAATTCTCAATTCTTTTTTTTTTATTTATAAAAATTATAGATAAAATAATTTATGTCTGCTATGAACTGATCTATAGAGATTAAAGAAAACATAAAAATCAAACCTACATTTTTTAAAAAAATATATAATTCCATAGAGAGAGAGAGAGAGAGAGAGAGAGAGAGAGGAAAAAAGAAAACAATTTGACAATAATGCAGATTACAAGATAGCATAATTTTTGGAAAACCATTTAGAATTAATTATTTGTGATATAGTAGGTCGTGTTATTTCTTCAATTGAGGGTTTGTTTGGATCATTTTAATTGCACGAAGACGTTTTTAGCTTTCTATTTAATTTTGAAAAATTAAAATTGTTTGATAATTGTTATGATAGTAGTGAGAGAAAAAAATATATATATATTATACATTCAATGAATCAATACAATAGGGGAAGCTTGTATATAGGTTAAGAAACCTAGGTGTATAGGAATACAAGAATTCTAAGTATAACAAGAATAAATGACTGCTAACACTCCCCCTCAAGCTCAAGGTGGTAAGGTAAATAGCAACTTGAGCTTGGCCAGGAAATCAGAGAAGCGTCTTGGAAGATGAGCTTTGGTGAAGAGATCGGCGGTCTGATCAGCGGAGGTAACAAAGAGAAGACGAATAGTGCCCTTAGTAACATGTTAGCGTATGAAGTGGCAATCCATCTCAATATGCTTGGTGCGATCATAGAAGACATCATTATGTGCAATCTGAAAATCAGAAAGAGACACAGTAGGAGTAGAAATGTGACCAGTGTGACGACAGTCATATGCGAACCATCAGCAGTGTGGATAATGAGGACAGAAGATGATGATGATATAGAAGAAAACATAGTGGAGTCAGAAGTCATATGATTACAGCATGCGGAATCAAAATACCAGGGAGAATTACTTGTAATCACTGAAAGAGCAGTAGAAGGAGGAGTATCGGTTTTGGCAAGCACTTGTTGGATAAGGGACTCAATATCATCTATAGAGAATGAAGGAGTAGCGGAAGCAGTGGAGTGGGAAGGAGAAGAACCCTCAGAGGCAACAGCAGCAGAGCGAGAACCTTGGCCAGATTTGGATTGATATCCAGAACAAGAAGACCCTTTCTTGGAAGAGGCTCGAGGACAATGGCGTTGGAGATGACCGGGAGCAGTCTTATGGCAAGTAAAGCATTCGCAAACCGGGCATTGAACAAAAGAGTGAGTGGCAGGCAGGCCACGGTTGAGACAATACTGGCATGAACTAGCAGGCGGTGAAGATGAAGAGCTTTGGAATGATGGCGTAGCAAGAACAGAATCCATATTTTGAGGTTTAAGAGTCCCAAAACAAGTCTCTTCTGATAAAAGTTCAGTAATGGCTTGCTCTAAAGTGGGCAAGGGCAAACGATAGAGCAATGAAACACGTATGGGTTCAAAAGTGCTATGGAGAGCCATAAGGAACTATAATAGTCGCTGATGATTCTGATGAGGAATAAACAGCTGCGCATCTTCAGAATATGCCCATGTAGGCTTAGAAAGAGCTAGTTGGTCCCAAATAGATGACATCTGGGATAAGAATTCATTGATAGACTGATCGGGTGGCTGGCGGATGTGATGAAAAGTCTGCAACGGTTGACATTGATGAGCATGGCCACTGGTCTGATAACGGTCCCTCAAGAAATCCCAAATTGCTTTGGCAGGGGAAGTAATTTGAGTATCATCCTGGAACCGGCCAAACTGAAGATGAATGGAGGGAACTGAGGTAGCCCGGAACCAGGTGATAATTTGATAATTCTTATTTTCCCATTCATCAAGACGATCATCGAAGGCAGAGTCAGTCTCATCCTCCTTCTGGTTGGGTTTGGGAAGAGCACCAGTAATGATCCGCCAAAGGCGCTTCCCTTTGATGAAGCTAGAGAGAGCTTGGGCCCAACTAATATAATTTGACCCATCAAGGATAATAGAAATAGAGTGGATGTGCTCGGTACGATCTTTGATGCTCAAATAGGGCAAAAAAAGGAAGATGGTGCTTTGTAGAGACTGATTTTGCCAAAACAGAGCACACCAACAGATTCAGGAGGCTGAAAACAGGTGGGATATGGTCTGAATAGGCCAAAAACACGGCCAAAAAGGTGGCAAAGCGGTTGGTCAAAGTTGTTTGACCAACCAGGGGAACCAATCAGTAGGGCTGACGTCACAGCAAAGACGCTAACGTCAAAACATGCGGCGCACGTCAGTAGAGGTACGCGTGGCGCACGATAGCAAAAAGAGCTGTGGCGCACAATCAACCAGGGCTGACGTTAGTGATGACGTCAGAACACGCGGCTCATGGTAGCAAGTGAGCTCGCAGCGCAAAATAGCGCGAGACAGGGGCAAAGGCGCATCGAGGCACATAGAAAACGGCACAGCGCGTGTCTATCTTTTGGTGGCGCGTGACAGCACGTGTAGAGGCGGATGAAGATGATTCTGATGGTGTTGGCTTCGTTTTGAAGAGACAAAGAAGATGGTGTAGTTCAATCGTCGAAACAAGATAGTACAAGATACCCCAAAAAAAACCAACACGAAAAGAAATCAATTTGCCAGACAAGAGAGAGAAAAAAAAACATAAAGAAGAAGAAGAGGAGGTTAGGAAAAAAAACCTTAGGCTCTGATACCATGTTATGATAGTAGAGAGAGAAAAAAAATAATATGTATTATATATTCAATGAATCAATACAATAGGGGAAACCTGTATATATAGTCTAAAAAAACCTAGGTGTATAGGAATGTAAGAATCATAAGTATAACAGGAATAGATGATTGCTAAACAATAATGATAGTTCCAAATATTTTCTAAATCTTGAAGATTTTTTGAAAGTTGACATTTTTAATGATATTAATGATTTATATTTGTTTTCAGAAACTAGAAGAAAATAGGAGGAAAAAAAAACATTTAATTGATGTATTAATTATATTAAAAGACTAAATTTTTTTCCTAGATATATGCATTGCCTACAAAATACAGTTAACAATACATGTAACAATTGCATATTCATAAAAATATATAATATATCGAAATTAAACGAATAAAATAAAATTAAATTTAAGGTCTTACCTAAAGCTATGGCCTATGGAGTCACACTCTTTGTTTACTATGTAGAATATGTGCCTAAATAAATAAATTAGACTAACAAATCAAAAGAAAAAAATTCTGCGACAGATTGAACTTGTAGAGAAAAAAAAATCCAATGTCAAGTTTTCTGATAGACGACTTTCAATTTAATTGTGTAAATTTTCTCGACATTTTTGCTATATTATTTCTGAATACCAAACAAGTTACCCATCCCATATTTGCATTTATGATGATAAATAAATACAATTAATATTGAGATATTTCCCTGCTTGAATTGTATGAGACGAAATTTTCATGTACGGTTCTCAAAAGGGGTTCGTGTTGATAGAAATTATTCTCTGTTTGGTTTTGGACTCAACATAACTTTGAGTTGTGTGTGTGTGTGTGTGTGTGTGTTGTGTGTTTACTTTACTTTTTTAATATTTTTAATTAAAAAAACTCTTTTTTTAGATGTACCTAACTTAAATGTACCTAAAAAGTATAATATTTGTAAATTTATTTTAGAAATTTTAATAAATACAAAAAAATATAAATTTTCATTATATTTTGGTATTTATTGATTTTTATAATTATATTTATGTACAAATATTTAATTTTTAGATACATTTAGGTTAGGTACATTTATAAAAAAATAATTAAAATATAAATAAATAAAAAAAGTTCATTAAAAACAATATAACAAAACACGAAAATTAAAAACTCAAAAATTGAAAATTTGTATTTGAAAATTCCAAATCAAACAGAATTTTGCATGGTGTTTTTGTTTGTTTACTAAATTAGGTACATTCATATCATATATTAATAATTATATTTTAAGAACAAAACATAGTAGAAGTTTATTGCAAATAGCAAGTTTTATATTTGGGTATAGGCTACATAGGTCTAAGTTAAATTAGGACAAAATATTAGTTGGAAATCAGTTTAATTTAATTATTAATAGAGGTCGGTTTGTCCTTTGCTTATACCATGATGGCATGACTTTGGACAAATATTGCATCATTTTCATAAGATTTGGATCCAAAAACACCCATTTGTCTTTCCATTTATTTGTGGGTTTTTGCAATTTGTATTTGTTTTGGGTATTTTTTGTTTTTTGTTGTATTATTTGTGCGATGGACCAATTACACTAATCCTTCTCAATTATGGGCTTTGTCGTATTTTAATCTTTTATGTTTCAATTGAAATATGAAATATTAATTTATTTGTAACGAAGGATATTTTTGAAATAATCACCAAACTAATTAAGGAACTGATTTCTTTGTTGTCTACTAATGTGGATTAGACAGTCTAGTTCAGCTTATTGGGTTTGCATGGCTCTGCTTCAAAAATTTATTTCGCTCATTTTTAGGTTTTTGTGTGTGGATAATTCATGTAAAAAAAATAGATTAATTTCATAATTGTACATATATAATTTTATCTCAAAACAATGAATAACAAACATAATGGATAATAAAATCAAGTGACTACAATTAGCCGACATGGATAATTTATATCACATAGAAACCTAAAAAATAAACATAATGGATTGCCGAAGCGGGGCTCATGACAAGCCTAATGAGCCAAACTAAATCGTCCAATCCACTAGTAGATTAGAGAGAAATCCGTACCTTTAGTTCCAAAAAAAATAAACACGTCACATTTCAATTGAAACATAAAAGACTAAAGTACAACAAAGCACATAAATTGGGAATCATTAGTAATTTGGGAACAACACCAAGCATAGGGATTACATAACAGCAATATTAGAACACTAACCATTATATCAATAAATATATTAACTAAGATACAAGACATGCATGTGGGATTTATCCTTGATGTGAGACCCAATTAATACACTAGTTTTATTTATTTATTTATTTATTAGAACTTGATACACTAGTTAACATTATTAATTATCTAAAACACTCATTTCATATTTCATAGACTAAATTGACACCATTTGAAAATAGCCATAAAAGGCATATAGTATGAACCATTAGTGTAAGTAGTATTATTGAATTTATTGTATACTTGTGACATATTGCTATTGAAATTTCTCAAATAATTGAATGCTTGTAAAATTAAAATTAAAATTAAAATAAAATAAGGAAAGGGAGATCCATAGTATAGAGCTCCAACCTATCCATTGATAGAAAAAAAGAAATGGATGAATTGAGTGGATCCAATGATGATTTATGACTTCGTGCATGCCAAATATGTCCACATTAATTATTGAACCAAATGTATGAAACACCTAATTATATATATATATATACAATCTTGGATTAATTGTGGATATGGACAGGATACATGTGAAATTGAGTTTAAAATCATGATTCGTATTTGTGATATTTAAAGTTGCCTATTTAGAAAATGAAATGATTCGGCATGGTATATTATACTTGGTACGAATCATAATGAGCTTTGACCATTTAATTGTTTTCTACCTCCAAAATAATTTATTCACATGTGTGGCACATGCTTAATTTATTTAGAATTTTTGTCGTGCACTTCAGGTTATAATAATATATATATATATATATATATAAATTGTGATTAATGTGCCTTCTGATGAGATGAAGAGAGCATTGCCTTCTATGACTAAGAGGTACATGTCAGAGGTGAGCAAATTTTGTTCTAATCTAGGGTAGATTTTGTTGTCTAAAATTGTATAATTAAATAAGATAAATAGATTCATAATTTATTAAATCAAATAATAGAACACCAAATAAACCTATATTTTATCAATTACATTGTAGAGCATGAAACATGATACATAAAACATGATTAATAGAAATTACATGTTTAATCGAAATATTGAGAATAAGGAATCAAACCAAATTATGTGTGATACCACAGTGTCCTTAAAACAGATTGGCCGTCTCATCATAGATGCTGGAGGAACGTTGACTTCTGTTTCCAAGATAAGATGGTTTAGACCGGCTAATGTAGAAGTAACTTCTGTTAGCTTTGGCGAACCGACAATGACAACACTCTCTCACACAAGAAGAAAATTATAGACACAAGCAGATTGACTGTATAATTCTAGAAAGGCAAAAATTGTGTGAACAACAAGGAAGATGGGTCTTCTTTTATAACCATGGGGGAGAGAGAAAGAGCCTCCAACCATGAAGGCTAGCATCTAATGCCCATGAAGGCTGGCAACTAATGGCTATTACTCCTGCAAAATTGCTAGAGTAATGGATCAAAACTGATGGGAGAAAATATTTGAGATATATTATCTGTATACACAAGTGTGTATATCTGCAACAGACTTGGCCCAAAAGATTAAGTTAATGGACCATCAATCCAGCCCAGCCCAAACCTAATCTATTCTAGCAAGCCTCAAGCCTCAAGCCCAAGCCAAGCCCAAGCCCAAGATCCACAACCCATGGACCACGAACTCGGACTAGGCCCATTTATGGGCCAACTGTACGTCTCATAGGCCAACTGTACCGTCTCCGAGCACGTGAGTCAACTGTATGCCTTTATAGCCGTCCCTATATAGGACAACTATTTCTGCTAGTGCTAATGGATGTACCATGTATGATGAACTGCAAATTCTGAATATGAATCCATTTCTGATAGCTACTGAATTTTGTTTTCTGTAACTGTTATGGACAATATTCATTAAAACCCTTTACTCTGTTATTATTCACTGGGCTCCAACTCACTGTAATTATTTATGTATGCAGGTGACTAGACGCGTGATCAGGCCCAGAATTGAAGGCCTAAGTTCTGTTTTGTCAAGCCACCCACCGTGCCTCTCGGGAAGGTTCCCGTGTATAGAAGTCAAGTTTTGTGGACCATGTTAAGACTTATGTGGACATGACATCTTATGTATATATATTATAAGGTTTCAAATTTCTGTCTCATATATGCCTGCACAACTCTATGGACTATGTATGTTTTGTATGTTTGTTTCTGCAGCCCCTAATTATATGTTATTCTATTAAGAGGCCTTTGGTAATCCAAAGATTACTGGTCGGTTACGATACTAAACCTATAGGGGCGGGTTTGGATCGTGACAGAATGGTATCAGAGCACGAGTTATACCATACACACAAGTCCATATGAGCTATAGGATGTCCTAGAAAAGGAATAGGGACATTTCCATCTGCATGTGAGTGTGTGTAATACTTTATGTACTGAGTACTGCCTATGAACATGAACCTATGAAATTGGAAAGAATGAACTGACCCTGAATGCTCCAAACATTGTGAAAGGAATTACTTGCCTATGCTTATTATTGTTTTGTTTACCTATAGCAACATAGAGAATGCAAGCGTTAATGATACAAGTGAATCTTCCGAAGCTCGAATGAGTCAGATGGAATAAATGTTAGCAGTCTTAACAGAAACTTTGAGGCAACAACCTCTGCCCCCTCCACCTCTGCCGATACAAGTTGAACCGAATAACAACGATATCATCAACCTAACACAGAAGTTCATGATGATGAAACCGCCAACTTTCCTTGGTGGTATTGAACCATTAAAGGCAGAGACATGGTTCCTAGAGATGGAAAAGTTGTTTAAAGTGTTTCCATGCCCCAAGACTTAGAAGATTCTCTTGGTCACCTATACTTTAAAAGATGAAGCCCGTTGATGAAGGTTGTTAATTCGAACGAACAATGGGAATATGACATAGGCTCAATTCAATGAGATCTTCTATGACAAGTATTTTTCCCAGTGTTTTCGAGACCGGAAAGTTTCAAAATTTCAAGAACTTAAGCAAGGCAACATGTCCGTAGTCGAGTACTAGGCTAAATTCACTAAATTAGCTCGCTTTGCTCCTCACATGGTAGATACGAACTATCAAAAAGCTCAAAAATTTGAAGGAGGATTAGACTTAGATGTATTTGATCGGGTAAGCATCTTAAAGCTGCCCACATATGTAGACGTACTTGACAAAGCTCTGATAGTTGAAGCCAATCTAGCAGCAAAGAAACAGGCTAAAGCTCCAATGACTGAATGGAAAAGTAAAAGATCTGGATTCAGTTTCAAGAAGGGTCGTTCATTTGCTATGAATAAGAAACAAAATACGGGATCTTCTAGCAGCTCAAGTCAAAGCAGTGGGTCTGCGCCTGTTTGTACTCAATATAGGAGGAGACATAGAGGAGTTTGCCATCGGGTATCGAGGGCCTGTTTCCGATGTGGCAAGACAAGCCACATGATAAAAGATTGTCCAATCGGGTCAGAGAATGCCAACCGTCCTGTAGCAAGTTCAACAGGATCCGCTTCTAGATCAAGAACAAATGTTAGAACTAATACGAGAAGAGAACCCTCGAGACAGGGTAGAGTTTTTGCACTTGTGCTTGGCGACGTACAAAATACTGAATCAGTGGTGTCAGATATAATTTCTATCTGTGCTTAGAATGCCTATGTGTTGATAGATTTTGGTTCCACACATTCCTTTGTGTCGTATGCTTTTTCTCAGAAATTAACTAGACCATTAGAACCTATGACCTGTTTATTATCTGTGTCTACACCATCTGGAGGTTCTATGATATGTGCTTATATATATCTGGCATGTGATATTATGATTGGTGATAGGACGTTATATGTTAATTTGCTACTTTTGAGTATTGATAATTTTGATTGTATTTTGATAATGGATTGGTTGAGAAAATACTGTGCCACCATTTGATTGTGTGAGTAAATCTATTGTGTTTAGACCACCTGGTATACCTGAGTTTGTTTTTACTGGAAATGGGATAGTTCCTCCGCTATACTTGATTTCATGTATGAACGCTAGAAAATTGTTAAGAAAATGTTGTCGAGGCTACTTGTGTTGTATGTTGACTGTATCTTCGGATAGTGCTAATGTGGAAACAATTCCTGTAACAACCCCAACTTCTGATTAACACGAAATCCATGATTAAGAATGCTTAATAAGTAATTAAAGTGAAATTTTGCATTCATTATGTGTGTTATGTGTTATATGAGTTTCTATCTGTTCTGTGTAGGAATATGTCTCTAATTTTGTTCTATTCTGTAAAATTAAAGGCCCTATCGGCATCTGATCATGAAATTGACTTGGTTTTTGTGTTAATTGGAATTTTTAGAATTGTTTGGTAGGTTCAATTAAAATTCAGTTCGGAACGATTAAATTAGAATAAATTAATGCTCATTAGATTAGTGGTAAACTAATTAATTAATTTCTTTAATCAAGCCTATTTAAGGCCACCTCAATACCTCTTATACACTTTTGCATCCCATTTCCTCTTGCTTGAACACCAAAACGTGAGAGAGAGAGAGAGAGAGAGAGAGAGAGAGAGAGAAGAGAAGTTTAAGCTCAAATTGAGAGGATTGCTTGAGAACTTGAGAATTTGGCTTGGAACCTCCATCTATTGATCATCTAGACCATCATTGACAAGTCTAGGTAAGAATTCAACCCTTAGATTATACAATTGTAATGTGTAGGACATGAACTCTAAAGAATTAAGTAGGTTGATACAAGAATTGAGTTAGAATTGAAAAGAATCGAACCATATCATGCATGCATGCTCATTTCATCACAATTTGAAGTTGTTTTCAAAGAATTTCCTCTTACATGTCCTCATTTTGGCCTTGATCAGAGAATTCAATATGTTTTTGAGTTAGACACCTCATTTGATCATGTTTTGAAAGCTTTGAACTTGCACCTTTATATGCATGATATGTAATGATATGTTTTCACAATTTCAAGTTTGAGTTTTGAATAATTAACAAAGCTTTTGGACTTAATTTTGTGAAATGATTTTGAAGTCACCATGTTTTATCAGTTTACTAGTGTTTTCTCAAGTTTTGGGGGCCAAAAGTTGCATTTTGAGACTTTGAATTTGAGTTTTGCAATTTGGAGGTGAATCTGGAAATCCTAGAATTCGCCATCTCCGCTCGAGCGACAGATCCTGCACTCGAGCGGCCACCTTTGTTTTTGCATACCCACTCGAGCGACCAGAAGTCTGCTCGAGCATGAAATGCAAGCTCCTAAAAGTTTCATGTTTTTGCAGACCGCTCGAGCGGCAAGGGTTGCGCTCAAGCGAGGACTTGAGTCTCTCGCTTGAGCGACCGTCGAGCGTTCGTCGAGCATGAAAATCACACAACCAATACTGTTTCAAAGTTTGTAGACTGCTCAAGCGAGGGAATCTACACTCGAGTGGCCCTTCACATGTTTGCATGTCCGTTTGAGTGAAGGAAGTTGCGCTCAAGCGTGACCCCTGTTTTCAGCAAGTTTGGTTATGAGTCTCAAAGTGTATTTTGGTATTCACATTGCATCCTAGACATTCCTAGGCCATGTTTAAGACTCAATAAAAGGCTAAGACTTAGAAACACACCAATAATGAAACCAAAGAAGTTAAGTATCAACCGAGTGTGTGTTTCATTATGTGTTTCCACTATATGTGTGTAGGTCATGCACCACAAGTTATCTGATTTGTCTGTTCTATAAGTGGAGCCATCTATGAGTAACAACTCTGTAAAGTTATCTTTAACTTTAACTATTTTCTAATGCTATGAAATGATCAGTTTTCTGAAATGCGATGTTTTGTATAAATGAATGATTGTCCAAATTTCTGAAATGTATTAGTGGCATCCTTATCACAAGGCCCTTACCTGGGGGTAGTAATATCGTGGTCTACAAGTACAAGGCCTTTGCCCGAGAGTAATAATACCATGTCTTTTTAAGCAAGGCCCTTGCCCGGGGGTAATAATACCGTGGTCTCATGGCCCTTACCCGAGGGTAACAATACCGTGACTCAAGTATATTACAAGTTCCCAGTACCGGAGGTTCCTTATGGAACTAACAAGCAAGATAACGCTAATGGATGTACCATGTATGATTAAGCATGAATTCTGATTTTCATATGAAGTTTGAACAAGAATATGAATACACATCTGTTTTTTATTTGAATTCTGATTTCTGAATCTGTTAGGGACATCATTCATTTAAACCCTTTACTCTGTTATTATTCACTGGGCTCCCGCTCACTGTTTATATTATGTATATAGGTGATCAGGCACGTGACCAGGGCCAAAGTTGACGGCCTAAGATTTTCTTTTGTCAGCCAACCACCACACCTCTCAAAAAGGTTCCTTTTGAGAGGTCCATATCAAGGCTTTATTTGGTTTTGTTCTGTTTATCTGTACTTGGGCTGGGTCCCCTTTTGACTTTATCTGTGTAAATGGGTGACATAAGACTATTGTATTTATGACGTCACATGTATATATATATAAGTTTGTTTTGAAAATTCTGTCTCATATATGTCATCATAACTCAATGGACTATGTATGTTTATATATTGCTTCATCAGCCCCTAATTATATGTTATACTGTTAAGAGGCCTTCGGTAATCCAAGGATTACTGACTGGTTACAATGCTAAACCTATAGGGACGAGTTTGGGTCTTGACAATTCCTGTAGTCTATGAATTTCCTGATATGTTTCCTAATGACCAACCTGGGGAGTTAATTGACAAGGAAGTTGAGTTCACCATTGATGTAGTACTCGAGACACAACCAATTTCAAGGACCCCTTATAAAATGTCAACTTCTGAATTGAAAGAGTTGAAAGTCCAACTCCAAGAACTCTTAGACAAGAAATTCATCCGCCCGAGCACCTCACCTTGGGGAGCTCCAGTATTATTTGTCAAAAAGAAATATGGGTCTTTGAGGCTGTGTATCGACTACCGTGAGTTAAACAAAGTAACCGTGAAGAACAAGTACCCCTTGCCCTGAATAGATGACCTATTTGACCAACTTCAGGGAGCACAAGTATTCTCTAAGATAGATCTTAGATTCGGGTATCACCAGTTAAGGGTCAAGGCAAAAGATGTAAAGAAAATAGTATTCAGAACTAGCTATACCATGAATTTTTAGTCATGCCATTTAGGGTAACAAATGCACTCGCAGCCTTTATGGACCTGATGAATATGGTTTCCAAACAATTTCTAGATGAGTTTGTAGTCGTGTTATTGATGATATTCTGATTTATTTCAAAAGTAGGGGAGAGCATGCGAGTAATTGGAAAACTGCTTTACAGATTTTGGGAGAAAAGAAGTTATATGCCAAATTGTCCAAATGTGAATTCTGGCTTGATAGTATAGCATTTCTGGGATATGTGATCAACAAGGATGGTGTATCAGTAGACCCACAGAAAATTGAAGCCATTGTCGATTGGCCAAGACCAACCAACGTGTCAGAAGTTAGAAGTTTTCCGGGGCTTGCTGGTTACTATAGAAGATTTGTGAAAGATTTCTCAAAACTTGCCATGCCATTGACACAATTGACACAGAAAAATGTACCATTTGATTGAAATGATCAACCGGAGTCAACCTTCCAAGAATTGAAAACTAGACTGGTAACTGCACTAATTCTGGCCTTGCCTAACGAAACTGATAGGTTTCAGATTTTCAATGATGCTTCCTACAAGGGTTTGGGGTGCGTGTTAATGCAAAATGGGAAAGTGATTGGTTATGTCTCTCAACGACTCCGCCTGCATGAAAAGAATGACCCGACTCAAAAGCTTGAATTGGCAGCAGTGGTGTTTGCTTTGAAAATTTGGCGTCATTATCTGTATGGAGTAACTTGTGAGATATATACAGATCATAAAAGCTTAAAATATTTCTTCACCCAAAAAGAACTGAACATGAGACAGAGGCGATGGCTCGAACTAATTAAAGATTATGACTTGCAAATTCAATACCATCTGGGAAAAGCAAATACAGTGGCAAACGCTTGGAGCCGGAAATCAGTTGGAACCTTGTCGTGTTTGCTTACTAATCAGAAAGAGTTAATAGCCGACTTGGAGAACAATGAAATTGAGATAGTCCTACGTGAACAATGCGGGATTCTAGCCCCCATCTCTACCCAGCCTGTTATCATAGAAGAAATTAGAGAGAAACAACATGAAGATAAGTTTTTAAAGAAAATTATTGATGAGATTGACTCAAAACCAAAGCCGGGATTTGTGTTTGAGAATAATGTGTTGAAATTCCAGAATAGACTTTGTATATCGGATTGTTCTGACTTGAGGAAACGTGTTATGACCGAAGCACACAATTCTAAATTCGCTATGCATCCGGGGAATACAAAGATGTACCATAATTTGAAACAGAATTTTGGTGGCCTAGAATGAAGAAAAACATCGCTGATTTTGTGGGTAGATGTTTGCATTGCCAACAAGTTAAAGCCGAACATCAACGACCCGCTGGGTTACTACAGCCTCTTCCAATACTTGAATGAAAATGGGAGCATATTACCATGGATTTCATTGTTGGATTGCCTCGCTCTTCCCGAGGTATGGACTTTATTTGGGTCATTATTGATCGTTTAACTAAATGTGCACACTTTTTACTTGTCAAGTCTTTATAGAATGCGGATAAGTTAGCCAACTTGTATGTCAATGAGATTATGAAATTACATGGAGTTCCAGTGTCCATAGTATCTGACAGAGATCCTAAGTTCAGTTCAAGATTCTGGCAGAGTCTACAGCAAGCTTTGGGAACTGAGTTGAGACTGAACAGTGCTTATTATCCGCAGACAGACAGCCAATCTGCATAGACCATTCAAACATTGGAGGACATGTTACGGATGTGTGTGTTAGACTTTCAAGGCAATTGGGAGACCTACTTACTATTGGCCAAATTTATGTATAATAATTACTACCACTCGAGTATCAGTATAGCCCCTTATGAAGCTTTGTACGGTAAGAAATGCCGTTCTCTGATCTGTTGGGTTGAAATAGGTGACAGACCTTTGCTGGGACCGGAACTTGTTCAAGAAACAACAGAAAATGTAAAATTGATTCAACAAAGACTGAAAACTGCGCAAAGTTGTCAAAAGAGTTATGCGGATGTCCAACGAAGAGATAGGGAATATGAAGTCAAGGATCATGTGTTTATCAAAGTAACTCCGATGAAAGGCTAGACACGGTTTGGAGTGAAAGGCAAATTGGCACCGAGATATGTTGGATCATATGAAGTCCTTAAGAAAATCAACCTAGTGACGTATCGGGTAGTCTTACCGCCGATCATGGAACATATGTATAATATTTTCCACGTCTCTATGTTTCGGGACTATCTACGAGATCCGTTACATGTCATTAAACTAACACAAGCGCTTTTGAAAGATGACTACACCTATAAGGAGAACCAATTCAGATTGTGAATCAAATAATCAAAAGATTGAGAAACAAGGAAATTCCATTAGTAAAAGTGAATTGGCAGAACCACGGAGGAACTTATGCAACCTGGGAGACAGAAGAAGACATGATGAAAAAATACCCTGATTTATTTCCATTGGACCCAGTATTCTTCCAATCTGAAGGTAATTCGAGTATAGAGAACCAAACTCTTTAAAGGGGAAGGACTGTGACAACCCCGACCTATGATTAACCGATAAACCATGATTAATTGTGCCTAATGAGTAATTAAAATAAAATTCTACATTAATTACATATGTTATGTGCTATATGAGTTTCTATTTGTCTATCGTAGGAATATCTATTTCTATTTCTATTTTGTTCTGTGAATTGGAGGTCTTATCGGCATCTAATCACAAAATTGACTTGGTATACATGTTAGTTGGAATTTTTAGAATGTTATGGTAGGTTTCATTGAAGTTCGATTCGGAACGAATTAATTAGATTAATTAATGTCCACTTGGTTAGTTTTAATTACCACTAGGTAAGCCTATATAAGGCTCCTTATATGCTTCAACTCATTCCTTTCTTTATCTTTGAGCCTAAACACACACAACCTGAGAGAGAAAAAGATAGACCAAGAAAGAGATTGAAATCAAGAAGAATAAGAGAGAATTGCTAAGGGAAAGCAAGAATTGGAAGGAATTGGTGATAGTTTGTTGAGCCTAGCTAGAATCTAAAGAGAATTGTGGACTCTAGGTAAGAAATTAACTCACACTCTATGAGTTTAAGTTATCGTATATATCATTCAAGAGAATTAAGTGAATTAATTTGACAATTAAGCTAGAATTGGAGAAATGAATTCAAACCATGCATGCATGCATGCATATTTCATAGCATTTTGAAGTTGTTTCCCAAGAATTTCCTCATGCATGTTAGTAATCACCTTAGTTTTGGCAATTTATCAAGTTTCATGTCATTTAGTGTCATTAGATCATGTTTTGGAAGTTTTGAAGTCAAGGCAATATGTGCATGTTATGTTTTCTAAGAATTGAGTTTTGTTTTGCACAATTGGCAAGCTTTTGGGCTTTGATTTTGCGAAATGATTTAGAATTCCCAATGTTTTCCAAGTTCACATATGATTCCTCAAGTTTTTGGCCTAAAAAGATGAGTTTTGAAGTATTTGATTTGAGTTTGGAAGCTTGGAAGTGAATATAAAAATTCCAGAATTCAACCTCTCCGCTCGAGCGACAGATCTTGCGCTCGAGCGACCATCCTTATTTTTGTAGTTCCGCTCAAGCGACCAAAAGTTGGCTCGAGCGTAAAATGCATGCTCCTAGAAGTTCATATGTTTTGCAGACCGCTCAAGTGAAAGGAGTTGTGCTCGAGCAAAGACCTAAGTCTCTCACACTCGAGCGACCGTCGAGTGTAAAAATCACACAACCAATACTTTTACAGATCGCTTAAGTGAAAGAATGTATGCTCGAGCGACCACTCACATTTTGCATGTCTGCTTGAGCGAAGGAAGTTGCGCTCGAGCGGGACCCCTGTTTTCAGCAAGTTTTATTAAATGTTTTCAAGTGCATTTTAGTATCCTCATTGCATCCTAGGCATTCCTAGGCCAAGATTAAGACATGATAACGCGGATAAGACATGGAAACGCACTAAGAACAAAACACAATGATTGTAATGAATCCTGGGCACGTGTTTCAATGTGTACATGTTATGTGTTGTTTATAGGTCATGCGCTGTAAGCTATCTAATCTATCTGCTTCATCTGTTCTGCAATTGGAGCCACTGTGAGTTATAACTTTGTAAAGCTATATTCAATCATAAGTATTTTCTGAATGATATAAGATGATCTGTCTTCTGAAATATTATAATTTTCTGCATAAATGAATGGTTGTCCAATATTTCTAAAATGTATTTGTGGCATTCTTAACTTCAGATGACATCTATTATCTGTTATGTTACGTCCCAATTATGGGTCAACTGTACGTCCCCTGAGCCAACTATTATGGATCCTTATGTATACATCCCATTTATGGGCCAACTGTACGTCTCATGAGCTAACTGTACTGTCTTCGTGCACATGAGTTAACTCTATGCCTTTATGGCCGTCCCTATATGGGTCAACAATTTTTGCTAGTGCTAATGGATGTACCACGTATGATTAACTGCAAATTCTGATTATGAATCTATTTCTGATAGCTGCTGAATTCTGTTTTCTATAACTGTTATGGACAACATTCATTAAAACCTTTTACTCTGTTATTATTCACTGAGTTCCAACTCACTATAATTATTTAGGTATGTAGGTGAACAGGCGCATGATTAGGCCCAGAATTGAAAGCCTAAGTTCTGTTTTGTCAAGCCACCCACAATGCCTCCCAGGAAAGTTCTCGTGTATAGAAGTCAAGTTTTGTAGACCATGTCAAGACTTATGTGGACATGACATCTTATGTATATATATTATAAGGTTTTAAATTTCTATCTCATGTATGTTTACACAGCTCTATGGACTATGTATATTTTGTATATTTGCTTTCGTAGCCCCTAATTATATGTTATTTTGTTAAGAGGCCTTTGGTAATATCCAAGGATTATTGGCCGGTTACGACGCTAAACCCATAGGGGCAGGTTTGGGTCGTGACAACAAATAACCTAACACCCGCGTAATGCCTCTCCAATGAGTGGCATTCGAATTACTCGTGTATCTACTAAGCCTGCTAACAGAGTAGGCTATATCCGACCTTATATAACTAATCAGATATATCAAACTTGAATATTCTAGCTAAGAGACACTTTCACCGTTATTCTTGGTCAAATGTAGACTCACGTCTACCGATGTCCTAGACACACTTGTATCTAATTTACCAAATTTCTCAAGTATCTTCTCAACATAATAAGACTGAGAAAGTACAATACCACTAGATGTTCTGGTAATCTTAATACCTAGAATGACATCTGCAAGGCCCATATCTTTCATGTCAAACTTAGAGTTTAACAATCTCTTGGTAGTTCGAACCATTTCATCATTACTACTAACAATGAGTATGTCATCTACGTATAAACACAAAATGACATAACCTTTGTCAGTATCTTTAGCATATACGCACTTGTCACACTCATTGATTCTAAACCCATTTGACAACATTGCATTGTCAAAGTTCTCATACCATTGCTTAGGTGCTTGTTTCAAACCATATAATGACTTGACAAGTTTACAGACTTTCTTATTTTTCCTTGGAGCTGAAAACCCCTCAGGTTGTTCCATGTAGATTTCTTCCTCTAAATCTCTATTTAAGAAAGCTGTCTTTACATCCATCTAACGTATCTCTAGACCATGTAAAGCGGCTATCGCAATCACCATGTGAATGGATGTAATCCTTGTCACAGACAAATACGTATCAAAGTAATCCAGGCCTTTTCGCTGCCTGTATCCTTTGATAACTAGCCTAGCTTTATACTTATTAATTGACCCTTCCATTTTCATCTTTCTTCTAAAGATCCACTTACTCCCCAAGGCCTTGCTGCTTAGGGGTAGATTAACCAACTCCCAAGTATGGTTCTGTAAGATGGAATCAATCTCACTCTTAATTGCTTCTTTCCACAAAAGACTTTCAGGTGAAGTCACAGCTTCATGGAAAGTTCGAGGTTCTCCCTCTAACATATAAGTCAAGAAGTCCGGGCCAAAGGACTTGGTAGTCCTAGCCCTCTTACTCCTTCTTGGCTCATCTACTTCCTCATCTTGATCATCTACTTGATCATTCACTTGATCATCTTCAAGTTCCTTCTCAGAACTTTGATCCACTCCTTGGGTTCGGCAAGGAAATATGTCTTCAAAGAAAGACGTATTCCTTGACTCCATTATGGTATTCTTGTGGATATCTGAAATATCAGACTTGTGCACAAGAAACTTATATGCACTACTATTCTGTGCATAACCAATGAATATACAATCCATGGTTTTCGGACCTATCCTAACCCGCTTGGGTGTAGGTACCTCCACTTTTGCAAGATACCCCCACATTCGTAGGAAATTATAAGAAGGCTTGTGGCCTTTCCATAATTCATATGGAGTCTTGTCTATTTTCTTCCGAGGGATGCTATTTAGAATGTAATTCGCAAAGAGAATTACTTCCCCCCACAAGTTCTGTGGCAATCTAGAACTTATCCACATTGCACTAATCATCTCCTTTAGCGTCTTATTCTTCCGCTCAACAATCCCATTTGACTGAGGAGAATAAAGCGTCGTGGTTTGGTGGATAATATTGTCAATAAACGGTGATTCATACTCACCACTATGATCACTTCTTAAAGCCTTAATCTTGCGACCTAATTGATTCTCAACTTCATTCTTATAAAGAACAAACTTGTCAATAGCCTCATCTTTGCTTTTGAACAAATACATATAACAATACTTAATGCAATCATCAATAAAAGTGATGAAGTACTTATTGCCACCACGTGATTGTATAAACTTTAAGTCACACGCATCACTATGCATTAAGTCCAACGGCTCTAAACTTCTTTCAATTTAATGAAACAAAGATCCTATCAACTTCGCTTCAACACAAGTTTCACACTTATGTTTTGGATTAATCTTAAAAGATGGTATGTGATCTAACTTGATTAATCTATTTAAAGATTCAAAGTTCACATGTCCTAGTCTACCATGCCACAAATTGGAAGACTCAAGCATATAAGCAGAAGAAGATGCATCTTTATTCATTTTTGGGATAAGAGTCATTACATTGAGTTTAAACATACCCCCCAACATATATCCCTTACCCACATACACTCCGCTCTTGGTCAGAACGACGTTATTGGACTTGAAGACCATGCGAAAACCATGTTTGCTGAGAAGAGACCCCGAGACAAGATTCTTACGAATGGCCGGAACATACAGGACTTCGTTCAAGGTTAGCTCATTTCCTAAGTTCAACTTTAGGACCACATTTTCTTTCCCCTCAACAAATGAGGTAGCAGAATTCTCCATAAACAATTTCTTGCCATTTGTAACCGGTTCAAAAGTTGTAAATAACTTTTTCTTGGAGTAAATGTGACGTGTAACCCCAGTTTCAATCCACCATTCTCTTGGGTTTGAACCCACCATATTTACCTCAGAGACAACGGCAAACAGGTGCATGTCATCCTCATCATGGGAGTGCTCTTGCATATCTGCCATGTGAGCACAGTGTTTGGTTTTGTATGGCTTCTTCTACTTGTGGCAGTCACTAGCCTGATGCCTCTCACTACCACCGTTGTAGCACTTTCCTAAGAACCGATAACTAGGTTCCTGCGGTTTGTATGCCGGCTTCTTTGAAACACCATCCCTTGGCCCCAGCTTTGAGCCTTTGTTCACAGGGGGCTTCTTCCTCATCCCAAAAGATTTTCCATGCTCAATGACATGGTCCTTCACAGAGGAGATACTCCCTCATTTCTTTCTGTTATCCTCCTCAATCCGGAGTCGGATAATCAGGTCTTCAACTGACATTTCCTTGTGCTTGTGCTTTATGTAGTTCATGAAGTCCTTCAAACTATTGGAAAGTTTCTCAATGATCACAGTAACTTGGAATGACACGTTCAAAGGCATCCCCTCAGCATGAATTTCATGCAAGATCACTTGGAACTCCTGGACTTGGCGTATCACAGTTTTTTAATCTATCATTTTAAAGTCTAAGAACCGACCAACAACAAATTTCTTTGCCCCAGCATCCTTAGTCCTGTATTTCTTGTCTAGAGATTCCCATAACTCTTTTGTTGAGCTCTTGGCACAAAACACACTGTAGAGTGAGTTTGCCAAGCTATTGAACACATAGTTCTGGAAAAGATAGTTTGTCTACTTCCATGTGTCAAGCGCCATGACCTTTTGCCTTTCTAGCTCATTCTCTACCACGACTGGAGGATCCTCGCTCAAAACCTTTGCAAGGTTCAGTATGGTCAAGTAAAACAACATCTTTTGCTGCCATTTCTTGAAATTCACCCCAACAAATTTCTCTAGGTGCTTATGGTGACTAAGCGGTCCTCCCGAAACAGCCGCAGTAACACCAGGGTTGACCACAGAGGTCATAGTTGGGGTTGGCAAGCCAATTGGCTCGGGTTCAGATCCCCACCAACATTAGGAGTAGCAGCAACATTGGTGACTTACCATTTCTGAAAAATACACTAGAATATCACTTTTTATGTTTCCAAAAATTAAACTTAACACTAGAAAATCCCACAGTTGAAAAATTAATTCAAAATTAGTCTCACTAAACCTAGAATCGAACATGGTTAAGAATGTTCCCAAGAAGGCTGGAGGGATCACATCAGTCTCATTTAAAACCCAATTAACCTTTTGACAAAAATTTCAAGAGCATGTTGACTCCTAATCCGTGAGAAACAATTTTTAGAATTAAGTTTTCTAAGAGATGAATTAGGTTAAAACAAACTAAGATTCAACACTTACAAGCAATGTAAAAATTGCTAACCAAATTATAAGCAATATAAAAAATTGCTACAACAATATAAGAAAATAAAACTTGCTTTTACAACTTGGTAAACAAAGCAAATAAATCTCAAATAAAAATTGCTTCAAATATAACCAAAAGTAACCCAATCCAAGTAGGATTATTATTTGTCTAAAACTCCTCTCCTTGCTTAGGTATTCCTACAAAGAAGGTTAATAACAAACCACAACATAATACAAAGCAACTAATTGGAAAAACTTGTATTTAACCCTCTAACAATATATAATGAATAGCAACATTAAGTAAAATTAAAATGCTATACAAGTTACACAAATTAAACTAAAACTCCAAAATTAATTTACACAATAAACATGTACATAAATAGACAAGTTACAAAACCTTTTATAACTCCAGATACTTAATTCAAAATTAAAGGGCAAATTACAAACACCCCCCTTGAGGTTTGGTGAAAATACAGATTCCTCCCTGAGGTTTGAGAAATTACAAATTGCCCCCTGAAGGTCAAATTTTCATAACAAATTAGGAAAAATTAAGGGGGAATCTGTATGAAAATAAAAACCTCAGGGGGTAATTTGTTATGGAAATATAAACCTCAGGGGGCGGGATGTAATTTCTCAAACCTCAGGGGGGAATCTGTATTTTCACCAAATCTCGAGGGGGGTGTTTGTAATTTGCCCAAAATTAAATAAGCAAGAGTTATATGAAAATTTTTGTTTTTTTCCCCAATGCAATGAACATGTAATAAACTTGTAAATTATTCTAGCAATTAACATGCAAATAATTCTATAGTAATTAACTTCTAAATAATTCTATAATAAGAAGCATGTAAATAGACTTAAATCTAGAAAATAAAGAAACATATAAATTAATCTAGTATGTAAACATATTGAACATGTTAGCATGTCAAATAAAATTTAAACACTTATGAACATACAAATTATATTATAAAAGTATAAAATAAAAATACACACAAAGCATGGTAATAAATTATAGAATCATGCTCATAAAATAACACTATCTTAGAACCAAATAAGCATACAACTTATGTAAGAGAGAAAACCATTCTGATTAAATTATAAAAAAAAATTACAATTCACACATGTCATTACATCTATGAATTTACTAATCTAAACAGGAATTTGTAATCCTAAATTTATATATGTAATTAGTGGCATATCATACCAATTAAAATTAAAAAACAGTTAGCAATCAACATGGATCATTATTATTATTTTTAATTACCGAAGTGCAACAGTAGCTTATTCAAATTAATACTGTAAGCCAAAAGATCTATATGTACTAAATCTAAATTCCTAATCATGACTTCGCCTCCTTTGAATATGTTGGCTTATTTTTTCTACGAAGGAAAATATCATAAATGCAAGCGTGCCAGCAAGGACTGAAAAATTCTTACAGATTAAATTCAAACCAATTATCAAGCGATTGCGTTGATAGCTCTTTTGCCTCAACAAAGAGGGCTTCAAAATTGCCAAGTGTAGAGAAAAGAAAAATTAAAAGAAGAATGAGGGAGACGGAGAAAGACGATTGAGTGAACAATCAAAGTAATAATTACTTACCTCTATTCCTATGCTTCGAAAGGAAGTGCATAAAATGCTTTGAAAAGGAAATACTAAAAATAAATGCTTCGAAATATAAATCTATGTTAAACTACTCCTAAGATAAGGAAAATGACAAGAAATATTGAAATCAAGTGTCTTTGATTTGAGTTCTGAATCCTCTACAATGTAACCATGAATGGCTATTTATAGGCAAATATTTGTAGGAAAAAACTTTCAGCAATAACTACCCAATAACCACCTAAAACTACCCACTCTTTCATCTTCATTCCCATAATGCCACATATCCCTCGATGTCTTCATAACTTCCTTTAACCTCCAATTCATGGTCCATGTTCTCTACTTTATTCTCCATCATTTTTTCACATTTCATAACTTATCATAACCTCCAAATGAGTAAAAAGATGCCACATGTCCTGCAATTATATAAATAATAAATAATAATAATAATTGTAAATTTATGGTGCCAACAGAATAGCATGTAAAGAATTCACATACAACACAATGGCCTATTCTAGAAAATGAACAAAGCAGTAGCAATAATTAATTCAATTTCTTATGCAACTGTGGAAGCAAACTACGAAAAACAATTAATCTAGTATCTACTGCAACTATGCCATAGTGTAAATTTATTTTAGATGAATCTATTTTTTAAATGAGAAACACATAATATGTTTTAAGTTTGTTGTCTAAAATTGTGTAATTAAACAAGATAAATAGATTCATGATTTATTAAATTAAATAATAGAATACCAAATAAATCCGTATTTGATAAATTACATTGTAAAGCATGAAGCATGAAACATGATTAACTGAAATACATATTTAATCGAAATATTGAAAATAAGGAATCAAACCAAATTCTGTGTGATACCACAGTATCCTTAAAACAGATTAGCCGCCTCACCGAGAGTGCTGGAGGAACGTCGACTTCTGTCTCCCAGGATAAGACAGTTTAGATCGACTAACGCAAAAGCACCTTATGTTAACTTTGGCGAACCAACAATGGCAGTACTCTCTCACACAGGAAGAAAATTATAGACATAAGCAAACTGATTGTATAATTCTGGAAGGCAAAAATCTGTGTAAACACCAAGAGAGATGGGTATCTTTTTATACACCATGGGGGAGAAATGAGGAGCCTCCAGCCATGAAGGCTAGTATCAATGCCCATGAAGGCTGGCAACTAATGGCCATTACTTCTGCAAAACTAATGGGAGAAAATATCTGAGATATATTTTTTGTATACACAAGTGTGTATATCTGCAGCAGACTTGGCCCCAAAAAGATTAGGTTGATGGACCACCAATCTGGTCCAGTCCATTCCCTCAAGCTCAAGCCCAAGATCGATGGACCATGGACCCGAACCCGGCTCGGTCCAAGAGGGCGGGCGGCGCGCGCATATGGAAATTTTGCCATAAGCAACTTGGACCATAGTCTTCGCCCAAACCCATCCTTGATGCATCCATAACTCCCTTCCTTCGGAAAATTTGAATGTTCCAAAGGGCTCATATCTTTATCAAAATCTTGAGATTTAAATACCCATCAAAGCTTTCCTTTACAATCAATGTGGGATTGGTAGTTATACAAAATTTTCAAAATCTCATTCATGAGGCCATCTTTATGAGACAATTTCTCATTCAATTCTCAATGGTTTTTGGTCATTCTTTTTGTGGTGTAAAGACCTTGTTACAAAGAATCTAAATCCATTTAATTCCACCTCAACCAATAGTTGAGACCTACTTTAATTTCATATTAAAGTCACCATAAAACTATTTTTTCCAACAAATTCTAATATTAACTAACACTTGAAAAAGAGGTGGGTTGTCTCATGAGTTAAGTTTGTCTCACATGAAAAGTTTAGAATAGTTCAATATTTAAGTTTGAGCTTTTCTAGTATAATTTAATTGTAGGGTAAATTATAAATACGTCTCTTGAGATTTGCTTATAATATGAATTGTTTCTGTAATTTCAGAAATTACATTCGTCTCTTGATGTTTATAATTTCATAACAAATGACACATTTTATTAATAAATCATTACATCAATTAACAATTTTTAATAATGGCATAAATTTATTTCAATTAATAATTTAGATAATTTTATAATTGTATATGAGAGCAATTTGGAATTTCATTTTTTCAATTAAATTTGTTAAAAAAAAAATTCTAACATGGGTTATTTGTAATTTTACAAACTACAGGGGGCAACTTGTAGTTTAGGTAAACTTCAAGGACTATATTTATAATTTACTCAAAATTGTAATATTTAACCCGTTATCTTTTCTTTTTTCTTTTTTCTTTTTTAATATTGCATTTTGCCGTCTTGAACTATTACTCAATATCACTCTACCCCCTCAACTAAAAACAATGTTTCATTTTTAAGATAAATACAATTTTTTATTTTTCATATTATTTATTTTTAGTAATTTTTTTCTATTTTAGTCAATTTTTAAAATTTTTAGATACACTTAAAAATTAAATATTCGTGAAGATTTTTTTTAAAAAAACCAAAAATATACTATTTTTTAATTATTTAATTATGTGTTAAGTTTGTCATGATTACATTTATTTAATTATATGTTAAGATTTAATTGTAATATGTGCCATGTGATTAATGTATGCATATCTGTCTAATTTGAAAATTATGTGCTATAATTTCTGTTTAGAATTCAAAATTGGTGGCTTAAATGATTTCAGAAATCAAAATTGGCTACATGAATAGACTAATTGAAATTTTGGGAACCATTTAACAAGTTTTATTAAAAATTTATTCAGTTTGATTAATTAAGCTATGTTTAATTATCCTAATATTCTAATTAATGTATTAAGCCAATCATAAATATGTGTGTGTGTGTGTGTGTGTGTGTGTTTTGTGAGAGCCTTAAGCTCATTTGAGCTCATCTTTTCCATTTGTGCTAAGAATTCATCTTAGAGAAAGAGAACTTTCATTCTAGATAGAGAGAGTTAGAGAATTGGAAGATTAAGGCTTGATTCTTGAAGATTAAGAAGAGGAGCTCTAGAATTTTCAAGAATTTGGCTAATTCAAGACTTTAGGTAAGGTTTTGATCCTCAATTTATGAAGATAATTCATCTAGCTCATGTAATTAAAAAGGAATTGTGATTAAAAGTAAGTAATTAGAAAGGAATTAGCTAAAAGATGATGAAATTTGATGTAGCTTTACATGCATGCAAGAATATGTGAAGTTTTAGCAATTTGAGTTTGGTTTTGATCATCTCTATTGAGTTTATGAGTTAATTTGAACATGCATGCATAATCCTTCATCCTTGAATTTGATTTTCTACAAATTCCTACATGCATGCAACTTTGAGCTCAATTTTGGTAAATACGTGAATTTTGAGAAGGAAGAAAAAAAAAAGTTTGTAAATCTGACATGCGTATAGGTTTTGAACTCAGTTTTGCTAAATTAATGAGTTTTAAGCAAAAGATTTGCAAATGATCATGTATTTATGTTTATTGAAGAGTTTTCAAGCTTAAAGAACAAGTCATGCATAAGTTTTGCCTTTAAAATGATGTATGGAAACTCAAACTTCAGTTTTGAAAATTCAGAAATTCTACAAATCGCTCGAGCGGTGGATGAACCGCTCGAGTGGTGGATGTTTTGCTCGAGCGTACATGGCGACCTCCCAACACTTTTGCAGACTTTACAGACCGCTCGAGCAGTCATCACTCCACTCAAGCACACTTGAGGACCATCCAACATATTTGCAGACTGCACAATCCACTCGGGCACCAAAGGTCCGCTCAAGCAGTCAAGCTCTTTTCAGCATATTTTTGAAAGATGTTCTATGTTCATATCTTTGTTCCTATCTTCTTCTGAGCATGTCTAGGCATGAATTATGATTTCTTAGAAACTAATAAGTAAGAAAACACCATGAGTAATTGAAATAGAAAAGAGAAGAAAGAATTGTTCCATTCGAGCAATGTATTCCAATGTGTATGGTTATGTGTAATCTGTAGGTTAAACGTTGAAGTGGACCATCAGATTAATTAAGGTGAGTAATGTCTTTGTAACGGTATTTTTGTATGAACAACTTTGAAATTAGTTTTGCTATACGATAATCTATGAAGCCTATACTTGGTATAAGTTATGTTTTGAAACTCTGAGTCGTGTACAATGTGATAAGTTTTCTGAAAGTGAGATTTGCTAAGAATAAATGAGTTTCCTTTTGAACAACAATAATGAAATATGCTTTGATCATTCGGTAATTACTATTTTATCTATGATCCATAAATGGCGTTCTGTATAAGTTATTGAACCGTTGTAAATGTTCTGTATGATGTCGATCTTTGATGATTGTTCTACATACTTTCGATGGTAATAGTTTTGTATGGTATCTACACATAAAAGACGTCCTGAATGAGCTTGCATTCTGTAAAGTCATCAAAGTGATGTTATGTATTCTATATAAGGCATCAATGTGATATTCCGTATTCTATTCTGCATTCTGTATAAGGCATCATTGTGATGTTTTGCATTCTGTGTAAGTCATCAATGTGATGTTTCACATTCTGTATAAGTCATCAGATGTGATATTCTATATAAGCCGTCAAAGTGAGATGTTCTGCATGAGTTACCAATAAGGGTATTCCGAATAAAGCCATTCTATATGAATGTTCCGTATGGTATTTCAATAAGTAAAATGAGGCTTTCGAGCACTTCGCTATGTGTTAATTATGAAGGGTTTGACAAATTGCATTTGCTATTATATGTTTCTGAAACATTTTTTTCATTATGTCAAGAATTTCGTATTATTTTGATAAGTTATGAAACTCATTCATTTAATCCCTTACGTGAAGATTGCTCATTGGGCTTCCAACTCACTCCGTTTATATATATGTACGTAGGTGAGCATCAGTAAATTCAACATTAGAGACCGCTTTAGAGTCAACCTCTTTGTGAAGCCATCCAAGATACGCCTCCATGTTGAGGCTTTTGTTTTGTACCATCTGTTATGTTATAAGTCTTTGATCTTGGGTTATGTATCTATAAGATCAATGTTGTAAATATTATGGTATGATGTGAGATATGTTTTGTATGCTTCTATTCATGTCATGTATGCACAGCTCAATGGACAAATTTTATTCTCTGCTTTCGCTTCAAGCCCTATATATTAATTATATATTATGTTAGGCTTTTGTAATTAGCAATCTCGTTCGACAAAACTCCTTTCAGTTGTAATTTTATTCGCTCTTTTGTTTCAGTGAGATTATGAGTGTTTAAATGTAAATCCAATTCAAATGGTGCCTATATAGAAGAGTTTGTGATCTTAATCCTTTCATGTTTGCCACTTCGCTAACTAAATACGGGGATCGAGCTGCCTAGTTAGTTAGTTCGTGGGAGTCCAGGGGGCAGCGCCCCATAATGGGTCCGGGGCAGCGCTACAGCGGGATCGAGAGGCAACGCCCCTGAAGCAAAAAAACAAAAATGTAGTCGAAGTTATTTGACCGCTCAAGTGGTCATTTGTGTGCTCAAGCGAAGAAATAGATCACCTAGTATTTTTGCAGAGCATTGAACTTCTGGAAAAAAAGTTTTATTACTCAAATGGTGAAAGTTGCGCTCGAGCGATCAGCCTATGTGTTTTGCACCGCCTTTAGTCACAACGCTTGAGCTGTGAAATGTGTGCTCGAGCTGTCTGCGCGATCATATTTTCTATAAAGTGTGTTGTTCGCTGTTTCTAGGGTTTGAGCCATCTAGATTTTCAGAGAGGAACAAGATACAAAGTGTTTTATATTGGAGAGTGTTTTTTGAGTGTTTCCTTAATGATTTAAAAGTGATCAATGGATCCGTGAACTATATATCAACATCATCAAGGGTTTGTTTATTTTTGTTTATTCACAAAAGAGAGAGTTGTTCTTCGGTGGATTCTGTGGAACTTGAGCCTGAAGCTTTGGTGGATTCCAGAATGGCTCATCGTCGTGGATTTCACATCGGCGTTGTGGATTTGACATCAGCGTTGTGGATTCAACGTTGGGCAAGACAATTTTGAGGTGAAGACGGTGGTGGAAGAGGCACATAGGGGTCAGTTCAATTCAAGCATGGATTCGCTAGGTAATTAAGGATACACTTGTGTAATTTATTTTTTAATCTTCTTAGTGGATTGTTTTGTGACTTTTGCCTTTGGTTTTTTTTATCTTAATTGGAGGCGCTCCAATTGTAGTTTTTTCACGTTAAATCGTTGTATGGATTTATTTGTAATTATTTAATTAATACTATTATTTACTGTTTAAAATTGATACATAATTACAAATCAATATCTCGGGAATTTTTAGATTTTTCATATTCTATTAATTCTGTCTTTGAGGCCGAGTAATTTGAGATTACTGGTCAGTTATGTCCTAAATTTGGGTCGTGACAATGTGACAATCAATTAAAATATCTAAGATAACCGCCTCTCTCATATTTTTGCTAATCATCTCATTTATGCAAATAGATCTAAAAAATAGACATGTATATCATTTTTCTTGTTTTAATTTGCTTAGATTTAATTAGGATTGCCTAAATAAATAAATAAAAATTTTTATTTATAGTACACAAGAAAATATTATATTTCCTCAAATATATATTATCAAATAGAAAAAATTACAAATCAATGAAATCTTAACAAAGCATTTACAAATTTATGGAAAGATTTATAACTTTAATTATTAAAATTGATAAATTTACCATTGATTTGAAATCTTTTTTGAAAACTTCCACTAAATTGCAATTTACCCCATCAAATATTGATCATTTGTCCACAAGCTAAGTACACAGATATTTTACTATGGGATAGGGAATTTGACCTAAGGTTTAGCAAGTTGTTGTTATTGGAATCTTACTACAAGCCTCTTGGATTAAATAGTGGAATTGAATAGAGGATTGTAATTTATATGACTATTTTGCATAAAAATAATATGAAAACTAAACACAATTGATAATGTATATTATAAAATTGTTAAAAGAAGAAGAAATAAATTTGACATAATTGAATTTTCATACTCTACATATCTACTAACTAAAGAAATATTATATATTTCTTAACACAAATTACTCACAAAAAAACAAAAAAAGTCTTCTAAGTAAATTTAATTAACACCACAAATAATTTTATTTTCTATTAGTTTTTCATTTTTGTACTGATTTATATTGTTTTAATAATCTAAATCATATGATCTTATGATTCGAATCACGATTTAAACAACCATAACTCTTAAGTGGGTGTTAACAAGAGATATTCACATAGTTTGTCTACCAAATGATTATATATATATGTGGACTAAACATATTGTAAAAAGATAAAATTATTCAGCTTGTTTGGTTTTAATTTTTAGAAAATTTTATATTTTTATTTTCCGTATTTTAATATTTTCAATGAATTTTTTTAATATTTTAAGTAATTTTTTAATTTTTAGACACATCTAATATAAATATACTTAAAAAGTATAATATTTGTGAAAAAAATCTTTAAAAAATACACTAAATACCAAAAAATACGAAAATTCAGTACATAGTTCATATTTTTGTATATTTATTACTTTTTTAAAATATTTTTCTCAAATATTTTACTATTTAGATACATTTAAGTAAGATGTATCTAAAAATATAAAAAAAATTGCTTAAAATTTTAAAAATATGCATTAAAAACAAAAAAACACATGAAAAACAAAAAAAAAAATCAATTTTTAAAAAAATGAAACCAAACACACTGATTACTTCTTAGCGCATTATAAAATGTTTGAGTAGCCGGCCAGCATTCTTTACCATTTGGTCTCTTAAAAAAATAAAAATTAGAAATTTTTTTTGATCGGTAAATAAAAATTAGAAATTAAGAAATATAATTACCAAAATGTAGAAGTGCAAGTTGATTTGCATTCTAATGTAAGTAAAGTTATAATCTTATTTAAACCAAAACACGAACCTGCCTATAATTTAGGATAAATTATACTGATTTCTCTTACGATTTGAAAAAATATATAATAAAGTATTACAATTTTGATATAATTATATTTTTTTTAAGTTTTAATTTACATAATACTTTAATCCCATTTTCATCAACAATTATTCAATTATATAGATTAAAAAAATGATGTTATGATCACTTTTACATTCAAATATTTTTTTTTCTTTATTTATCCTATTATACAATTTACATTAATTTTGATTCATTTAATCATATAGGAAGGGAGTTTAAAATAATTATGTTAAAATTATAGAATTTATTGTATATTCAAATGTTAAAAGAGATCAATATAATTTACCTTATAATTTAATGTCTTTGCAATTAATTTTTTTAATGTTTACTTATTTGAATTCCCTTTCACTTTTTTTTTTTTTTTTTTTTTTTTTTTTTTTTATCAAAGATAGCATTAATATATTAGTATAATTAGATTATAATTGAAGGGTTTGTTATCATTCCATCGACTCAAATCTTTGGCCTTAGGGTTGTTTTGGAAAAATAGTTAAAAGTTGAATTTTTAACTTTTTTTAATTTTTTTTAAAAAACGTGTAAAAAATGTAAGAGATGATGTGACTCAAAATAAATTAAAAGTTAAAAAATGACTTTTAATCATTTTCCCAAAATAACTCTAATTACATTTTAAGAGTTCGTTTAGGACGTGGGTTGGCTTTTTAATTTTTTTGCTATGTGTAGCCTGGGGCTAAAAAGTCTCATTTGTGATAAGTTTTTTTTGACTTTTTTGGACTTTTATGAAAGAAAAAATGTAATGATTATGGGTTAAATGTAATATTTTGTCTTATTAAATTAAATATTTTATTTTATTTTATTTTATTTTTTCATGATGATTTTATCTAAAAAGCCTGAAATTTTTTCTTCCCAAACAAACTATAAAATATGACTACTAGACTATTGACCCACGCCTCAATACCTTCCCAATACTATATTCATTGTGTAGCAAATAGTTAACCCGTTTGTTTTCAGAGGTAGAATGGAAGAGATTGATAGTGATGGGATTAAATAAAATTGTGTTTGTTTTGATGATAGTTGTTAGTATAGGGATTGTTAAATTATTTTTATATAAAATAATAAAACAAATAAAAAAATACAAAAACATTAAACATTAATGTTTTAAAAAAATACCCAACATGTAAAAAAAATTTAAAAAAATAAAAATAAAATAAAAAAATTTCAAAAAAAAATAAAATAAATAAAATAATGATTTTTACTTAACAAAAAATACAAAAAATTAAACATTAATGTTAAAAAAAAAATGCCCAACGTGTAAAAAATAAATAAAAACAAAAAATTTCTAGTCCGCCGGATTATTTTTCTAATACCAAGTCCTGGAAGTCCATCCGAATCCCATCTACAAGGCCATCCTAAGCTCTTCGGCTTAACAGCCTCTTCCTCAACTCTATAAATAAACAACACATTAAATGAGACCCACAATTATCCTAATCTGAATTCCCCCCTCCTACCCCAAAATAAACCGGCCTTAGTTAGCAAACAGTGGGTGGGGAAACTAAACAGTTCACTGTGACCTAATGGGGAAATTTGTCACAATCACATCTTTCACCTTTTGCTATCTGCCAAAAACAAGACTTGAGCAATCAACATATGGCCACGTTTGATTTAATTTCTTTTAAAAAAATTTAAATTTTAAGTTATATTTTGAAAGATAAATTATTAAAAAAAAAGTTTTAAAAATTAAAATTTGTTTAATTATGAGTTTTGAAAATAATTTTTTTTTTTAATTGAATAAATGGGTGTGAGAAAAAATTGGAATTGAGATCACTGTTGTGTAAGGTGCATAGTAGTAACTGTTGTGCGGCTTGTAAGAATTATGTTAAATTTTATTTTGTTGATCTAAATCGTTCAATTTTTAAAGAATATAGAGTATAACATACTTGTAAAATATTAAGTTAATTGGAAGTCGATAAACACTCCATCAACTCACATTTGTATTCAGCTTAATAGTTAAATATTTATATATATATATATTTACAAATGCGAGTGGATTAAGGGTCTATCGATATCTAATTAATTTAATTTTTTACGAGTATATTCTACTCTATGTTCTTTAAAAATTGAACAGTTCGAATCAACAAAATAAAATCCAAAATAATTTCCACGAGCCGCACAACGGCCGCTACTGTGTAAGTCATACAGCAGTGACCCACTTCTGAAAAAATTTGATTGATTGATGTATAAAATGTGAGAGAATGAAAGAGAAAAGAAGAGAGATGAGAGAAAAAAAAATGATTGATTGTTTTATTTATAAATAAAAAAAGCGAGAGGAGAGAGAAAAAATAATTTTAAAAAGATTTTTAAAAATTTATTAACCAAATATACTTTTAATTTTTTGATCAAAATGTTAATTTAAAAACTAAACCAAACACTGCCGTATTGTTTTCCTAATAAATAAATGGCTAATTACGTCCGGTGAATGTAAGAATATATATATATATGTATATATATATATAATTTTATGAAAAAAATTATAATTATAATTGTTAGTATTTATATTTATAAATTTTGTCTTTAATTTATAATTACAATAATGATTCAGAGCACTAATTTTGATATTCTAATGGAGCACTAATGACATGGCAATGAGAGAGAGAGAAAAAAAAAAATTAAGACTAAAATATCACATCACAGTGGGTGGAGCCCACTGCTAATTCATTAGAGTTGGCTTTAGAACTCCAAAATTAGATTTTTCTTATAATTATTCTTTTAACACTTTACTGATATGATTATTTTGGGAAGTGGGTATGCTCTTACAAAAACAAAAAAACTAAAAAGTTTTAAAAAAAAAAAAAATTAACTTTTAACCATCTTTTTCAAAATAGCTTATATTTCCCTATAAATAAATATATAAAAAGCAAAAGAATTTAGGTTCTGCACTATGTCTCTCCTCCCTATCTCCAATAATTACAACTTGCTATAACACAAGGCCAATAGCACACCAACATGGAAAACTTTTTGTAGTTGAATTTAACATTGTTATGTATTCTCAATTTTTTTTAATAATTTTATATTATTGAATTATATGATAAAATATTATATATTATTTGTTTAATAACTTATTCCAAACAAATAATAAATTTTGATTGTGATACAAAGGGTGACCAAAAAAAAAGATGAGATATAACATTTACGGAATATTTCAAAAATTACCGAATTTTAACATTTGTTTGCAACTACGCACGCGTGTGAAAATTTCAGTCACTGAAATTATTAATCCTCACTTTTGTTTGTAATGGCAGCTGCAATTATTGCGAACAAATGTGAAGGTTGGTGATTTAAATAATCTAAATTTCTATCATCTTTGGAAAGAAGGTTAAAAATTAATTTATTATTATTTTTTTGACATTTTTAAATTACATCATTTTTTTATTTATTAATAATTTTTTTAAAAAATTTGATAAAATTATTTTTAAATTACCTTTTAAAATAGGATTTAACAGTAGTTTTTTCTTTACTTCTCCAATAATGCTTACTTGTAAAGAGATGTCAGCATTTGGAAGACTCTGTTGAAGATTGTAGAAAGGCCTAAACACCATCTTTGGGAATTTATGAGATAAAAGAAAATAAATTATTATTTAAGTTATAAGAGAAAAAAAAATAAAATGAAATGATTGTGATTTCTCTCATTTTTATTTGGATAAAGTAAGAAATAAAAGAAAAAAATAATTGTGATTTCTCTCCTTCTTCTTTGATTAAATTTCATAAGAGAAAAAAAAAATTTGTTTTATGTTATATTACTAAAATAACATTTTTATATTTTGTCAATCATTTTATTTCTTTTATTTTTATAGGGACAAAATTGATATTATACAAATATAAGAATTTATTGATTTCTTTTCTCTCCCAATCTCTCCACTTTTGAGAAAATTGAAAATGAGAGTTATAAGATAAATGAGTTTCTCTCCATTTCTCTTCATTTCTCCCAATTTCTCTCTACTAAAGTTATCCAAAAAAATAAAAAAATATGTATATCTCTCAATTTCTTTTCTTTTCTTTTCTCACCAAATCAGTCAATCCAAACATATTGGGATATTTTTAAGCTAATAAACCTTGAAGCTAATTTCCTGAAAAGTCCCTGTTAAGAATGCCCAAAATTCCAACTGAGAGAGAGAGAGAGAGATTAATGTTGCATACACCATGAAAAGGAAATTTATGACATTGCCAATTTCTCTCCTGAAACTGTACACTTTGTTAGATTTATTGACAAGGTTACACAACACATTCTTTAAACAGAGAGAGAGAAAGAGAGAGAAAATCTTAGCCCTTCAAAAGAAAAAAACCAAAAGAGCTAAAATAAAGAGAAAAAACAAACAACTAAAAGAGCATTAATTCACACACACACACATATACATAGATATATATTCATTGCTGATAATTCCATAAAAAAGAGTCGAAACTAGTTGAAATTAAACTCTCTGGCGGCGCCGGAATCTCATCAGAAAAATAACCGCCGCCACCGTCATCAGCGAAGTCCAACCACGGCGGAGTGTACATCCACTCGTCAACCGAGTCAACATACACAAACTCACTACTATTCAACTCGGTCGACTCGTCATAATTCGTCCCCAGACTCGGCAACTCAACGATTTGACTCAGTTCATCCGAATTCGTGAACACCGAAACCAGCGACGACGACGACGACGATGACGAGGGAGAGTCGAACTTGACCATTGCGGCGGCTTTAGCAGCGGCGGCTTGGACGTCGCGAGGCGAGAGCGAAGCGGGGCGAGGAAGCGAGCCGGCGAGGTGAGGGAAATTGAGAACAGCCGAGCCGCCCTTGATGCTGAGAGCGGCGACATCGTGAGCTCGAGCCGCCATTTCCGGAGTCGGGAAGGTTCCGAGCCAAATGCGCGATTTCTTGCGCGGCTCGCGGATTTCGGAGACCCATTTTCCCCAGTTTCTCATTCGGACCCCCCGATAAACCGGGTGTTTGCTGCTGGATTCTCGGATTCTTTTGGGTTTTTGGTTGGCGGGTTGTGGGTTGTTTTCGGGTTGTTGTGGGTTTGAGAGGGACTGAGTTAACCCGGGTGAGGATGGTGAAGAGGAGGGTGATGATGAGAATGAGTTGGAGCTAGTTTCAGGTTCTGAATTGTGTGGTGGTTCAGTACTCATATTTCTACTGCCAACCCACTCAGTCATTTATTTATGCAGAGAACAAACAAGTGTACTTGTGCAGAGAGAGAGAGAGAGAGAAAGGAGAGGAATGAGCTATAACACTACCATCTGATGATGAAGAAGAAGGCTGATTTCTATCATTTCCCAATGAATCAAACAACACTTATATGGTAGGAGAGAGAGAGAGAGAGAGAGAGAGAGCATGGGAAGGGGACCCAGGGAAGAAATGGGTCACCCTACTAGAGGGCCTTCTTAGAACGGGGTCATTTTCTATTAGTACCACGCAACCCCTTATTCAATTTTAACTTTTTGACACATCTTTTTTGAAAAATTATTCAACATCAAATTTGAGTTCATCTGAAGTATTTAAATTTTATAAGTTAAATGATCGTCTAAATAATCGGCATAATTTTTATTAATGGTGATTGCTCCCTTGGTTTTAAAGGATTGACTGACAATCGATATGCATAAATTTAAACAATTCAAACGAACTAAAATTTGATAAATATAACATTACCCATATTTTTTATGATTTTTTTTTCCCTTTCTTTTTCACCTGTGTTATTATTACACTGTTCATTTATACCTTACCTTATCTCGTAATTTAGCACTTGAATTGAACAACAGATAGCACCACCATCTACCTATATCATCCCCTCACATGTCAATATATATGCATCTATATCAACATGTATAACATTAATAATATTATGATATATAAATAATTTTTTTTTATATATAAATTTTTCATAGTATCTGTTGTTTCAGATCTATTTTCTAAACTTAATAATGTAGTGTAATAATTAGTTAATAATTATAGAAGACATGAGAAAAAAATAACACATGAAAATTATGAACAACAATAGAGGACGTTTTAATTTAAAATAGAAGACTCACAAAAAATTATCATTCTATATAATAATTTTGTTTGTATATTATTATTTGTAACTATAATATATCATGCCATAATTATAAAACATGTGTTATTATCATTTAATAATAATCTATTGGAATTGGCTTCAAACTGGAGCCAACAACAAAAAAATAGCCTAAAAAAATAAATCCGTTCGGTTTAATTTTGAAATCATGATTTAAGTTTTGAGTTTTTGAAATGAGTTTTGAAAAGAAAAAAAAAATTCTTCAGTTATTTGAGTTGTATTATGATTTTTTTTTGGTTTATTTTTTTAATATTTAAAAATTTTCTAAATTTTATTTTTTTAGGATAAATATTTTCATTGTAAATATTTGTTTATTTATTTATTTTTAATGTGTGTTGCATTCACTAAATTTACGCACAGTATTTTTTAAAAATATTTTAAAATTTAAAATATATATATTTTTTAACTATTTTATTTTATTTTTTACATATTTTTTTCAATATTTTTTACATATTTATTTAGTTCTTAAATTTTAAAAGATTTTTGAAAAGAAATCTGAATTTTGAGTTGTATTTTGAAATTATTTTGGGTTTATTTATTTATTTTTTTTTAAATTTAATTTCTTAATTTTATTTTTGTAGGGAAAATATTTTTTATTGTAAATTTTTTTTTTTTTCTATCCGCTGTATTTACTGTATTTGTGCATTGTATTTTTTTAATATTTTAAATATTAAAAAATTAAAAAATTGTATTTATTTATTCTAAATATATAATTTTTATTTTAAACATTGTATTTTATTTTTTTAATTATTTTTAAATATTTAATTTTTTAAAATTTTAAAAAGTTTTGGATCACCCATATATATCTAAATTATAACAAATTATTTGGCCAATACTTAAAATGATAACAAAATATTTTTTTTTTCAAAAAATCAAAAAATGAAAAATATTTTTCCTCAAAAATAAAAAAAAAAATTTCTCAAAAAAATATTTTTTTAAAAAAAATAATTTTAAAGTACAAAATAAAAAAAAAATTGAAATCTTTTTTATTTTAAAAATAGAGCTTTGAAATTTTTTTTTGATTGGAATCATGATTCCAAAATAAACCAAATGCTACACCAAGCAAAGTTTTAAAACTCAATTCAAAAACTCTTTTTAAAACTCTATTTAAAAAAAATATAAAAAATATTTCATTTATTTTGTTCTTCAAACTTATTTTTTTATTTTTTTGAAAAAATATTTTTTCCACACAATATTTTTGTATTTTTATTTTTGAAGAAAATTATTTTTATTTTTTTAAGTAATGCCCAAATAATTTGTTGTGATTTAAATATATATGGACGATCCAAAAGTTTTTAAAATTAAAAACAAATTAAAAATAAAAATATATATTTAAAATTATATAAAAAAAATATTTTAAAAATGAATATATATATAACATATTTACAAAATAAAATAAAATATTTAAAACAAAAAATAAAAAATATTTACATATTGAAAATAAAAAATAAAATTTGTTAAAATTTTAAATATTTAAAAAAATACAGCGCACAAATGTAATAAATACAGCGCACATTAAAAAAATAAAAAATATTTATAATAAAAAAATATTTACCCTAAAAAAATATATAAAAAATAAAAGGAAATTTTTATATATTTTTAAAAAAATGAACCCAAAACAATTTCAAAACTCATAACTAAACAAATTCTCTTTCAATACTTGTTTCAAAAACTAATTTTTAAAACATAACTCAAAATTAAAATCATGATTCAAAAATTAAACCAAATAGAACTTATTTTCCACACTATGATTCTGTTTAGTTGAATTTTTCTATCGATTTTTAAAAAAATAAATAAATTAATTTGATAAAAAATAAATAAAATAAAAATAAATTCATAATTATCATTTTGAAATCATTTTAAAATATCTAATTTTAAAAAATTGTTATTTTATTTTAATTTTTAATGTGGAACGTTGGGTAGCATACTCCACTTATATATATCATACTTAAAATAATTAAATAAATAAAATAATAAATCACACTAAAGATTATAACATGAAAATTATGACTCACATTAGATAATTACAAACCCAAAAGTTTATTTGTGCAGTAATGCTAAGTATCATGAAAAACCTTTCATGAAAATAATCATGAAAGTTTTGTGACCCTTGGATTACACTTAGAATAAAGCACCACACACTAATCAAGGTAATCCAAATATCATAAACTTTTCATGATCATTTTCATGAAAAAAATTTCATGATCACTTACTTTTCCCTTATTTGTGCTTTGTTGGTATGGTTAGTTTAGTTGTGCAACGTCCATTAACAGTTTATTAGGACAAAAAGACGAAAATATTATTGTACATAAATATTTTTATTATTAGAATTCTTATAATTTCATCTTTTTTTTAAACTCAAAATGTACTTCACCACTTGTTTTTTAACTCTACGTGTGATTTGCTTTTGATGTTTAGATATGAGCTCATGACTTATTCATTCATACTCATGCACAAATTTCATACTTATTATGAATTTAAACAAAATATTTGATGATACATTTTAATTTACAAATTACAAAAAAATTCAATGTGTATTTATTTTGAAATGCAATGAGAGTAAACCAATCACACCTTGAGTAAACTGCAAGAATAAAGTGAAATTTACCCTAATATAATTTGAGACACTAAACTGGATTTTTACAGTGTAACCATGTCTTCATAAACCTGTGGCCTATGTTGATATGGTCCCAATTCAGAAGCAAGGGAAACAACTTGGACAATATTTCAACAATGGGTCCGGATCCAGTTGAAAAAATTGCTAAATAATGCCATAAATATAGTAATTATTAGGGTTGGGGATAATTTAGAAAGTTTGTTGAAAATTGACTTTTTGATTTTTTTTGATTTTTTTTTGTCCTTTTATGTGTAAAAAATGTGAGAGGTGATATGATCTAAAATTAGTTAAAAGCTAAAAGCTTTTTTTTTTTTTTTTTTAATTTGGCCCCAGAAAGTTCTAAATACATAATGCATAAAATGTGAGATAAAAAAATACGCACTTATAATGCATAATTTTCTGTAGGCACTTGCTTCCCTCCAGCCCTAGATCGAACTGGAAGGTGCTGTTGGGCCCGTAAGGGCTTACCACGGGTTTTATTTCGATAATCTAAGCCGTTTAAATGTATAGAATTTATCGAGTACTATATGCCTGTAAAAAATTTCGTTGATCGGATATCATAGCTACGTAATCAGATTAGTTTTGTATAAAAAATGGACGTGTAAAAAATTAAACGATTGACAGAAAACTGATCTAATGAGATAGCTATTGATATCCGATCAACGTGATTTTTTACAGGTATATAATACTCAACAAGTGCTACACATTGAACGGTTAAAATTATGAAAACGAAACTTATAATAAATTCTTATAGATCCAACAGCACCTTCCAATCCGATTGGAGAGAAGCTCTACCCTTTTCGGTATTTTAAAACTTTTCCTAATGATTATTATAATCCAAGTGCATATACATTGAGTCTTGATCAAAATGGATAATTTTATATACTAATAATTATGGATTTCAACCAATACAAATTTGCAAAATGGTTCAACGATGATGGGGCACGTGTATCTATATTTTAAGGATTTTCGAAGAAATTAAACTGAGACATATAGAAAAGGATAGTGAGAGACAAATGGCGATCACTATTGGTTCGTTTTTATCTTTATGAATCATTTAGGGACCAGGATCACTGTAATCAATAGGACCATGATCACATATATATATTGAAAACCTCTTTCTTTGTTTGGAATTTTTAAAAATATTTTTTTGAATTTTCAAGTTTACAATAAATTACGAAAATATATTGATTTTTTTTTTTATATTCAATGAATTTTTGAAATAATTTTGCACAAATTTAGAACTTTTAAAGTGTATCTAAATGAAATGAATCTAAAAATGAAAAAAAAAAAAAATCAATAAAATATTTTCACTAAAAATAAAAAATACAAATCAAAAAACTATTTTTTGAAAACTCCAAACCAAACTGTTTTTTAATCTGGTTAATTCAGGGCCGGCCTTGAGATTTAGCGGGCTCAAGGCGAATTTCGAAAATGAGGCCCTCTTACATTGAAAAAAATATTCATAGATAAAACGATAAGTTACAACTTTTTTATTTGTTTATAGTTACAAAAAAAATTATTTACACATATAATCATTAAAATTATAAATAAAAATTTACTTTCATATATTAAAATAGGAAGCAATCATTACAAATACTTAAAAAAATAAAAATCTAGTCTTGTTGCTTTATTTTTATCCCTATGTTCAATTGGGCCTATAGTATTTGGACTTTTTTTTTATATGTAAAACACAATATTATATTTAGAGACTTCTATTTTTAACCCAAATTTGGGAACCCAAGACGCAAGTCTCTCTTGCCTGCCCTCAGGGCCGGCCCTAGGTTAATTTATACAAATTTTTTTTTTATCTCACTCCACATTTCACTATTCTTCTTAACAACGATGTTATGTATTATCCATAAAATATATATATATATAAAATAAATCATAAAATAAAAACAACAACAGCAACATAATGTACTCTAAAAATAATTTAAAACATAAAATATGTAGATTAAATTCATTGTGTGACCTATACCACATACTACTTGAATTCAATCCCTTTGTGATAGAATTGTTTGCAACTATGAGTTTACCGCTGCAAATAATTAACTATTTTGTGACATTTTAATTTTATCAACAGTAAATTTCACTCCAAATAATGTCATTATAAGAAAACAACATATTTGTTACGAAAAAGTAGTATTAGCAATGGCAAAATCTAGTTGCCAAAATAAATAAATAAAAAACATTGAATTTATATTTATATTATAAATTCAAATTCTAAACACTTCCTAATATTTTAGTATTTCTATCAATCTAGGGCCACTTATATGTAGGTTACTTCTCGACTAACTTGTTTTCTTCTCTTTCTCCTCTCTTTCTTTTCTTTGTAATATATGATGGAAAAATAGTATTTCAATATAAAAGATCAAAAATATTTATAAATAAATAAAAGTGCACACTAAAAACTTGTACCCACAAAGATGTCATCTATTTGTAAATCTCTGTTCCATTTTCCATTAATATAATATTTTGAACAAATTATATAAGTAGTCACTATATTTTGGTATTTATATCATTTTGATTCTTATAATTTTAGTTAGTTCAATTTTGATTCTAAATTTTTTATTTTTTCTTAATTTGATCCAATTGCTTACAATTTTATTTATTTTTGTGTGTGTGTGAGAGAAAAATCTACACATAAGTAGCAGGTATCATTTTTTTTTCCTAGGCGAAATTATGAACTTGTTCAAGCAAAGGAGTTAATCCCAACTAATTTAGTGACAATTTTTATTCAAAAATCTTAATTAACATTATCAATTGAATCAAATTAATACAAAATTTAAAATTAAATATCAAAATCGAACCAATTAAAATGAGAGACTAAAATAATAGAAGATACAACTCACCCTAATATTTTTGTACTTTATTATTATTCATAAAATATTATTTCTATTTTTTACCAAATTTAAAAAATAATAATTATTCTCTCTCCTAATCAATTAAGGTCCCATGGCGATCAATTGGAAGAGTGATTGTTCATGCTCTGGTGGGGTTTTGCATTGATCTCTCCAGCCAGTGAGCCACAGGTGTCGAACAATGGGCAAGCATGGGTCACATCTTAGCTAAGGGGTCACAAACCCTAATTCAAACCATGTTGCACCTATGTGAATGTGGCTCAACCCAATTCTCTGACCTCGTTTAGTAAACAAATATTTTAATTGGAAAGTTAAAAAATTATTGTAAATTATTACATTATTTTTTTCACTTTTCTATAATTTTTTTTTATAAAAAATTAAAAAATTATTAAAATAATCTGTTCTAAACAAAACCTCCATCCGTCAACAGCATACTCTCATCAAAAAAATTTTTTATTCATTCACACATTGGTTTAAACATAATAAATGATCTTTGCCCTACATGTTAAATAGGCTTATTTTTTCAGTAGCAAATCAAGGGTCCCTTTGCCTGCCCATCTTAAAAATTCTTATCTTTACCTATCCTATATTATTGGCCAAATTTCCTTTATTAGTCTACTTGTGATTCCTTTTGGGTGTCATTTGAAAATAAGGATATAATTTTTCAACAATGCTAGGTAGCTCAAAATTTTGTGACTCAAATGGCTCAAATCACTCAAAACGACGTCGTTTTAACAGATTTTGAGTGTAAAACGACGTCGTTTTGACAAATTTGAGCCATTTGAGCTATAAAATTTTGAGCTACCAAACATTTTCCATAATTTTTTATGATTTAACAACACAAGTGTATAGTCAATTATTTTGTCTATTACTAAAAATAGTAATACTGTAAATCTAAAAAAATAGTACAAAATTTATTTTAACCTCTTATGATTTGAGGCCATAGTACTTTACTCCTCTATTATTTAAATGAAAAATGATTTGTGGCTCTAAAACTGCTGGCACTAATGGCACTAATTTCCTGTTTTGGTAACTTTGTTTTTTTTTTTTTTTTTTACCTGATATAGAAATTAGTGCCATTAGTGCTCAAAAAATTAGTACCACAAATCACAACTATATATAAATATAATTCATATGCTCTTGTGTGATTTTGAAGCAAAGTGTAACCGTAATATCTTTAATTATATATGTGAAATGACTATAATACCTTTAAATCATATATATTCTCTCTCTCTCTCTCTCTCTCTCTCTCTCTCTCTCTCTCTCTCTCTCTCTCTCTCATATATACATAATTTATAATGTCTAATATTAATTCAATTAAATCACAATTAATTATAAAGTATTTAGTGTAATTTTTAACTTTTTATTCTAATTTTATTTTAATTATCTTTTAGATCACAATTAATGCTAAATATTTAATTATTTATTATAATTCCTATTTGTTAATCAAATTTTAATTATATTTTATATCACAATTAATCCTAAATTCTTAATTATTTATTTTAATTTTTAAAATGTTGATTTAATTTTAATTTAATTATATTTTATATCACAATTAATCCTAAATTCTAATTATTTATTTTAATTCCTAACATGTTGATTTAATTTTAATTTAATTATATTTTAGATCAATTTTAATTATTATTTATGTTATATTTTTAAATCAATTGTTAATTATATTTTATATTTTAGATCAATCCTTAATTATATTTTAATTTATTTTATTTTAATTAACATATTAATATAATTCTAGGTTTGGTAAACATAGGGTAAAATTATCTTTTTATTGTATTCATTTCATTGTATTTTTTCAAAAAAATCTAACCCACTCTAAAAAATGGTGTTGGCAATACACCTTCCGTTAATTTAGATGAAAAACCTAACAGTGACATTAGTCTAAAACCACATGAAGTTTGAACCATAAGTGGAGGTAAAATACTCCAGTCTCAAACCGTGAGGGCTAAAATGAATTTAACCAAAAAAATTATTCAAAAAGTACATCTAAGGACTAGAATCATTAAGTATGACCATATCCCATCAATTTTAAATCTAAACCATACATCTCTTTTTTAGGTAAATTCAAGGATAGTTCCATAGTCCATAGCATTTTTCCTCTACCACCCATATCCCATCAATTTTAAATCTACACCATACATCTCCCTTTTAAGTAAATTTCGGGATAGTTCCATAGTCCATAGCATTTTTCCCGTCCAAATTAACACCAAGTGTAAAACACGTGATTAGATATAAGAGAATTACGTGTTCTTATCTAAATATCAAGAGATAAAACTAGACATGGAGTAAGTATAAGGAGTAAAATGCATTTTGAGCCTTGCAAATGACGAAAATGTTCATGATTTACACAATGAAGTTACTAACGTGCAAGGAAAAATAAATTTTACATAGAGTAAATCACAAAGAGGTAAAATAAAATTTGCCTAAAAATATTAGGTAGTTTCAAGATATCATGCGACATAACTTTTGATAAATATCTCTCAATTACTTAACAAATGCATCTCAACATTTGTCTTACCTGTAAAATTTTCAATTATATTATTGATTCACATTATTCATCAAAAAAAAAAAAAGTTTCACATCAATAATATCAGATAATATTTACAAGATCATCAATATAAATGACATCACGATTAGTGTTGCATTGAAAACGTCATGCTGAGATGGGGCTGTGAATTTAATTTATTTATTTTAATAACAAAGAAAGAAATTAATGTAATGGAGGTGGGTGATCTAAAATGGAAAAATTATTGATTAATTTAAAAATATCACATGATCATGGCTTTAAACAATTATAAATTTTTATATTTTTTAATCATTTAATATAAAATTAAGAATCTTATTTTTCTCATCAATCAGCACAATGAATCAACAATATTTCTCTAAAATGGATTGTACAAATGTACTTTAATTCTGCAACTCATATGTTGAAGATAACTGACATCTCAATCATATATCCATTTTTTTTTTAAAATAAATAAATAAATAAAAATCAATGAGAGTATCAATTTGTAATACAAAAGCAGTTGTTCAAAGAAAAAGATTATCCTACACACTATTTAAAAGTTGTATCTGCTTCCCACACAATTTATAATTAAAAAAAAAAATGTAATTGAGCTGTACCTCATAAAACTGAGCTGAGCTGTCATAAATGAGATGATAATAAGGTGACAAGACAAGATTAATGATGGGGTCATTAAAAGGAGATAAGTTTGATGAACATTATGCTAATTTTTAAAATTTTTGCATTCCACACTTTGCATGTAGTGCCTGTGTTTGGAAAAGCACCTATTTATAGCATGTGAAATTTAATTCAGGCAAAAGTAATGAGCCAACACAACCCTATCAGAATTGGGTTGATGGTGAAATATGTGGTTGCTCATCATACATTATAATAAATTAATATTTTAAAGATAAAAAATTTAAGAATAAAATTATTTTTTTTAAAAATAATATTTTAATTATTAAAACTGCAATTATTATATTTTATTGATGAAATTAGACATTTTTGATAATGAATTATTATTCTTTTAAGATTAAAATTTTGATTTAAAAAAAAAATTACACGGAATTACTTGGTCCCTAAAGGTGCATTTATTAGTAACATTTCAAAATTTTATTACAAAAAGTATTATCTTTTTCTTCTTTTTTGTTTCTTTTTTTTTTTTGTTGTCTTTTGAGGATGGTCTTTTAGAGTATTTGGTCATCTAATATTTCTTATAATAAAATTTTTATTTTTGAAAACAAAAATGATTGATTGATGAAACCCTTATTAACATGTAAGCATGCCAATGATAGTCCAAATTGATTAACTAGTGTTTTTGGAATCTAAGAAAAAAATTTGAAAAAACATGGGACATTTTTGTAAACTTTCAAAATATATTCAATTAATTAGGAACAACCCAATTAGAATTGGAATGATGGTGAAATGTGTGGTTCATTAAGCGTGTAAACATTTTATAGGAAGGGTATTGTTAACAAGTGTTTTTTTTTTTTTTTTTTTTTGGGGGGGGGGTGGGGGGTTGGAAATTACTACAGAAATAACACAAACCCTTCTAAAATTTTAATTTTTTTTTAATATTTTCAAAATATTTTTCACATTCGAGAAATTAGCATTTTATTGTAGTAATTATTGTTTCAGATTTATGTTCTTATAAAGCATATGATGAAAGTAACTTGAATTTCCAACCTAAAGTCTAATATTCCTACCTTTTCAGATATAAAAAGATTGACAACTATCAAAAGAAGTCGAATTGTACCCCTATTAAATGAGCTTTTGATGGACATAAAGTTTAGACTCATAAGTGAATCAACAAAGATATATACACAAAATTCGTACATAAAAATACATTTTAAAAAATAATAGTTTAGATTCAACTCTTCTACGGCCGAACTCAAATCTTGAATGAATTTAAATTACAAATTAAAAAATTTTAAATATATTTCTGTACACAAATTGTTATCTAAAACCACTTTTCGAAATTTGATAAGTCCCAATGGAAACCCAGGCTAAAAATCCATGGCCACACATTGCGAAACTCACCTCTTGAATGAATTTAGATCACAAATTAAAAAATTTAAATATATTTCTGCACACAAATTCTTATATGAAATCACCTTTTGAATTTGATAAATCTCCATAGGAACCTGTGTGAGTCGAGCATAAAAATTACACATTTGGCAAATAGAACACTCTCAGGCCCATCATTGATGGGCCTAAGTCCAACCAGACCCATTGGATCACAAAGGTTCGATCCTGAGTAACCTCTTCACCAATTAGGTGACACACCAAGTGTGCAATGCCGACAAGATCAAATAATGTTCATGCCGAGCTCCTAAGAGAATTCGGCAAACTATCCCAATCAAAGTGCGCCTAAGTTGTCCCTTTTCGGAAGTATAATAGAGACGTGGGCCTTGACACTATGATGATTATGATGGAAAGATTAAATCATGTGAAAAATATCTACGCAAAACCTCTAAATAAAGAAAGTAGCTGAAAGAAGAAACGTATACATTACTATCCAAACTTTTGTATTCTTTATTCGTCAAACTTATTCTCACTCTCGACCAATTTCTAATTTAACCGTCAAAGTGTTAGTTCTGACACTTTCAAAATGTTTCTTGTTTCAAATATCAAAGCGAGAAGCTATTAAAGTCTGTTTAGAACGGACAAAACCCATGCTAAAAATCCATAGCCACACCTTTTATTTTGTGGGAATCATTTTGCGACTTTAATGGCATCACAACTAGGTCATATGGAACAGGAACCAAAAAATAATTCAAAAAAAATTACAATTCAATAATACTTTTTTAGAATAGGATTACATGATTTTTCTCCCTTTACACTATAATGAATAGGGTACGTTGAATTTGAAGACCTTAACACAACTAATGAACAAGATAAATTAAAGTTAAAAAGTTTAGTGTAATATTCACGTCCTCAACAACACGACAGAAATGTGACTAACTCGATATGACTATCACCCCTAGCTATGTTTATCCACGAGTACAAGTCAGACTTAGAATGATTAAAAATAGGAAAATGTTTGGAAGTCATAAAGAAGACCCTTGTGATCTCTATTAATGTATTAATTATTTTAAGGGTTGTGTTTTATAGGGATTTCTATCATTAATGTTAAAAATATTGACAATCGGATCACTAAAGGTTATTTTTCTGGGGATAAATTACACTTAACCCCTTGAAATTTTTGATAATTACAAAAATATCTAATATAGTTTTAATTTACACTAACTTTTTTTACTTTTAAAACTATTATTAAGATTCTTCCATTGTTAGGTTATTTAACTGAATTTGTTGATGTCATGCTGATATCATATCAAAAATGACAAAATTACCCATTAATTACTTTATTTATTTAAATGAAAATTTTCACTCACCTCCCTTATGATTTTGCATATATATTATCAAAAATTTATACATATTTTATCATTATTTAATAAAATTCTTAAATTTCATTCAATATCAAATAAAATCTTTAAATTGCTAAGACATTATTAAAATTAATTTTTATTGATAAAATACTTTAATATAAATAATTTCTCTAAAATTAATGTTAGATAATATCCTAATAATTTAATATAAAACTTATTTCACACCACATAAATAACTTAAAATTTATTATTTTTGAAAAATCTAGAAATCCGCTAGATATTGATTTGTGATTATGTATCAATTTAAAGCAATAAAACAATTTCAATCAAACAATCAAGACAAATCGACACAACGATTTTAACGTGGAAAAACCACAATTGGAGCACATTCAATTGTGATAAAAAAAAACCATGGGCAACAGCCACAAAACAATCCACTAAGAAGATATAAATGAATTACACAGGTATACTCTCAATTACCTAGCAAATCCACGCCCGAATTGAACCAACCCCTATATGTCTCTTCCAACCCCGTCTTCACCTCGGAATTGTCTTGACGATGAGCCACTCCAGAATCCACCAAAGTTTCAGGCTCAAATTCTTCAAAATCCACCGAAGAACAACTCTCTCTTTTGTATAGAATAAACAAACGAACCTTTGATGTATTCTTCTTAACCCATGAGTTGAATACTCAATTAAACATTAAAAAAAATTAGCAAAATATCCCCAGATATAAATCTTAATAGCCAAAAAGAAGATCTGGAGCAGTAATCCTAAAATCTGACAAAAACACGTACTTATAAAAATCTGGGATTGTGAAACTCGCTCGAGCGAATACTTTCTTGCTCCAGCGAGGAACCAAAAACGCGTGTTTTCCATAAGTGGCTTCGCTCGAGCCAAACAACCTGCGTTCGAGCGTAAAATCATCATTCTCAGGTTTTTTACAGACGCGACCTTCACTCGAGTGAGCAAGAGCGGACATGCAATTTCGAATGCAATTTTGCATTTTGCTTCGGGGGCACTGCCCTTCGACCCCGCCTGGGCGTTATCCCGGACCCGCCAAGAGGCGCTCCCCGGATCCGCCAAGGGGCGCTGCCCCCTAGACCCCCGCGAGCTGACCGGGCAGCTCGATCCCCGTCATAATCAACGAAGTGGCAATCTTGAAAGTATTAACATCACAAACTTCTCTGCAAGGTATAATTCGGGTTGGATTCGCATCTAAGAAACTCATAACCTTACTGAAATAAAAGTGCGAAAACAAGTACAACTGAAAAGAGTTTTGTTAAACGGGATTGCCAAGAATAAAAACCTAACAATTTTAAATAATCCATTTAAAATAAATAGATTTTTTTTCCTGGCAATTTACATTAATTATTTATTCATATGTAAACAAAAATATTATTCTATCTTTTCTCAATCATATATTATTCTCAAATTTTCATTTTTATCTTTGAATCATTAAACTTCTAGTCAATGCATATTTAAAAAAACATAAGTTAATATTTCTTATATGATTAAAAAAAAACTAAAATAAAAATAGAAGTAACAAAATTTAATCACCTCACAATAAATTAAAATTAATTAATAAGGAATGAAAGATGAAGAAATCATTTGAGAATAATAAATAATTCAAACAATTCGTCATTTCTTACACCTAAAATCAAAATTAATCTTTACTTGAATGGAGAAATTATTTAAGAATAATAAAATAGTCAATTGATTTGTTACGTATGATACTTAAAATTTATTTCTTCATATTTATTTATCTCATTTAAACTATTTTTATTAAATTAAATCTTAAAATTTATTTCTCACCTTCATTAATGGTTGAATTTTTATTTTATTTTTTGTTTCTAAAAGGTCAAAAAATTGTTATGAAAAAAAAATAGAGTCAAGAAATTACATTTACATTTTAAAAAAATTATGAAAATTAAATAATAATTTCATATATATTTAATAGGGTAAATTAAATTACATTTATATTTTTTTCTTTAGAAAGTGTTTTATTTCGTTGTGTGTTTAAATTAGTATTATAGTCTGATTTTTCAATCTTATCAATAAAATTATATGTGAATTAGATATATGGAAGAAGTAAAATTAAATAATTTAAATAATAACACTTCGCTATAAATAATAATAGAACAAAATAAATGTGAGAAATTAAAAAATAAAGTAAAAATTTAATTGTTAATGAAGATGAGAAATTAATTTTAAAATTTAATTTAATAAAAATAATGTAAATGAGAAAAATAAAGATGGAGAAATATATTTTAAGTATCATACAACAAATTCATTGAGTATTTTAGTATTCTAAAATAATTTCTCCATTCAAGTAAATTAATTTTATTTTTAGGTGTAAGAAATGAAAAATTGTTTGAATTGTTTATAATTCTCAAATGATTGCTTGATCTTTCATTCCCTATTAACTAATTTTAATTTATTATGCGGCAATTAGATTTTTTTACTTCTATATTTATATTTTAATTTTTTTAATGATGTAAGAATAACTTGCTTTTTTTAAAAAAATATGCATCGATTAGAAATTTAATGACTCAAAGATAAAAATTAAAATTTGTTAATAATATCTTAACAATTTAGGGATAAATAATTTTCTTACATATGAATAAATAAGTAGGACAAATTGCTGGGAAAAAAAATTAATCCATTTGTTTCAACTTGAAAAAAGAAAAGAAAAAAATTTAATTAATAAATGAATTAATTAAAATTGATAAAAACAAATCTTATAAGTATTGTATTAATTATTAGGGTCTTATATTAAACTATTAGGGTTTTAAGTTAACATATATATGGATTTTTAATAATATATATATATATATATATGCAAAACTTCAAGGGAGGTGAGTAAAAATTTTCATTTAGCCCTCATTTGGCATGCAATTGTTTTAGTTTAAAAGCCAAAAAGTTACTAAAAAAATCAAAAAGCCTCTAACCTATACAAAAAAAAAGTTAAAGATTTTATTTTCTCTCTACTTTTTGCACATCTTTTCGTAAAAAATCAAAAAATCATTCCAGATATACTAGCTTTTTTACCTCATATTTTAGCCAAAAAGCTAAAAAATTATTAAAAAAATATATTCCCAAACGAGACCTTAAATAACTTATTAGTTCAAAGGGGGTAATATAGTCATTTTGAATAGAAAAGTAACGGTGTTTCTACCAAATTAATGAATTGGGAGAATCTCGATATTGTCAGCAAAAGTAAGGGAAGTTTCTATTATTATTGAAACCATAAAGGAGGTCATTGTATTTGTCAAAAATCTCATAGAAGGCGAGTGTAATTTACTCTTCTTTTTTTTTTTTTTTTTTTTTTTTAAAGATTTTGGGTTTTTAAAAAGAAAGACTAGTGAGCCTAATACTACTGAGGGCCAAAGCCAGAAGACATTGCTAGTCATAAGGGATTTGACATAGGAACTTTTTTATGTTAAAAGGGGGCCATCGGCTTGGAACCCACATAGGCTGATGAAAGGCCGGTGGTGAAAGCCCCTACATGTTCCCCAGTCAGTTATTTTGGGAGTTGATTTTTTTAATAATATTTTTAATTTTTTTAAAAAAAAATGTGAAAAAATAGAAAGAACAAGTCGACTTTTATTGTAATTTTTTTGGGTTATATTAGCCACTTCGCAAACACCTGGCATTTTGACCAAGGATTGGCCTAAAGAGATTACTTTTGAATTCGAATTTTACTGTTTTGTAATATAGTTTCTCATACCCTATTGTCCTCCTCCTAAATAATTGTTGAAGAAATTGGGAAGCTCATAAATGCGCAGCAATACGGTACAATTTGTCCAGAATAGTTTGTGAGGGTCCAACAAATGCTCCAAGTCCAACTTCCATTGTTTAGAATTACTCATACCTACTTAAAATTTTAAGCATATAAACCATGAATGAAATGTATATTAACTTATTCTCTTACATTTTATTTGATGTGAGACTCTTATTTATGGTATTTATAGTGAGTTAATCCAAAAAAACATAGGGGGATTGAGTTGGTCAATTTCAATTTGTGATGAGCCCTCTGTTGCCAAAACTTTTTGAGAAAAAAAGTATTTTCACAAAACACACAGCCAGTCAACTAGATGATGATCAAGATACAATCAAGAAGGAAAAAAAAAACACTCGTCTCTTTGTCCTAAGGCTTCTCTCCAGCACATGACCAGGTCAGAGAAACCCATCACACAGTAGAAATGTGGCTTGGAACAAAGAAGAATCCAGACAGAGATTCTGGCCTCGAGAAATAGTTGAGAAGGAAAAACACAAACATGTGCAATTACACATACCCACCAAGTCCAAGTCTAATCCATCAAGGTGGGGTGAAGAAGAATTGGGTAGTTTATGTTGAGTCTATAATGGTAAGTCTATTAATGGACCCCTTGACATTTAAGTACCTACCTTCTTCTGTTTTCCCTGAATCAATGCACTCTGCCCTGCCCAGCCGGGATTAATACGATGGCTTGGTTTGGAAAGTGGGTTGGCTTTTTAACTTTTTTTAACTTGAGGCTAAAAAGTTTGGTTTTTAGCTTTTTTGATTTTTTTTTAGAGAAATAATGTGATGATTATAGGTTAGATGTGATATTTTTTAAAAAACTTATTTTGTTTTTTGTGGCTATTTTAGCCCAAAAAAAACCTCCAAACCCACTTTCCAAATAGGCACAATCTTACCCTTACCCTGGTAATAATTAGTCAGCAAGACCTTGCAAGTTATTCACTCGCAACCTGACATATATATATATATATATGATATCTTCATCAACTAGTAGATTACATTTGATCAAAATATACTTGTAAACTGGGGTGTTTCAATGCAACATGTGATCTTAACTACTCACAGTGCCAAATGCATAGGGCTGGCAAATAAGCCGAGCCATGCTTTTCGGTACAGGAGTTCAGCTCAATAAAAATTAGTCGAGCTTTAAGAATTGAGCTCGAACACTACTCATCAAGTAGTTGAAAAACTCGAGCTCAGTCAACTCGATTACATAAAGAGGCCGAGCTTGAGTTGGTTCTCGAGAAACCTTAATTAATTTGCACATTAAGAGAAAATTGTTAACAAAATATTAAAAAAATGTTCTATGTTTTCAATAAATTTCATCAATCAAATATGTAAATTTGTATATACACTAAACATAAACAGAGAAATAAAATAAATTACTGAAAATATATTTAATAATTATTAACAATTAATATTAAATTTTATATAATTATGTTTATGAGTCTATTCGAGCAGAGCTTAAATCTACTCAAGCTCAGGTCAATTACTAAACAAGCATAAAAATTACACTCGAGCTCGTTCATTTAACAAACAAACCAAGCTTTAAATGAGTTGAACTCAAGCCTTGGTTTGCTGCCCATACATGAACAATCAACAATACATGTATACACATTAATAAAAGTTTCATGCCCAGTACTGGGACCGGATCATATACATTTTATCCTATGACAATCATTCACATGCAATGCACATGCCAGTGTTAAAACTACCACTCTGCTGTGTGTGTGCCAGTGTTACACTCAGATATTCATGGTCTTCTACAAAGGCTCCATGACACTCACAAAGGAACTACAACATGTTCCCTCTCTATTGAATGTCGTCGCTATCGTTATCATAGTGTATTATTAATGGCAGGTGACAACCCCCAACGAATGTATTGTCAGATCATACATGCAAGATTGTGACTTCTTGTTACTCAACGGCTTGTTATCTGGGACTTTCTACAGTCCTCGTTTACAGACTTATTCACTACAGTTTATGTATGTGTTTTAGTTCTTCTAGTAGAGGTGAAAAAGATAATATTTTTTCCACCCTTCATTTATTGATGAATATGGAGCTCTTATGAAATTCAATGGCGTATTAAATGGTTCGGTTTCTTAGGTAAAGAGATAGCTACTGTTCCAAATGCAAACTCAAGATATGTGAAACACATCAGGATATTAGTTAGAGAAGATCTCAGTAGAGAGAGTCCATGTCAAAAGTCTAAATTCTTCAGAAACAAGTCAATGCCCTAAAACAAAACATTAATTTCATGATGAGCGCAAGATAAGAAAGGTAAATCATGGTTATATATGCTACTTAAATCCGGACAAGAACATACTTGTCAAATCATTTACTCAAATATAGATGAACAAGAAATAAACAAGAATTCTGAACTTATTTCTCTTTTATTGTTTCCATACATCAGACAACTTAAACAATGTCTCCATCTATCATCTTTTTTATGGGTTTCATTCTGTTGTTCATTGTTGTTAAATTTAAGGTCTCAAATTAAAATCAAATCTCTAAAAATACACTGCTATAAACAACAAGAAGGTTTTTTTTTTTTTTTCTTCTTACCCTTTCCTCCTCTTGGGACTCAGTATAAACTCGTCATCATCGTCGCTCTCAATGATTCTTTTCTTAACTTTTACTTCAGCAATCTTTGATACCTGTTGCTGCTTTTTTGAAATCTCAGGTTTACTTCGTGGCAGTGGTGCTGGTGATTTTATAGGAGTTCCCATCCGAAGCTGCTTTTGCCTTAACTGCTTCTTCTCATAAGCCTTCTTTGCTCTTCCAGTTGACAGCATGCCATGTTCCATCATCCTGCTTTTTGGCACACATTATCTTTCAATTAGTAACTTTTCTATTTTTAATACTTATTGATTTATTTATTTATTTTGGTAAGCTATCTGTATTTTCAGTAACTAAAAGCAGAAATTATAGAGTTCCCACCAAGTTATAATATCAAAATTAACCATGATTGTTACAATTTGCCCCATGATATTCACACTCCACTTGAAGCCACTAACTCCAATTTTTTTTTTTTTTCTTTTAAGGGGAGTGTAAGAGACTGCAAATGGAGAGTGAATATCATTGCCCTACAGTTTTAGCAAAACAATGCACCTCTGAGGTTTCAAACCAAGGGTTAGAAAACACAGGAAGTTTACGAGTACGGTCTTGTCTTCTAGGAAATAATTTTATGTATGTTTAAGCTAGAGACTATCACGATTAGACTTCCCCTGTTTTCTAATTTTGAGGGAGTTTAATGTTCATTCCGTACATGTTGTGTTTACAAGATGTTCATTCCATGCACATTTCTCTCTTAGCAAGATGTTGACTCCTTGCCTATTTTTCTCCCAAATTGTCATTGAGGGAGAGTTACTATTACCATAGTTGTTGTTTTTTGACAACTTCATCAAAACTATTTGTTACGATCATCTCATTTTTCAGTTCAAGTTGGACACTTCACTTTAACTTTTTCAGGTTCCAACTTGAGGACGAGTGTTGAAGATAATATCATATTGTCAACGGTATCAAAGATTTACACTTATTGTTGAAGATACAAAGATCCCATGATTTATATAATGATTTTTGTATTTTTATTTGTGTCAATCCCTTAATTAAAGGGATATGATTGTATCTCTCACTCTTTATATAAACAGGTGTTACCATGTAATAAAGACCATCAAAGTGTGAACGAAGGATGTAGACTGTAGGGGCTGTGTGTGGACATAGGCCAAGATTGGCCAAACCACATTAATCCTCTATGTTCCTGTTCATCCATTTTTGTTCTTATTTCATGTTTATTTCCATTCACACTCCAAGTTTGACATTCTTTACAATAACAATGCTCTAATGCTCTATTTGGTTCATTGAAATGAGAGGGAATGGAATAAAATGGTGATTCCTTAGACTTCCCTATGGAATGACCATTCCCTTGAAATGGTGAAAGATGATTCCATTTATAATGCATTTATCATTATTTTTTTAGTCTAACCAAACCTATGAACGAATATCTTGATGGAATGATCATTCCAGTGAACCAAACACTACCTAAATTCTTCAAAATGCAACTTGTGTAGTTCAAATATGTTTTAAAACATTTATAAAATGAATACATCATGTGTATGTACAAGAGAACTTATGCAACAAAGAAAATTTTCTGCAGAAGGTAGGCCACAATCATCAACTGCACTTCAGTGATTTAGTTCAAGGCTTTATATTCTACAGTGGCTAGAATCATATATAAAGTAGGAAAATTAAACAGTGAAAATGTTAAGCCCGTGTTTGATATTAAGAAATTCAAAATAAGAATGCTACAAGAAGAAATTCCCACGTTTGGTTGTAAACAGAAAATGAATGGAATTTTGTGGACGGCAAGATGAAAAGCTACAAAATGGCAGAATATTGCTTGTCAAGCAACTCTAAGCAAGCTTTTTTATATGGGCATTTTCCTATGATCTTCCTAAGGGTAAAAAATGATTTACGGATCCAATGAATGCTCTAATTTGAAGTTATTGCTATTATTTGTTCAGTGAAATACAGAGCCAGCTCTACCCCTCATAAGGAAAAAATACAGCTCAGAATGTGATCTAAGAATAGGCAACTTTTAAAAAAGAGTTGCAATAATAGCTTGTTTTGTACCTAAAAAAAATAGGATATGGGTACGGTCAAGATACATTCGTTAAAAGAACAAATATTTTTATAATTTTTGGATTATATTATACCTAAGTTCAAAGAATGGTAATAAACTATTTTTTTAAGAATTAGGTATTAGTTTCAGAGCCAATGGCCAACTACTTTGCTTTTCTGTAATAGGTCCCGTGAAAATTTTAGTTCATCAAGTCTAAATTGTTTTTACTGCTGTTGTACTTTTTCCTTTCATATTTAAATGTGTATATGCAAACATGTTGTACACAAGTTTACTTGCTTGTTTAACAGTTGAAATCCGATTTTAGTATAATCATATTATCTTATGCATCAGTACTTTCTTAAAAGTATGGATATAGATATAGGATATATGTATGACACATTTATAAGGATTGAAAAAGTAAGGTATACTTTAATCTCACTATTTTCTTCTACTCTAAAAGTAAGCAAAATATTGAAAAGTTATTGTATTTATCCTAACAAGTATACTCTAATGCTATGCAAAAACTATTCCAATATATGTGACCTAGAATATCTGAAAAGTATCAAATACTTCTCAAAATTAAAGAGAATTAATATCAAGTATCATATATGTTTAGAACGTATCGAATACGTATCCTCAGGTATCCTAGGAGTATCAGTATCTGCTATAGATACAATACAGATACGACTCCCTTCTCTGCATATCTGTGCTTTGTAGGTGCTCACCATACCACATGACTGTCAGAAAAGGCACCTGAAAGCAACTTTTGGAGAAACAATACAGTTATTGCCCTTTCTCATATAGCCAGTGCGAGTATGTTGAAATATGATCCTCAATATAGAGCATCAATCCATCTGTTCAGTGCAAGTACACTGAAATATGGTTTAAATATAGCCAGAGGTTAATTTCACCACACAGCTAACATCTAGTAAGGAACTGTAATTGGAGGAACAGATATTGAATTCACCATGGATAGGAAGTATAGTCACATCTGCTTAATCCACAGTTTTCAGGTTTTTGTCCTGCATTGTTTTGCCCAGAAATTTTGAACTGCCAATGATTCTAACCTAGATGTAGTACAACCTTAGGAAAGTTGGCCCAAAGCTACCTACAATTCAGTTTGAACTGCCAATGATCCTTTTTCCTATGGGGCTTCTTTTTCTTCAGGTTTCCATCACTTTTTACATCCTTTTTCACTTATATTTTACCCTCCTTTTAATGAACCCTAGGCTTGAAGTAGTTATGGCAATTAAGTCCCTCTAGAGTTGGACCTTCTTTCAAAACTTCTCACAACATGATGTTTTCAGCTCATACTACAACTTCTCTCATTTTCACAAAGAATAATGGTTATATTGAGCAGTAAGCCTTTATCTTATTTCCTTCTTTAGCAAACTATTTCTAACTTATTCACCCAAAAAAACTATTTCTAACTTGACTGATAGCTGCATCCCACCTAGTGCCAAGTTGTTGATAAAAACTCCAACAAGTTCTCCCAGAAATTGGGTGAAAACAAAAAAATGTGAAGCTCAAAGTTTATTATTAACACATCACTATTTGAAAAATATGATGCACCAAGCTTTGCATTTCAATAGTGCTCCACAACCTATGTTTTCTTCTCATATTCAAGTAAACAAGTTTTCCAAAGCGAAAAGCCCCTTTATCAATCTTTCAAACTCCTTCCAAAGTGAGTATGCCAAATTTTCATTTTTGCCGAATACTGGTATAATTTGTCATCCACTCAGTAAGGTATAAATTCAGCAGCTTTAGGATCCACTTTATCTCACCCTTTCCTGTTATTTACTCACGCTTGGTCACATCACCAATGATAGGAACATGTTTTCACAATGAACTAGTACACCAATGTACTAGTACACCAATGTTTTTTCTTCTCAAGTAGTTAGCTGCTTCCACTAAGTTTAAGATCTTACTTGTATTACCTTGACAACTCAAGATTGAAGCACTACAAAATGCCCTGAGAGAAAAAAAGCTGGTTTGTCTATTGCCACTCATTGACAAGAAATGCTTTGTTATTCTAATTAAACTAGAGACAAACCTACCATTACCAAGACAAAAAATAGGGAATCAATATCAATACACATGAAAGGAAACAAAAGAAACAAGCAGCCAGAGCACAATCAGTTCATGTTATACCCCCTCTAAGAAGAAAAAGAGAAAAGCATCTCCAAATATTAACTAATCAACAAAAAAGGTACATAAAAGTGGGCTTAAGCACAAAAAAAATAAATATATATAAAAAATAAAATCTTACCAGATTACCTCAGTACAAGAGTGTAATGAATGTCTCCCTAACTAGCATTTGAAAACCCTATAACACAATTCAACCCTGGCCCAATAGTGCTATCGTCTGGAACAAGCTCCAAGTCAAACCAATTTAAGAAACCTCTCTATCATAAACTAGAACAAGCATATTTTTATAAATTCAAATAATCTCAGATCATATGTTAATTCATTTCCTGATTACCAAAGAACAAATGTTGTGGAACCATGCTTGGGAGAACATAGGCGCACATCAAGCTCACAGTAGGAACTATAGGGGTAACACATGCCATGTGCATGCATGCATATTAGTCTCCCTTCTTCTAGAAGTTTAAATTAACAAAAGTATAGAAATTTGCGAAGTCACAAAGTGGATTGTGAGTTTATTAACTATTATACTCTACCATAATGAGAGGAATGTTGGTTTTGGAAATAAAAAAAAAAAGAAGACCAAATTACTTTTTGTATAGAAAGTAAATATCAAAGGCATTTAGGGGCATTTCAAGAGGTATATGTCGATTTTCTAATGAAGTTTTTATGTAGGCCAACCTAAGAAGCACAGACATAGACACGGACAAGTGACAAGACACGGATACACTGACACGGAAATTTTAAAAATATGTAGGGCACAACACATGGGAGACATGTGCCAAAAAATATATAACTTCATACATTCATTATATGTCATATATATAATGAAAAATGTAGAAATCCCCTAGATATTGATTTGTGATGATGTATCAATTTTAAGCAGTAAATAACAATCCCAATTAAACAATCAAGATAAATTGGCACAACGATTTTAATGTGGAAAAACCACAATTGGAGCGCCTCCAATTGTGATAAAAAACCACAGGCAAAAGCCACAAAATAATCCACTAAGAAGACATAAAGGAATTACACAAGTGTATTCTTAATTACCTAGCGAATCTACGCCCGAATCGAACCGACCTCTATGTGCCTCTTCCAGCCCGTCTTCACCTCGGAATTGTCTTATCCAACGTTAAATCCACAACGCCAATGTCAAATCACGACTATGAGCCACTCCGGAATCCACCAAAGCTTCAGGCTCGAATTCCACGAAATCGACCGAAGAACAATACTCTCTTTTGTATTGAACGAAACAAACAATCCTTTGATGTATACTTTTCAAACCAGATTCAAATTCAAACAAACATCAAAGAAACTAGCAAAGAAGCTCCAGATATAAACCCTAACATTCAAGAAGAAGATCTGGAAGCTGTAACCCTAAAATCTGACTGAAACACATATTTATAGAAAATCGGGCCGCGAAGGTCGCTCGAGCGAAGGATCTCTCGCTCAAGTGAGGAGACTAAAATGCTTGTTTTTTCAAGTGTCTTTGCTCAAGCCACCAAAGTGTCACTCAAGCGAGAAATGCAACTTCTCAGTATTTTTACAGTTAGTGAAAACTTTCGGGACTAAGGATTCTTCGCTCAAGCGCACATTCCTTCGCTCGAGCGAACAAACAACTTCAACTGTATTTTTGCTTTTTGCTTCGGGGGCACTGCCCCCTAGACCTTCGTGAGTTGACCGGGCAGCTCGATTCTCGACATAGTTATCGAAGTGGGAAACATGAAAGAATTAACTTCTGAAACATGTTTGTAAGGCACAATTCGGGTTGGATTCGCATCTAAAACTCATAGGCTTGTTGAAATAAAAGATCAAATAAAATTACAACGGAACGGAGTTTTGTCAAACGGAATTGCCAAAAATAAAAACCTAACATATAAGTATTTAAGTCAAAGATAATAATTTGTAAGGTTTAAAGGAGGTGAATAGGTATAAATTTATATTGTTTTTGTTTTATCATTAGATTCCAAATAATTTTATTCAAACTTGTAATGTGTTTCATGTGTGTTGAAGTGTTGGGAAGCATCTGGTGAGGGTCGTGTTGGACATGGTGTCGGACACAACATGTTAACTATTTAGAAGTGTTCATACTTCTAAGAGGCTAGCCTTTCAATAACCCATCCTTAAGTCCTAAATCTGCCAGGTAGGCACAAGCACTAGCCTTTCCATCAAATTGACAACACTAATTGCTCAAGCAACCATACAATCTCCTTCCAAAAGGTAATTAACCTCTTCGGCTTTCAGATATGGAAACAGCACTGGCATCAATCAAGGATATCACTCAACAGTACAAGCAATATAAAACCTTGAAATGGTAAAAAGCAATAGATGTACATATATATAGATGTACATTGTCTGGAATAAGTCTAGTTAACTTTGTAGATTTTATGCATCAATTGAAAGTAATTAAAGCCATATTCAAACCTCATAATGAGCAGTTCAAAATAGTTAACTTCATAAAAGACAAGAGTACAATTAAATTTAACAAGAAGTACCAAGAATTGTACAAGGAAAACTCACCAAAACTCTGCCATTTCACTTGAAGGTATCTGTTTTGATAATGACTCATAAAATATCCTCAGGGGTTCTCTCTGTTAGCAAGAAATAGCAAACATAGGAAAATTAATGGGAATTGGTGGCCATGAAATTTCTAGCAAAGAAACAGAACTGAAAGCATGAAATGAGTCAGTCCAGAACCTCTTCAGGAACATCAAACTTCTGGCCTGGCAAGCTGTAAACTTTCTTCTCTCTTTTTTTAATAGTAGTCTTTTTCGACGTTGTTCTTGAAGAGCTCGATGTTATTTTTCCTTTCACCTTCACTTAAAACAATGCATATTAAAACTCATCAAACCCCTAATTATAATAAGGCAGGTAAACACATATAAGCTTACATATACATCTATTCTATTACATAAAGCACGCAACTCACTTGATTCTGATTTCCAAAATTAACCACAACTACAATACTAGATTTTCTCTAACTATTTAACTTTGCCTAGCATTTATTTAAAGATTTAAAAAGGTGAAATCAACCGACAAAAACTGCTGTATTCAGTTGCCCACTACTCTCACCCATGATCTCCTAGAGCAATTTCAATTAGGTCTTCTTGTTTTTCATACCTACATACATACATACATAAATAGATAGATTTTCAGGTACCCAGCTTCAAATTCCAACAGAGAACACAAAAAGGGTACCCCAAAATCTCTTAATTCACTACGGATTACCTAAAATACCACACCTAAATCAGACAAATCATCAAGAATTAGTCTCAAAGACCCAAATTTTCCAATCCACTGAAAAAGAATGATCAATTCAGAGAAACCCAAATGAACTTATCAAGAAAATCATCATTTGATCCTCAAAACATTACAAATAATTTTAAAAAAAATCTGAATCATAAAAGGCAAAGACTTTTTTTTGGGAGATGGGTTACCTCAGATTTTGTGAAAGTGGAGATGGATGTGAAAGTGGAGATGGATTTAGTCTTGGAATCAAGAGGGCGTTTGATAGAGGTATCAGCGATCTTCTTCTTGGTGATAGATGAATCAAACTTGAGCTTTGATGAACCATGTTGAGTGCTGGGCTTGAGTTTCATCAAGGTAGATTTAGAATCAGAAGCCATGTCTCTAACGTCTTTGCCCCTACAGCATATACCCTCTTATGTTGTTGATCCGATGATGATGTCTCTTTTATACATCTTATTTCTCATTGAAAAAGAGAAGTGTCTGAGATGATGATGATTCTGGTTGGTTAATATTGTTTAACTTCCTTTAAGATTGTTAGGTAAAGTCTTTTTTTTTATTTTTTTTAACTACGGTGGCAGTCTGGTTGTTACCGGGGTAAATTTGTTGTGAAATGACAAAAAAAAAAAACGGTTGATTTGTTTTTGGAAACCGTGTTGTTTGATATTGCACCTCATCTGGATAATATGAATGGTTTATTTTTTAATTAAGACATATAAATTATTTATATTAAAAAAATTAAATTAATTAGATAATCATAATAATGTTAATTTATAAAGTTTATTTATAAAAAAATAAATAATAAATATTTTTTAATAATTAGATTATCTATTTTTTGAGAGACAAATGTAATAAATTAACATGATTACAATTATCGAATTCACTTATTTTTTTTATGAATAATTTATATATTATGATCTAAAAAATGGAGAATTTGAATTATCAAGATAAAATTTGCGATGAATTCTATAGACTAAAACAACACAATTTTCTCTTTTTTTTTTTATAGGTAATAACAAAACAACACAATCAAAGTGGACTAGTTTTTGGCTCCGTTATAGTTTAGTTTTGAAATTCATTTTAGAAAATAATTAAGTTTTTTAAAAGAGTTTTAAAACTAGTTTTTGAGTTGTATATTTTGAAAGTAATTTTTAGAAATTTACAAATTAAAAACTTGTTTGGTTAGAAATTATCAAAACTACTTTTTAATTAGAGTTTTTTTAGGTTTTGGGTTTTGGGCTTTTTTTTTTTTTTTTTTTGGTCTTGTAGTTAAAACTTTTTTCAATATTATAAGTTTATATTTTTTATATACATAGCCAAAGCTTTTTACAATATTATATTTAATTTTATTTTTTATCGTTATATATATTTTATTTTGTTTACTTCTTTTATATACATAATCTAAATGTACTTTGCATATAAATCTAATATAATTTATAGAGAAGAGTTTCATATGTATATATTAGTTCATAAGAACGTTTTTAAAATTTTAAAACTGTTTTTCTAATTTATATCCACTCAATCTACAAATAGTTAAAATGTTTCATATTTATTACATTTGTTTTTCATTTTTTCACATTTTATTTATTATTTAAGTATATTTTTTGGATCGCTCATATATGTCTAAAACATAACAAATTATTTGGCCAATACTTAGAAAAAAATTAGAAAAAAAAAATTCAAAATCACTTTTTTTGTACTACACATCAATCAATTATTTTTTCTCTTACACTCACTCATCTATTCAACTACAAAAAACTATCAAATCATCCAAAATTCCAAAATTATTTTCAAAATATACAATCAAACAAATTTTCAAGTTTTCTAAACTCTCTCCAAAAAATTATTTTTGAAATAATATTTCAAAACACAAACCAAATAAGGCCAAATTTAAAACTTATTTGGTTATGAGTTTTGAAAAAGTTCAAAAATTTAAAACTTATCTGATTATGAGTTTTAAAAAGAGTTTTCAAATAGTTGAGTTGAATATTCGTTTAAAAACCCAAAACCAAATAGATTTTTGGGTTTTAGACTGCCAAATTGTGATTTGAAAATCTGTTTTTTTATTTATTTAATTTTTAATTTTTAACATTTAAGAGCTTGTTTGGCATGACGTACCATAACACTTTTTTTTTATCTTTTTAATTTTTTTGGATAATATTATCTCTCTATTTTTCTACACATCTTTTTATAAAAAATCAAAACTATAATTATTTAGATATTTAAAACAAACCGTTTGTGTGAGCCGCAGTGGTACGTATCAAGGGATAAAGCGTTAATTAAATTTGTTGTTTCTAAAATATGAGTCTTGTGATATTTTAATTTTTGAGAGAATTGCAGATTAGTGGAGAGTAAAAAAAATATTTGCAAAAAAATAATAAATATTATAATTATTGATAATTAAAATCATAATTTTTTCACCTTTTTGTAAATATTTTTTCTACTCTCCATTTATATGTAATTCTCCTTTAATTTTTAATATTTAAATTATGTCAACTTCCCTGGCAATATGAAAAGTGTTTTAATTTGATTTTTAATGTTTAAATTGTATCAATCTTATCTCCAATATATAAGAAGTGTTTCAATGGACATAAATTAAATATTAAGGTAATGTTTGTTTTCCTGCATAAGAGATAGGATTAAAGTAGGACGAATGTGGACCCAACTCAAATGCCTTGTTTGGTTGCGAAATGAACAATGAGATTGATACTCTAATGAATTTAGTAATCCCATTGAGCAATCGAATTAACTTGGCTAGGTTGGAGGTGGAATTGGAAAAATAATCTAGGAGATTAGGGTGTATTCGGTCATCAGGCCAATTGATCATAATAGTAAATATTTTTTTTTTACCCACATGCGGCCACACATCTCTGAATTTTTTTTTATATTTGTATTAGATTTATTTTATATATAAATAATTTTTATTTTATTTTATATAAAAATAATTTAATAATTCCCACATTAACAACTATCATCAAAACAAACACAATTTTACTTAATCCCCTTACTAACAATCTCTACAGTAACAATCTTTTCACTAACCATCCCCTCACTAACAATTCTATTCATCCTATATCTAAAAACAAGCGAGGCATAAGGGATTAATACTGCTAAAACATTGGGGCAATTTAAAAGTGTTCCAATGTTGATCAATTGCTTAATAATAACTTAATGAAAAAAGTACTGCAGAAAATCTTCTCCCCGAAACTGATTCATCCCTCGAAAATATGTGAGATTGAAGGACCATATAATAAATCCATGATAATGTAAATGGAGAAAATCCCATGAAATCCGAGAATGATCACTATTATTCTCTTCTAAATCAACCGTATGAATTAACAGCATATATATACCAAGAATTCCCATGAAACAAAGAAATGCCACTCCATACACATACATTCCTTCAACCTTGGGAGCTGCGAGAAAAAAAGAAAAAAAAAGAGGTTCTTCTGGCTTGCCCAGTATCGGAGAGTCTTCAGCCAACACTACACCACAGTTGTCAACCTTACATCTGAATCTCTGGTAAGTCTACTTTCTGTTAACCTTTTTCAGGCAACCCCAAGGTCTGTAAGCTGCGACGATATGAGACCAATTTCCAACATCAACAACTCTATTAAGCAAAACAAACAGGAACAAATAGCTGAGTATAAATCTCTCATATCATTACATGTAAAGCAAAGGTAATCCAATAACCCCCAAGCTCATAACATCACAACATATCAAGAGATGTCTATACACTACACAGTACCTACCAAAATGGCTTTGTCAAGAGATGTTTAGGGAGAGAGATCTTCACATCAAAGAATAATTTATTTTTCTATAAATTTATGTACAGCAACAAACAATGACATTATAAAAACTACAAGAATCCCAATCAAAAGCTTAAAAACAAATTGCTCTACAACAATGAATTTCTATTTTCTTGCAATTTTTTCATATCCTCAGTTCCCTACAACTGGGCACTTAATCTAATTCCAGAGAAAAATAAGTTTACCTGTAATCTTTTTGTAATCAAAGGCAACAGTTGTCATCTGGGTCTTATTCGGAAAACTCGATTGTACCATATCGAGTGGAGTACCATATGAAAGATATCATACTTCATAGGCCTAGCATGCCAGAGAAAATGTTGTTGTACTTTCTTTACTCTCCGTTGCATCTCGAGATACCTCTTCTGTGGGATTGAAAGGAGTATACTTTTCAAATTTGGAATATCCTTCTCGGGGACGAAAACAGCAAAGGATTCCCAGTTCAAAATATTGAAAAATGGGGGTACAAAATTGTCAGAAATAATCACTGGCACACACTCGTAGAAAATGGCTTCCACCACTCGTGGACTGTTGACTTCATAACCTTTTGCACATATACAGTACTTGCTACTCTTCATGTGTTGTACATAGCTCATTTGGCCCTTTACCTTGCGCATTTGGCCAAAGATTTTCATGTCGGGATCTTTGTTTTCCCAATACTTTAACAAAATACGACGGAGATAACCGTGCATGTTCCCAGCAAAGAAAGCAAGGATTCGACGCTGGGAAGGAGGCTTTCCTCCAATTTCTCTTAGGGGATTCTGAGCTGAGCGGACATATGTTTCTGGAAGAGACACGTCCTTTCCAAATCTGAAGCCTTCTTTGATATCAGCATTGCAAAGAGCTCTAATGCAATTAGCCATGTGTTTATTTGTTTCAGATGGGGCCTTCAAAAAAACAAAACAAAACAAAAACAAAAAATAAAAAAGATTATTAGAAATTTTCAAGCATTTCCCTCATTTGTTTTTCCCCCAGATCCAATGGATTGTTAGAATCATTACGGAACACAAATCAATAGGAAATATGCAAAGTAGTACCCAGTCATGGCAAGCAACAAGAAAATGATCAGCTCCACCAGTTCGGTTCCAGAAACTGTATCTTCCCACAATTATGTCAAGGTAGTTCTTCAGATGCTGTATCAAGTTCTTGTGGCTGTGAGAATTAGGTACATATAAGGTCTCCTCTAGCATTCGAGAACTGAAAGGTAAGTAAAATAGGTGCGCTTTTCTTGGGTTTTTAGTGACAAATTGTCTGCTTCCTTTCAGCAGCTTCATGAACCAACCCTCAGAAGCATAAATTCCCTTTAGCACTGGCTGATGGAAAATGGGTCTCTGTCCCTCCTTGTAAATGTAAACCTTGAGCATCTGTTCCATTAACTCATAGCTCCTGCATATTTGATAATTTTGAATTTTTAAAAATTTGGCTGCCTAACACAGTTTGCATGAGCAATACTAATAACCGTGTGTGCATATGAGATTGTTGCAATGAGGTTCATGTTCATTTTGAAAAAATGCAAAATGGTTTAACAGAGAAATAGTTCCCTCTTAAACCTACCTAGTTGAACAAGATTCAAAAGATCCTTTGTGCTAAGATTTCTTTCTAAAACCTCCTTAACTACATAAAGCTACAAAGACCAAAAGAAAAAAGTTTCCACTACTGCCTTTCCTATGAGGAAATCAGGAAGTAATTTTGTAATGCAAACCTCTTTATCCCAATCTAAAAAGTTTAGTTCCCCATGCCAAAAAGAATATGAGGGTGCAAAAGGATTCACCAATACCAAGCAAAAAAATTATATAAAGGATGTTGTACCCAATCCTAAATAGTATATCTGAGACACTTAAAACATGTTATGCCAAGAGAAACATGTGTATCCATTCTCACACCCACATTGATGCGGTGATACCTAAGCTATTTAAAATCTAAACCAGGCAGATGGATGAACCGTCCAAAACAAGAATACTTTCTGGTCTCTATTTGTATAATAGCAAATTTCCTTGGGTACTATAGGCTATGAAGCATGGACACCTCTTTGGAGGTGACGTACAGGTGTCCGACACGTGTCGGACACGAATACAAACATGCTCCCAACACGTGTCAGACACGCTGGGACACTTCAGACATGCTGGGACACATTGAGGACCATTTTTTCCCAAAAAAAATCAATTTTTTAAAATTTTTTTTTACTAAAATAACATAACTAAGGTTGATAAATTTGATAAAATTAAATATTTGACATAAAATAAATATTAGATAATTAAATATATGACATATAATAAATATATAAAATTATATATTTTGTACGTGTCCCCAACGTGTCATATCCTGCATTTTTTAAAAATTTGCATGTCCATGTGTCCGTATCCATGTTTCTTAGACTATAAGAAAGTCCATAATATATTCCTATGCAAGTGGGCTTCTTTTGTATGATATATGTAGATCATCTTGAAGTGAGGCACATTCTTAAGTAGAATGCTAATGGTACAAGTAGAATGTTTTAACCTTTTCTTAAGTGCTCTTTTCATCTTCATTAAACTCTGAATAGCATTTACATTTTGGTATTTTTTATTTTTCACTGAGCTGGATAGAATCACGGAAAACAATTCTCTTAGGCTATGTTTGGATCTTGAATTTGGCAAAGGAAGATAAAATATAAGGCAAATATGGGTAATTAAACAAAACAAAACAGAAAAAAATGGAATTTTTAGTAATATTCATTTTTTTCTCATTTTCCTGACCCAACCAAAAAAGAGAAAAATGTGTTTTCCCCTATACGGGTCTACAATTTTCACAATCACAATGGCTAAAACCACACCCCCTTCTAACATACATGGGTTGAAATATGTGAGTGGATTATTGATTTTGCCATTTTGGCTGTGTAAATAGTCCCTCCTTATAAATATGCAGATAGATATTGTAACATCACAACTGTTGAGCCACTCATCTTCTTTATTTTATGTCCACTTATCCAACAAGAGAAAGCAACTGCATTTCAAAGACACTTGATTCACATTTTTTTGAAAATAAGCCTTCAAAATCTTCTAGATCGTGGAGGTAGTGGGTCAATGACTGAGTATGGATGAATGTGAAAAAATGTATGTAAAGGTAGTGCGACTGCCAGGATAACCCATCTGCAACAAAACATGGACCAAAATTAATAGAATAATCTTACTCAACATGCTTACCTTTTAAACATGGAAACATTTCGATAGAGAGGAGCATAAAGCCAAGGATCATTTTCTACGATAGGTGCATTCTCAATCTGTAATTTTGCATTCAGTAAATCTTGGTCAACTCTTGAAGACCACCGTGGTTTCTACAAACAAATCAGGAAAGAAATTAAGTTGAAGCCTACTTCAGTGAACTCAATCGTCTCTGATCAATATGAAATTGAAGACATGCACAAACCATTGAAAATGATGAAGTATGACCCCGAAGCAACAAATCATTCATCTCAGATATTGACACCACTGCTGCTGTTGCCTTCTCTGCTGGAACATTAGTCTTAGAAGAACTATTTTCTGACACATTAGCATCCCTTTGCAATTCCTCAGATTTTTCATCATTGGAAAGCACATTGCGTGAGTCTTTATCCACTGAAGATGTAGTGGGATAAACAGATATCATGGGACTTTGCGATTTTGTATTCACATTTGCTGAAGTGTTTAACTTGGGCAATGAAATCATTGGTGGGAATGCAACTGAAAGGGGGTTAGCAGGATAGGCATCTAAACTTCCATTTTTCTCTACTGTGAAAACAGGACTTTCTTCCGGAACACTGCCTAATGAAGAATTATTATTGATGGCAGCATTATTTGGGGAAAAGCTGTATGAAGATTCTCTAGACTTCTCCGGTGCCAAGGCATTATCAGTAATTGTCTTATTTGTTGTCGAATTATGACTAAGATATATAAAATCCTCAGATGGAGATTCATCTTCAGGGTCAGTATCCCCATCTAATTGAAGAGAATCACCCGAGCCTCCATTGTTTTCTGATACAGAATCATTCTTGAGTCCTATGTCCTTTCCTTCGGGGGTCTTGGTTATATTAATATTATTATGATCAGTATTTACATCAGTGGAGTTCAAGCCATTAAGAGATGTCTTGTTACCTAGCATTTTGGGGTTAGCAGATGGATCTCCAGTTGAGAATGTGCCTGTAGCCACTACTTGAGGCCTGCCTGCAGAAAATATAGCCGATATAGAACTACCATATGGAAGTTCAAAATACTGCATTACTAGAGCAATGGCAAACATCATCCCCATTAGCCATACAACTCTCCTGGATTCCACGTGGCATAAAGATCGAAACTCAAGACCCATTGCCCAGATTAACTAGAGGATAAAACTCCTTTGATCCCTATTGCCCCTGCAAAGTTTCCAACCCAAAAATTTAGTCAGATTGTCAGCCCTTTCTCCTCCCAATCAAAAGCATGATTGGATTTGGACCTTAAGGCTGTGTTTATTATATGATGGATTTGGGTAGAAATTTGGAAAGAGTAGGTAAAAAGCGAAGAAAATTGAGAAAAAATTTAGCTTATATTTCATTAATATTTCCCTCAACTTTTTCTCGCACTTTTCAAATCTCTACCCAAATCCATGATCCAAACACAGGCTAAGGTACATTTTTGCGCATTCAACCTTTTTTCCCCAAAAATAGGGATACCCATAACTTAAAGTTACTTCATCCAATCCTCAAATACAAATAAATAAAAGTTTTTAAGCCGCAAAATAGACATAAGACAGAGATTAGTGCAGCTAAGAATATCATGTGCAAGCTCAAACTTCAGGTCCACTCAACACACTGAATTACAAAAAAAAACTCAAAACACTTAACAGATAAAAAAAATCCGCGCGATGCAATTGTATGGACTCTGGCTGCTGCATGTCTACCAACAAAAATCTTTACACAGTTTCAATTTATTAAAGCTGATTTTTATACAAACATATTCAAGGTTGAAATAATAAGAGAGTAACATTCAGAGATGCATTGCTTTATCAATTGTTAATTAACCAATTAGACATAGGCTTTAAATTACTTATCCTTTTGTTTAAACATAAAAAACCAATTGAACAAATAACAAAACCAAGAATGAGTATAGGAACAACTTAATTCATAGCTTGGAAATTACAATCATTAGTCATAAACCAGCATGCACTAAACAGGTAATTTTCATTGATCAAACAACAAACCAGTCCTCAAAACTACATAATAGGATCAAGAATTTATAAATAAAAACCCTAGAACAGTATAAAATAATTCAAACGCTAACCGGCGAAAAATCAACTGAAATTACTAGTAACGAGAACGGTTACTTGATTATCAGATTAAGAGAGAGAGATTAGTCTCCAAGACTATGTTTGGTGGCCGAGAAAGGCAAAGAAAGAGAAAGAAAACACAGAGGATCTTGATTTTCTTTGTTGGTTTCGTCAACCAACCAACCATTTGCTTAAGCACTGTCAGGGTGGTTGAATTGACTGAACATTTTCCCAGCAACCAAACAAGGAATTTGAGTGTGTGAATGGTATATGAACTGTGAGAAAATTGAAGTACCTGTATGAATTTGGGAATAGCCATAGTTGATTGATATGGTGGCTTATTGAGCTTTCTAAATTCTAAAGTGTTCTGTGCTTGTCTATATGGGCAAATTACAAACAGGCCAGGCGAAAATACAGATTCTCTTGAGATTTGAGAAATTATATTTTGATCCTTAAAGTTTATATTTTCATAATAAATTATTTTTTGAGATTTTTATTTTCACACAAATATTTTCTAATTTTTTCTTAATTTATTATGAAAATTTAATTCTCAAATAATAATTTATAATTTTTTAAACCCCAAGAAAAATCTATATTCTCATCAAATTTCGAGGAGATGTTTGTAATTTGCCCTTTATTTTACAGCTCACTCAGGCTTTCTTTTTTGGGGTTTGGCAGACGTGTGAGAATGGAGAATAGTTAACAGTTAGATTCCCCATATGGCGGTGGTCCAACTGTTCCGACATATGTGCCCTTGTCTTTTCCGGATATTACGCCAACGCCACTCCATTGTCTCCTTGTTTTTTCTTCTGCATAAATTACAAATGTACTTTGAAATTTATTTAAATTATAAATTGTTTTTTTAATTTAAAAAATTATAAATATCTTTTTATTATAATTTTTATTTAATAGAATTAATTAAAAAAAATAAAATTCATCATTATTTTTTTATACAATAATAAAATTAACTAAATTATTAATTAAAACATATTTTTAATATCATTAATAAAAAAGACAATTTGTTATGAAATTATAAATCTCAGTGGGTGAAATATAATTTCCAAAACTATAAGGACAATTCATATTTTAATTAAATCTCGTGAGGTGTATTTGTAATTATCATTTTCTTTTCTGTTAGGCCTCGTTAGAACAAGTTATTTTAATAAGTTTTTTAAATTTTTAGTTAAAATATGAGATAAATATTGTATTTGGTTTTAATTTTTTGAATATAATTTTTTAGAAATTGAGTTTTTTATTTTTCATATTTTTATTTTTATTTTTAATGAATATTTTTAAAATTCTAAACAATTTTTTTTACTTTTTTAGAAGCACCTTACTTAAATGTATTTAAAAAGTAAAATATTTGTAAAAAAATATTTTAAAAAATCAATAAATACATAAGAATACGAAAATGTATTGAATTTTTATTTTTATTTTTATTTTTTGTATTTTTGTTATTTAGTGAATTTTTTTAAAAAAATCACAAATATTATACTTTTTAAGTGTATTTATGTTAGGTATATCTAAATTTTTTTTAAAAAAAATACTTACAATATTGGAAAAATTCAGTGAAAAAAAAACATGAAAAATAAAAATTCCAATTAAAATGAATCTTAAAAAGTGAAACCAAACAAGCTGAATATGCTTGAGATTATTTTTAAACTTTTTATAAAAACATATGCAAAATGTATAGAGAAAATATAATCTTTAATTTTTTCGTATAATTTATTAATTTTTTAATATTTTTTTAATGACTTTTTTAATTTTAAACTAAAATTTGATGTTGCCAAATGAGACCACGTGTCACAATACATCTTTCTACATTGATCCTCTCATCTAAGCATTTCTATCAAACTAGTTAAAATTTTGTTATATTTTAATTTAATTTTTTTTTCTATTTTGATTATACACCTTTTTAAATACATCTTTCAACAAATTATCTATTTTTTTTTTATATATTATTTTTTTATAAAATGCATCTTTCTAAGCATTGATCCTCTCGTCTAAGCATCTCTATCAAATTAGTTAAAATTTTATTATATTTTAATTTTAAATTTTTTTTCCCTATTTTGATTATGCACTTTTTTAAATACATTTTTCAACAAATTATCTATTCTTTTTTTATATTATTTTTTATATATTTTAATTTAGAATTTTTTTGTATAAGCTGAACACAATTAATTTCAAAGTATAAAAAATATTTTTAATGTTTGACTATGTAAAACAACTACTAGTTATATTTGTTAAATCAAAATCACCAAAACTAAAATGACTAATTTGATAACTATTTTGATAGAAATGAAATTTAGTGATTTATTAACAATTTTAGCTAAATAATAAAAATAACTAGTTTGACTTTGCCTGTTACATGTTGTAATGAAATATTTTCATTACATATCTAATGATTATGAAATAAAAATATAAATTTATAATTATTTTAAATTAAAAAAAAAATCTTTATGCTTGCTTATTAGATGATATAATAAAATGTTTAAACATTACAAATATGCAATGGGCTCACTTGGAAAGTTAGCAAAAAACTAACTTTTAGCTTTTTTACCTAAGTCACTGCCCAAAAAGCTAACTTTTTTGGTTAAAAAAATAAAAAACCAGCTTTTATCAACTTCCCAAAACATCACGAAATCCATCTACTGTCACGACCCGCTCCCCGTACCCAAGAGTTAAGTATCGTGATAGCCAGTAACTGAAGTTACCTACGGCCAATTCTTGAATAAATTAATAAATGCGAGCGGAAGTAATATTTAAATAAGGATACCAAAATAATCATCGAAACTTCTATTTTTATTACAAAATTATATTGACCAAAAAGGCCGATATTTACATATAAAAAATATCATAAAAATGTTGTGTGTGTCTATTCTGCAGTCCCGCATTTAAGACTTTCCAAAAGCTATTTCTGAATTGCACTGTTTTCCTGAAAATTGGTAAACAATTATAAGCGCATGACATAGCGAGAAATATTATACCAAGAGTATAAGGGACACGAAATAACCATGGATAGTTAATTAGGTCAAAACATTTAAGATAACTTATTCAGAAGAAATAATCCTTTAAGTAGCAAAACTGAGATCATGTAAACAAATCATTTAAGTGGCAGAAGCTGAAATACATAAATCATGTAAGTAAATGACCATAATCACGGTACTGAACAGAAACATAACAGAGGTCACAGAAGTGACAGTCAGAACAGAGGTATGGATTCAAGCAGTGGCTCGTACGGATTCTAGAGGTGGCTCCCACAATAGTGTAGCACTTAGCTCCGTACAACACTTTGCTCCGCACGGAACAGAAGTACGGATTCAAGAGGTGGCTCCCACAATAGTGTAGCACTTGCTCCGCACAGAACAGAGGTCAATGGATCCATGACAAACAGAGGACCATGAATTGGTCAACACAGATGTCAATGGTTATTTCAGTCCCCCAAGGCATGGGACTCCCATGATGGTACTTACAAAACATAATTTATATAAGGTCATAGTCAAATATTCTTAAAATATAAAACAAATATATTCATGAGTTTCCTTTTAAGCAAATAGGGTTCAGAAATAAAACCACGTAACTGAAATGTTTATATAATTTATAATAGTTTATAAAACATAACTTGTATAAAATAAATATGGTAAGTTAAAACATATATAAAATATATTATGGTAACTCAATGTATAATATAACTCACCTTAACTTTAATACCTTATTCTTTTTTTTACTGTCAAAGACCCTTTTAGCTTTCACTATTTTTTCTTTCTTCTTCTTTTTTCTTTCTTTCTTTTCTTTCTTCCTTTCTTTCTTTTCTTTCTTTCTTCAGGTGACACGCCTCCCTTTTATAGGCAGGAGAGAGCGCGTACGTGGCCTCCGAAAGATTCAATTAATAATTATATAAATTTATATTTATCCTTAATATATATTTAAGATAATTATTTTTTTATTTAATATTTTAATATAATTATATAAATAATTTAATTTCTAATTAAATTACACTTTATTATATATCAAAAGAAAATTAATTATTTATTTTAGTACCACACCTATTATTATTATTATTATCTATATTATTATTATTTATATTTTAATCCTTAAACTTTTAATAATTATATTATTTTATAAAATTACGCATAATAATATATAATAAATTATATATTTTCCTAATTATGATTAAATAATATTAGTATAAATTCTACAGAATAATTAAAAATCTAGGTGGTTACATTTACGACTTGTTGCTGCAAAGAATAATATTATAAAGGATATATTACGCTATACCCCCTGTATATTTTATTATTTTTTATTTTGATTTTCAATTTTTGTTCCCACTTTACCCGTTACGCTTTAGGCTTTGTTTGGTATGATCTAAAAAAGTTAAAAAGTCAAAAAGTCACTATCTTATTTAAGTCATATCATCTTATTTAAGTCATATCACTTCTCTAACACATCACTTCAAACCCAACCCATACCCAACCCATATTTCATAAAAAGTAAAAAAATGCACTTATTTAGATCATTTCAAACCAACCCTTAATATTTTTTTAATTTACTTTTAAATTTTTTTTTTTTTGGTTCAGAATTAGATAAAAAAATTATGTTGACAGCCACATGTCATAATATATTTAACATATATCTGTGACTCAAACTTAAATTTAGATATAATAATATTTTTTATGCCACATGACAATCAATGTGGTATTTTTTGCCTAATTTTGAAAAAAAATTAATTTTATAAATAAATTTAAAAAAAACTTAAAACTTGAAGGATTAAAATAAAATACAAATAAAAATTATAAGAGTCAAAAGTGAAAAAATAGTAATATACATAAATGAGCAAAGTGTAAATTATTCTATTATAAATGATCTCAAAATTTGAGAAAATTACAGTGACTTCAGACTAGTATTTTCCTTTATACATTTATCATATATCAAATATGAAAGTTAGCTTTACGCTTCGTTTGTTTTCATATAAAATATTTTTTATATAATTTTTTAATTTTCTTAAAATTATTTTTTATGTTTGGTTATTTTTTAAAACTAATGTACTAATTATTGTATTTAGCCATAGTGGTGGAGATGGTGGTAATAGTAGTAGTAACAGTGGCAATAATGATGGTGATGTCGACGTAATAGTGATGGTGAGGTGGTATTGATAAAATTTTAAGGATGAAGCGTGGTTCTAAAAGCCAGACCGGATTGATTGATTTGACCGGTTGAACCGTCAACCGGTTAGGGTTTCGGTCCAAGTATACCTTCTAAACTATTCAAAGCCAAAAATTGACCTATTTAGAGAAAACCGCAACACCGGCGGTTAGATTGCCGAACCGGTCAGCCCAGGGATGGTTCGCCGGGTCGATGAAATATAAAATTTTGAACTTTTTTTTTGTTGATACTTTTGAACTTTTTCCTTTCTTTCTTTCATTTACTTCTTTCTTATATATAAGAAAATTTTAATTGGAAACTCCCTTTTAAGGGTCTCTTCTTGTGAGGAATCTCATTAAGAGTTTGAAATTATTGTAAAAGTCTCTACCCATTTATAAGAAGCAAATTCTTCCAAAAAAACTCAAGAAATCTATGTAAGATTCCATCAAATTTATTGGAGGGAGATTTGAAATTTTGATATCCCTCCAAAATTTTTGCTCTTCTTTCAATCAAATTATTTGAATTAAAATCATATGGAGGGAATATTGAATATTTGATTTTCTCTTCCAAAATTAAAATTAATAATATTTTAAAATATATTATTATATTTTTTAGTAAAAAAAATTAGGAGAAATATTTAAGATAATTTAATTTTTTAATTTATAATTTTATTACTTATATTCTTATTTAAATATAATTTTAATATATTTATTACATCACAGTTCGATTTTGGTTCAACCCGACGGTTAAACTGGTGACCTGTTCACTCAATCCCTTTTCCGGTTTGCTCACTGATCCGATTTTTAAAACATTGAGATGAAGATGAAGCACTAATAAATTCCAAAATATGATATTGTGAACTGTTCAGTCATTTTTTTTTTATTTTTTATTTTTTTCCATTCTTATGAACCCAAAGGTCTCATTAAAGTATAAACTACACAAAAGGTAGTCTAGTCACATATACGTTTAGATTTAATTTTTTAGAGAAAAAATGGGTTTTTCAAAATGTGATATTATACATTTGAGCAATCCACACTATAGAGATTTTAAATTTTTCCTCCTCCTGGAATAAATTCCACATTAAGAATAAGAACATAATACTCCAATAACGTAACTCTCCAATGTAACACACTAAAAAATTCCTTAGTGTACTTTTATCAAATGTAACAACTTAATACTCTGAACTTTTCACAAACGTAACATTCCAATATAACATACAAAAAAACTCCTTAGTATACTTTTTCTAAATATAACACTCCAATCAATGTAATCTCAAATGTAACACTTCAATGTAACATACATTAACAAAATTAAAAAACTACCTAGTGTACTTTTTCCAAATGTAACATTCACAGTTTGAAATTATATATTTACCCAAAACTTACTAAGAAATTTTTGTACTCCTTTTGAAATGGTTTGAAGAATCTCACACTCCTTTGGAACTACTTGAAAAATCTCACATCTTTTTTTTTTTGAGTGTTATATGGGACTATTTTATTGAATCCCATATTTGTTTTGGATATTATGGAGAAGGATAAATACTCAAAAGACTATTTTTCCCTTTTGAATTTTTTACTAAATAATAAGAATATTAAATCTGAATTGTAAATTTTATTTAATTTATTTACTAGAACTTTTAAAATATTAAATAAATAGAATATTAATAAATATTACATAAATTTATTTTAATTTGTAATTGAGATTTTTAAATTTTATGACTACTATATTAAGTATAATTAATACCATGAATGCATCAAATATGAAATATTTTTTGACTTCATGCACCAAAGGTTCAAGAGATCGGAGATTAAAGATGAAATGAAGCTGCTGAAATGAAATGAAACTGCTGCAGTGAAATGAAGTTGCTGTGAAAGCAAAATGGGCAAAAGATAAAAGAAAGAGATATTAAATACTAGGGTCAAAGATGTAATTCAATGGCTAATTCCATGGGATACATTGTCCCACGAATTCTGTCTCAACCCCCCTTCGGGATACAATAAGCCAACGGATATAGGACTAATAGTCTGGAGCAAAAAATTAATACCAAACAACGGGTTATTAGTCCATCCGGACTAATAGTCCAATCCCATGGTGTAATCTTTCAAAACAAACAGGCTCTTAGAGTGTTACACTAAGAAATTTTTTTAGAGTGTTATATTGGAGTGTTGCGTTTGAAAAAAAGTATACTATAGAGTTTTTTTTTGGGATATTGCATTGAAGTGTTATGTTTTAGTGCTACATATTGAAATTATACATTTTGCTCAAAACTTATTAAGGAGTTTTTGTACTCTTTTTGAAGTATTTGAAAAATCTCACATCTTTTTAGAATGTTTAAAAATTTTCACATTTCAAGTCATTCTAAATAAAAAAGATTCTCATATAAAAATTTATTCCAAATTTGATTATCATAGGTTTTATATCTTACCTTTCTAAAAAAAAAAAATAATAATAATAATAGTAATAGAAATAAAAATATAACCATAAATTTAATTATTAAATAATATATTAAATCTACTTTTTCAAAATTAATAGGACTAATTAGTTTATAAAAAAATTCTTAAAAGTAATCGAATCACCAATTTTTTAAGATGAAATTTATAAATAATATTTTTAAATTTTACTCCCCAAAACAAAACCTTTTTAAAAGTGTAAAAGTATCAAACAATTTGCATTAATGTAGAACGACAAAAACATTTTTGATATTATAAAATTGCCCTCACACCATCTCTAGTATTCTCTTTTTCTTCCTAACCAACCACGCCTACTATTAAGGTGTTCGAGGTTCGGTTGTGGTCGGTAAATTTTTAATCTATCATCCGTTCGTTGAATTAGCAAATTGAAAAATATTAATCTGCATCTGTCTGCCGGATTGACGGATGCGGATTGAACAAATTGGCGAATAGATGTGAATCGGTTTGGCAGTTTAAATTTTTTTAAATTTTAAATATAATACAACAATTTGTCAATATTTTTTTTGGATAACAATCCAACTCAACATAACTAAAAGATTATCAAGTAAATTATCAAATACCAATAATAAATACATATAAAAAAAAAGAAATTTTTTTTTAAGGTCCCTAATAATAATAATTTAGAGGATAAAGGACACCCAAAAAAATAGTGAAGCATCAGGTCCCTGAACAACTTGACGTGCGTTTTTAATTATTTTGTGGACCAAAATACCCTTGCCAAAATCAACACAGAAACGAAACTCATTTCAACGTCTAAGTTTCATTCCAAGCATCCAGCATCTTCACGAACAGGAGAACAACAGAATTAGGGTTTCAACATCAGCTTCACCATCGACATTAGAGTTTCGTTATCTTCTACAAAAATCATTCCCGTTCCTTCCTCACAAATTTCTCTGACCTTCGTTAGAGCTTCGTTTTCACTACTCATCGTCATTTCAGTCCATCTTTATCACGTCGCATCTTCATCTCGAGCCATATCAGCTCGTCATTCAAATTTCATCCTAACTCTGGTAAGTTTTTCTACAATACAACTCGATTTTCTCTGGAAACACAGTTAATAGCATTTTATATTAACCTTCCATAAATTAGGGTTTCAATTTCGTAATAAAAAGCTATTTGAATTTGGAAAAAGTTATTTCTGTGTGTTTTGAACTTATTCTTGAACATGTTTGTGTGATTTTATCTGTAAATTTCTCTAGAATTTGAATTTCTCTAATTTTTGCTTGATGTATGTTTCTTCTTTCAATTTTCTCTAGCATGTTTATTTTGAAAAAAATAATTTTCTGTGTTTTTATCTTATTCTTGAACATGTTTCTATAATTTTGTCTATAAATTTCCCTGCTCTGTAAATTTCTCTGTAATATGTATTTTTAATTGGAATGTCTATTTTTCTCTGGAATGTCTATTACTCTCTTACCTCTGTCTAAGTTCCTCTGGTATTTATAATTTTCTCTGACCACATCACATCACTTTCCTTACTTGTATGTCTCTATCATGTTTAATTTTCTCTGGAATTTTAATATTATGGACTTGAATGAATGTTTCTTCTTTGAATTTTCTCTGACATGTGTATTTTGAGAAAAAGTTATTTCTCTGTATTTTGATCTTATTCTTGAACATGTTTCTGTGATTTTGTCTATGAATTTCTCTGCTTTGTAAATTTCTCTGGAATATGTATTTTTCTCTGGAATGTCTATTACTCTCTTGCCTATCTAAGTTTCTTTGGTATTTATAATTTTCTCTGACCACATCACACCACTTTCCTCCCTTGTGTGTCTCTATCATGGTTAATTTTCTCTGGTTGTGTATGTAAATTTCTCTGGCATTTTAATATTATAAATTGAAATTTTCTCTGAAATGGAAATTTCCTCAAGAATGTGTAATTTTCTCCGGAATGTGTATTTTTCTCTGGTATGTTTATTTTGTTCAATTCTTGGTTTCAATGTGGTGTAATTTTCAGTGGCATGTTTACATTACTTTGTTTATTTTATCTTTGCTAATTGTGGAATGGAAATTTTCTTTGGCTTGCCATGTTTACTTTTTTCTGTCATTCATTTGCTCTGGTATGTTTACTTCTATATGTAATTTTAATAATTATTGAAAATTTCTCTCCGATGTTTATGATGCTTTGTTGATTTTCTCTGACATTTAATTTTTAATGTCCAATTTTCTCTGGCATGTCCAATTTTTTGTAATTTTCCCTTATCTGTAATTTTCTCTGACATCTCCAATTTTCTCTTGTCTGTAATTTTCTCCCTTATCTGTAATTTTCTCTGACATGTCCAATTTTCTCTGGCATGTCCAATTTTCTCTGAGATTTAATGTTGACATCTTTATGTTTTAATCATTGTCTAGAAATGGCAAAACGTAAAAGCAGCGAAACACCGGAAACACCAAGCAAAAAACAGAAACTCTCTCAGTCTTCTTATGGGCTAAGATAAAAAACCAGCAGCAAAACACTAGAAACACCAAGCAAGAAAGAACAACTCTCTCAGTCTTTTTATGATCTAAGATCAAAAACCAGCAGCAAAACACCGCAAACTCCTCGCCTGAACACACAAGTCCAAGGTGATGAAGCAACTAGCATCTAGATAAGTACCTCAACTTCAAAAGACTCAAGCTCAAGGGGGAAAAAACCTGCTAAACTCCACAGAAAGAGAGCTCACTACAGCATTCAATTCCGATCCAACCTCTCATCTGTTGTCTTCTTTTTTCAAACACTTAAATTCAATTCAAAACAACTTGTAGAGCTTCAAAAGACCCCATTCTGGTATTTAATCCAAGCTCTAACCACTGGAAGGATGGATCTAAAGAAATCTAAGAAATCCAATGATGATGTAGTTGCCATAATCCAATGTTACAATGAAAAAACAAAAGTATTCACAGTTGGTAAGAAGAACCTGACCTTTACAACAAATGACATGACCTTGATTTTTGGTTTGGAAGGAGGTAAAGGAGCCATGTCATTAAGATACTCTAAAAAGCCAAAATCTGCATTCCTAAGGAGAAGATTCCAAAAGGACACAAGGCTCACTGGTCCTGTTCTTAAAAATGCCTTGGTCAAAGCAATGAAAGGCAAACAACCAACTGACTTCAAAGATGTAGCAATTATTGTTACATTGTACTTGTGTCTCACCCTATTTTTTGCAACAAGTGAGAATTCAATAGGGTGGGTTTTTATAAAGTATGTGGAACCTCTTGAATCAATGAAACAATATGATTGGCCAGAAGCAATCACATTAACATTGATTGATTCTATCATGGCATTGCACAAAACTCCAGAAAAAGTTACGGGGTGTGTCATTACATTGCTGGTAAGTATAATATCCATTCAAATTTGCAGTTATCATTCTCACAAATTTGTGCGTTTAGAAAATTTTATTTACTTTAATTTTCATCACAGTATTGGCTATGTGAACATGCAACTATCATTGACTCGGAAGACAGTAACACAATTGACTTCCCAAGATGTGCCAAGTGGAAGCTATAAACCTTGACGAAATAGCTGCAGAAGACACCAGTCCACTCTTTTACATCTCAACAGGTTAGATTCCTATCCCTACTAAAATCTCAGTGAAATTCCAAAATTTCTCTGACCATTGCTTTGTTTCCCTCCTTGTGCATTGATTGATTAAGATCAATTTTCTCTGAACTATCAATTTATGTTTCTTCTTTGTTACCAGCTGGTTTATTTCTGCCATTGTAATCAATTTTCTCTACAATCCAAATTTCTATGCAATCCAATTTTCTCTGACCACAAATGTAACACATTAACTTATATGCCTTGATTGATTTTCTCTAATATCTGAATTATGTTGGTTGTTTCATAATTTTCTCTGGCCCATAACTTATGTGCCTTGCATTTTTGATAAACACTATTTATTTCTACCATTCTAATGAATTTTCTCTGGAATCCAAATTTCTCTGACACAATTATAGCCAAACATTAACTTATATGCCTTGATTAATTTTCTCTGATATCTAAATTTTGTTGCTTATTTCATAATTTTCTATGCCTCATAAAATTAACTCATGTCTGTAATTTTCTTTGGCCCATACAATTTTCTCTGAAGTTTGTTTCCCATTAGTATCATTTAGATGAATTTTATTTTCCTTATTTGAATTTTTTCTCTCAGTGAATTTTGTAACATTTCTCTAATGAAATACAGATAGATAACAAGGAGCTAGTCAAAAACCCATCAGAAGAGTTCTGTCTTGGTAAAAAGACGAAGAAAGATTCAAAAAAGGCAATTGTCAAATTCAAGGAGACATTACAAGATTCATCTGAATATCAAGCAATTGTCAAATTCAATGAAAAAGCAGAAGGCAACATAGAAGAATACGAAGCCAACAATAGACAAGAAAATCAAGCAAGCAGTGGAGAAGGAGAAACCAGAGAAGAAAGTGAAGAAATAGAAGCAGAAGACAAAGAACAAAATGAACAGAAAGAAGAAGATAGTGAAGAAGAAGATAAAAAAGAAGATGAACAGCAAGAAGAAAACAAGGAGGAAAGTGACGAAGAAGAATGTAATGAGCTGATGGACTAACAACGTGATAGCATTTGCGGCTCAACAATGCATCAGCCTGAAGAATGTGAGGAATCAAAGGATGCCCAAATTGCTGATCTACGTCAAAGACTAAAGGCACTTTCTCAATCTAAAAAAGAAGAAGAGAGAAATTGGATTGAATTACTTGCTGAAAAGGATATTGCAATAAGAACCTTCATATCACTTAACTCAGAACTTCAAGAAAGAGACAACACAATCCAAATGAAACTAAGGATGTTGGAGGTTCAAAAAGAAGACAATACAAAAACAATCCAACAGTTGAAGAATTCAATTTCGGAGCTTGAAACTGAAAATGCTAAATTGCATGAACAACTTCAAGAACTATCCGTCCAACTAGCAACACAACCATACCGAACACCAACACAACTTCAACCACAAGGTCAGTGAAAATCTTGAGCCACAAAAAGTTATGTCCTTGTGGCAATATAACTCAGAGAAATTTCTACTTATTATAATTTTCTATGTCATTGGTAATTTTCTCTGGAGTTATATTTCTCTGAACACATTAGTTTCTGCCGCTTATTTCTATTGATTTCTACTGCTCATTTGATTTTCTCTGTCTATTTTCTTATTCGATTTTTGGGGCTTGTTTCATTTCCACTGTGTATAGTTGGAATGCAAGTGGAACAACAACCACCAACCCAACAAGAACAAATCGCACACAAAGAACAACCGAAATAAAAGACAAAAGTCTATGGTAACTGAACAATATTGAATCAAATAAATTTACATATTGAAATATCATCTGTTACTTCAGAGAAATTTCACTTTACTGATATTTTCACTGTCTACAGTCAAAAAAGATCCGACATCAATGATAAAAAATTTAAAGGCAAAAGAAAGGAAGGAAAAGCAGCACGATCTAGAATTTCAGTATCCCAAAATTGCGAAAGTGACTAGAGCTTCAAAACAAGCTGCGAAGCAAACTGAACAAACCAAGAAAGACAAAGAAGTACTTGATCCTGATGCGTACGTCTTGCCTCCACCTACAAACATCAGAAAATCTTGGGTTTTTCCACAAACTCTACCGATTTCAAGATTGATAAAAGATCATGTAAAAGACATCTTGCAACACATATCAAATGTGTCTAGACTTGAGTAAGTACAACAAACAAAATAGAAGAAAACAAACAACAAATTACAAACTTATATTGCATTAACAACAATTAAATCCATTCTTTGTCATCTTGTAGGGCTTTAATTTGGACAAGTGTGTTGAATCTCATTGCCTTCGAAGACATTGGAAACCTAATAAAGCAAAAAGAAATTACCAACAATGTAAGTCTTTCATCAAAATTTCTCTGTAATGTTTCATCAGCCTTTATAAACCAATATTACAATTATAAATCATATTTTTCAGGTCATTGATGGCTATGGAGAGATCCTTTTGGCTGACCAAATGAGAGAAAGACAACAACCAACTTCATTTTTTTTTTTCACATCCATGAGCTTAGTATGTTACTACTATTTTATTTGGTTTTCTTTGGAATTTACTTACTACTTTCTCTTCTTAAGATACTTCTTGAAGCCAGTTGTGTCATTAGTCTAATTTTCTTTGGCTAGTTGTGTGCATTTAAAATTTCTCTGTGCATATTTCTTAAATTCTTGTCATTTCAACTTTCTCATAACATAACCATTTTTTGATTTTCTCTGACCACAGAATTTCATCAAGATGACAGAAAATCAAGCTTTTCGAGTGTCTTTATTTGACAAGCATATTGAAACAGCATGGAGGAACCTGTAGTTCCTCCATTTCCCAATAAATACTGGAGGTAAGGAGAAGTCCATACATGGAAATCACTGGACCTTGCTTGTCCTGGACAAACAAGACAATTTATGGAGGTTCTACAACTCACTGAGGCCAAGGAGAGATGATGTAGAAGACAAATATGTCAAAGATGCAAAACAATTGGTAACGAGTGCAAATTTCTCTGATCCATCATAATCTTTATGTGATGATAATTTTTATAGAATCCCATTGATTTGTCTGTAAATTTCTCTGTTATTTAAAAATTATTTTTTTGCAGCAAGATTATGTGGAGAATTTTTTGAAAGCTTGCCTTGAAAGAGAGGTTCAATCACAACCCTCTTTCAAATTGATAAACTCACAAAACACAAGTTACGACTTTGAGTATGTCAACAATGCTCCACAACAAGAAAGTGATTCGTAAGTTTCATACATCTATAAATAAGATAATCTGATTTGCATGTTTCTTAAAACTAACCATACCTATAATTTGTATGCAGTCTGGATTGTGGCCTCTTTGTCTGCTATATAATGAAACAATATAGCAAGCATGAACCTATCAGCTCCAAATTGTCCACACAAGAGATAAGGTTGATGAGGGCAGAACTCATAGAGAGATTTGTGACCGACGTTGGCCGCTCGTGGACTGAACCAATTAAAATACCTCCAGAAGAAGAACAAAAAATGTAATAGTGAAACTAGTGAAAGGAAGACAATGTACATATCTACACAGAGAAAATTGTCTCACATATATGTATATATCCATACAGTATTAACCATTCAGTTTTTTGTTGATACATTAAAGGAAGATGATGCTTGACATATATGTATATATCCTTTCTTGACTAATGTAAATTTCATTTTTTTTATTTATTTCGACTAATGTAAATTTCATACCTATCGATGGTTAAATATATATATTTTTTTAATTGTGATTGTCAACACAATCCATACAGAGAAAATTGTCTGTAGAAATTTCTCTAGTATGATATTAGCAGAAATTCACAGAGAAATTTAACTTGTATCGTCCCAAAGGGATGCCTATATGATCATGTAATCTCTAATGCTTTGTGTTAGTACAAAACAATCATCAAACTCAACAAAACACAAAGCGCACAGTAATTTTATCTGCCACTGAAAAATTTCACTAGATGAATTTCAAATTTCAAAACACAATGCCTAGATAGTTTTCTCTGATAATGGAAAATTTCTACGGATGAAATTGACAGATTAGAATGGTGACAGAAAATGGAATTTCTGAGATGTGAATTTCTTGGGTTGAGTGATTTGGAGAGTAGGAATCTCTCTAGGTTGGCGAGGAAAATTTCTCTAGCTTTGACAAAAATTTCTGAGTTGAACTGAGTCCAGAGAAATTCTTCCCTGGTCCAGAGAAATTCTCAACTTAGAGAAATTTCAAAAGAGCTTAATTTTGTTTCTTGGTTGTACTCAGTGCAATAATTTTGTGTATGCTCTGTCTGGTGTGCACATTTCTTGAAATGATTGATATGAAGTTACCAAAAATTCACACAAAAAATTAACTCATATCGTACCAAAGAAGGTGCCTATATGATCATGCAATCTCTAATGCACTGTGTTAGTACAAAACAATTATCAAATTCAAAAAACATAATCCACATAGTACTTTTCTCTGCCATTGTCAAATTTATGTGGATGAATTTGAAGCTTCAAAACACAATACACAGAGAATTTTTTCTGCCATAGGAAAATTTCTCTAGATGAATTTGACAGGTATTACAAACCTACTGTCTATAGTATATATCAACACACACAATGCATACTTTAACTGATATTGGAAAATTTCTCTGGATGAATTCGATTGATATTATTATATACACTGTCTAAAAAATACATTTCACAAAACAAAATACACAAAGTAATCATCAAATGTATTATTCAATCAATAAAATGTATAATCCTCAACTATTTAACAAAGGTTCCTTACATGTCCTCTTATTATGGTGACCAATACTCTCACAACGACTACACTTAATCACCATTTTAAACTCTCCAGTAGAAGCAATTCTGTTCTTCTTCGGCCTCCCAGCTGGTCTCTTGCTCAACGGAGGTAAAATCATAGCATTTTCAATGCTACACAGAGGTTTTTCAACAGTTGGAACTGGGCCAATCGAAAGCGAGTATGCTTGACGATACATATCAGCATGAAAAAATGGTTCAACAAATGAATTCAAATTCTTTCTACTCCTAAAAATTGCAGCAACAGCATGTTGACATGGATACCCATTTATTTCCCATTTTCGACATGAACAAGTTCTCAACCCAAGATCAACCATAACTGAAGGAAAACATTGCACTTCAAAGACATTATAAGATGATAAACTCACATTCCATGTCCTCCCATCCAAAAAAGACTTCTCCAATACACTATCCATACGAGGACACAGAGCTTTATTCCATTTACTAGAGAGCAGCCTCCTATCAGACCTCATATTCATGATTTGCAACCGTATCATGTCCACCAAATTTGTTATTGGCAAGTGCCGAGCTTCTCATATCCATGAATTGAATGACTCAGCAACATTTGAATACATCTCACCATAACGTTTCCCCGCAAAATATGCATCACTCCAATTTTCATATGGTAAACTTCTCAAGAAAACACTCACAATGTCTCCTCCCTCACTTTTTAATTCATTTAACTTGAAATGAAATAATGCCTTTGTCGGAGCATATGCACATTCTGAAAACTTGGACACAATCGTCTCCCTAACCAAATTTGTGTTTCCACATGACAACTTATCCCTCAAATTTCTCTTTAGATGTTCAAGACAAAATCCATGAAAGCAGTTAGGGAAAAACTTAGCAATTCCCTCCACAATACCACAATATCGATCTGATAGGAAACTTATCACCCTTTCTGATCCCAATACTCCACATAAATGTTCAAGAAACCAACACCAATTGTCTTTATTCTCAGCATCAACAACACCAAAAGCTACAGGAAAAAAAACCTACAAAACAAATAGGAACAAGCATATTAGATATACACATGCAGAGAAAAATAGAACAATAAACAACCAGAGAAATTTGACACTGTCAACATCCAGAGAAAATTCACTTAGTGCCTAACTCCAGAGAAAATTCACACATTGGCAACATCTAGAAAAAATTGACTTAGTGACCAACTACAGAGAAAATTCACACAATCATAATATCCAAAGAAAATTCACTTAGTGACCACCTACAGATACAATTCACAGAGAAAAATAGAACAATAAACAACCAGAGAAATTTGACACTGTCAACATCCAGAGAAAATTCACTTAGTGCCTAACTCCAGAGAAAATTCACACATTGGCAACATCTAGAAAAAATTGACTTAGTGACCAACTACAGAGAAAATTCACACAATCATAATATCCAAAGAAAATTCACTTAGTGACCACCTACAGATACAATTCACACAATGACAACATCCAGAGAAAATTCACATACTGACCAAAATCTAGTGAAAATTCTCACAGTGGCCACAACCATAGAAAATCCACACAGTGGCCAAAACTAGAGAAAATTCAAAGTGTTAGAGAAAAATCACATTCACTCAATTCCTACATGTATAGAAAATTCACATACTTAGATAAAATTATATATATTTACAATTACCTTCATTCCCATCTTTCCCCGTTGCAGCAAGCATAACTCCTTTGTATCGTCCTTTCAAAAATGTTCCATCAAGAAAAAGCAATGATCGACAATATTTGAAACCAGCAATGCATGCATGAAAAGCCACAAACATTCTTTTGAAACGCTTGTTATCTTCAAAATCTAACTTAAAACGACTACCTGGATTGTTCTTCAATGCCTCATCAAAATACTACCTTAATTGATCAAATGATAAACAAGAATCCCCATATGTACTACATTTTGCTTTTTCAACACTCAACCAACCACAGTTATAACTGATTGAGACCCCATACTTGTCTTTCATTTATTTGACAACATCCACTGGACGAGTTAAAGGTTTTGTACTTACCTTATCAAGTATCAGCCCAAAAACTAAGCTGGAAGTCATCCTAGCATGTTTACTCGTACAAACCGCCACACCACACGTATGTTCATTATTCAAAGTCCTTATGTAGAAGAACCCATTTGTTTTTTCAACTAAAGCATGTACATGCCACATACATCCCCTTGATTCCTTATATGCATATTATGCCGTAGCCCTCAGCTTATCATTTTTAACATACGTAAACTGAAAACCAACCTCAATAGCATACTTGCATAAAAAAGTACGGAACTCAACCACACTACCCTCAAACTTTTGTCCAACACTCGTAATATTATTTCGCCAACCAGCTGACAATAACACATTTTCTTGGTGAGAACAAAACTTAGAGAGTGAATTCCTTTCAATATCCACCAGCCTATCACACTCACCATCCACAACATCTACCAAATTAGACCCCACTTCATCCTCTTCATCAGAAGTACTACATCTAGTAACTGAAACATCAACTATATCAACACCGCGTGCACAAACAACCCTCAACATATTCAGAAAATCAATATTATTTCGAACCATACAATTCGGATGGCCCACAATAGAATATGAAATACACATAGTCTCAGGTTTCAAATTCTCCCATGTTTTACACAAAATGCCAACCAATTCCTCAAAATTCAATTCGCATGAAACATTAATGACAATAGTATCATTCCCATATTTGCACAGCAACAACATTGCACTGTCCATTGAAACTGAAAGAAAAAACAAGAAAAATAATTTGTTTAACATAAAAACACTTTACAAGAACAACATAAAAGTCCAGAGAAAATTATAAAAATTATAATTTTCTCTGGACTTAAAATAAAAGTCCAAAGACATCTACAAACTTATATTCACCTTCAATATGACAAAAAACAAAATCACAAAAACTTAATGAATCTAGAGAGAATCACAGAGAAATTTACTGCTAACTATTAAACACAATCATAGAAAAAAATCACACAGAATATCTGTTATGAAATTATAGGGTTCTCTGTGATTTTCACCTCACTACAAGCTAACAATTTTCTATGCGTCATTCTGCAATATTGCACTCATAGAAAAATCCAGAGAAATTTACAAACTTATATACACCTTCAAGATAACAAAAAACACTGTATTGTCCATCTAAACTTAAAGAAAAACACAAAAAATAGCTTTTGTTTAGAGAAACAAAAACTTCTATTCATCTTCTACAAACATATAATTTTCTCCGAACTACAAACTGACAGTGAGTAACAAACTTATAATTTTCTTTGAACTACAAATAAAAGTCCAGAGAAATTTATGAACTTACATTCACTTTCTCAAATTCTATCTGCATTAGAAACTTCTAATAATATGTCCATATGCACTTATAATTTTCTCTGTGATTTTCGTTAGATTATAATAACAAACTTACAATTTTCTCTCGACTATACTAACAAAAGTGTAGAAAATGAAATTTCTCTGGTTTGAAAAAACATAGAACAAAACTTATCATTGATCAGCATGTTGATAAAAAACAGAGCACGAAAAATGAACTCTAAACATCAAAATCAACTACACTGTCAACATTATTTGAAATTGATCAAAAAACAAAGAATGAAAAATTAATTCCAAAAATAAAAATCAACTCTATCAAGCTGGCCTCTCTCTAAACAAAAATTCAAAAAAAAAATCAAAATCCATGTGGAATCTAAATCGAAAACAAACCTGATTCAACTCCACTCAAAAACCTATGCGATCAACACACAGTCAACACTATTTGAAATTGATCAAAAAACAGAAAATCAAAAATTAATTCCAAAAATAAAAATCAACTCTATCAAGCTGGCCTCTCTTTAAACAAAAATTTAAAACAAAAATCAAAATGCATGTGGAATCTCCATTGAAAACAAACCTGATTCAACTCCACTGAAAATCTACGCGATCAACACACTGTAACACCACTGAAATCTCTGACGAAATCTCCGACGAAATCTACACGATCGTAGCAATCTTTCTCGTCAACTCCACTGAAATCTCCGACGAAATCTCCACCGTGAACTCAACAATATAATATTCAAACAAATTTCTCGTCAACTCCACTGCAATCTTTGACAAAATCTCCACTGTGAATTCGGTTTCCAAAATCTCACCGTGAAGTTAACAATATAATATTCAAACAAATTTATATTATAAAAGAAGGGTAATTTAGGTACTTTATAACCTAAAATAAATTTGAGAGACCTTAGCCATCAAAACATATTATTTTGGACCTCTTCTCCTATCAAAAGTAGAGGAGGGACCTTAGGCCAATTTTTCCTAAAAAAAATCATGCATTATCAAAACTATTTCATTATTATTTTTTTATTCAATAACTATTTAATTTGATTTTTTTTTAAATGACAAAATTAAGCCTTAAATTTTCTGCATAAAAATACTAAATATCAATACTTACCATTTGATAAAAAGATTTTCAAATTGAAAATAAACTAAAACACAACAGAATATTTAAGCTATTTTTTCAATTGAAAACACAAACAGAATATGGAAACAAATTTAAAAAACACAAAATCGTACGAATTATTAGGAGTGTTTGGCGGCTCGGTTACGGTTAAAGGAATCTCAAATCCGCCATCCGTCCAAAAGTAGGAGGATTACAAAAATTAATCCGCAACCGTCCGTCCGTTATCAAGCATCTGTCCAAAATGTGACGAATCGGTTCGATTCAGTCGGTTTAGGCGGATCAAAATATCCGCTACTCACCCCTACCTACTACCACTTTTACATTTCTCTCTGCTTAAATTCTAACCCTTACTGTTACTTTTCACCTTTAACCATAAAAAATTATTGGTTGTATCATGTGACCATATATCTCACTAATCATATTTTTTATGGTCACAACACAACACTAATCACATGATACAACCAATAATTATTGGTTCTATTCCCTCCACTAATCACAACACTATTGGAGCACCATATGATGATATTTCAAGACCAACCAATAACTCCTCTTTAACCACCTTGCAATCCCACCATTCTGACTCTCATTAGCTACACAAGTACTATATCCATTGCTAATGCAAGCCCATGCCACCAACACCAACACCAACACCAACACCACCAGCTCCATTATCTACACTCCCTTATTATTAGTTGTAAACCGTAAATTATTTGATCAATATATGAATTAAAAACTACAAACCCTATAGATCTAGTTATTTTAATCTTGATATATGGAGAAAAACCACGGCAATGAGACAATAGTGTCAATGAGAAATAATGTCCATAAGGTAAGAAAGTTAGAATGGAGATGGCAATCACAAGAATAAGAGATAAAGAAGTTAAGAGAATAATAAAACAAAGAGAGATAAATGAAAGACACGTAAATAGAAAAGGGAGAAAATAGTTTTAATTAAATTTGACTATTTCAATCAATTAAGGAAAAAATCAAAAATTTAAAATTGAAAGAACTAACATCATAATATTTTGTTCATTTTTATAACTAATTCCCCAATTTCTAATGTTGAGTGATTAATTGAAATGCAACTCAAATATCAAAAGTATGCAGTGTAATTTTTTCAAACTTTGAGAGCATAATGTGTTTTATCCAATTTGTCGGGAAGGCCATTTTAATTTTATTTTTATTTTTTATTTTATTTTGGGTTGATACAGAATTATTCTTGGGATGCTTGTCGAAGTCACACCTAATGAGATAATTATTCAATCCAAAGGCATTTACATCACAAATTATTTATTTATATTTATATTTAGGGTAAATTATAAACATATTTCCTAAAATTCATTTAAAATACGGATCGTTCCTTATAATTTTAAAAATTACAAATACTTCATTAATAGAATTTTTTATTTAATAGAACCAACAGAAAAAATAAAATTCCTAACTACTCTTCTATACAACAATAAAATTATCAAAAGTATTAATTGAAATGTATTTTGAAATTATTAAAAATATTAATTAACTTAATAATTTGATAATAAGATGAATTATTTATTATGCAATTAAAAATAAAAAGATCAAGATATAATTTTTAAAACTATGAGCAATAAGATGTATTTTAAGCAAATTTGTTTATAATTTATCCTCCTATATTTTTTTCTAATAATTTTCCTAGATTTCCCTTTACAGGTTTCCAAAACGACACCATTTTGAAGAGAAAAAAAAAAGCCCTGAAACGTTAAAAACGAAATAGAGCAAGACAGACAAAGTGCCTGTTTGGCAGAGTTTAATTACAGCTTATTTCAGTTTTCAGCTTAATTTAAGCTATTTTGATGTGTTTAGTTTAGCTTATAGATTATAGCTTATAGCTTTTTGGAAGTCAGAAATCAGCTTATTCTTTGAGTGGGGCAGGAGATGCTTTAAGAATAAGCTGGAAATCAGCTTATGGTCATAGTTATAAGCTATAAGCTGTTTAGGCATAAGCTATAAACACTTTTCCACAGCTCTACCAAACAGGGCCAAAGTAGAGAGAGAAACTTGAGAACACAGTAGAGAGAGAAGTAACAGCAGTATCAAACTCACTATTGAAAGAACGAAACCAAGTTGAGAAAAATTGTAACAAATTTTAAGTTTTAAATTTTTAAAAATTGATTTAAAACCAAACACAAGCTTGGATTTTTTTTTGATTTGGGACTTTGATTTACACTATGTTTGGATTAAGTGATTTGGAGAAAAAAAGAAAAGAAATAGAGAGATATGTATTTTCTTATTTGTTTGAATAATTTAAGTAGAGAGAAATGAGGAGAAATGAAGAGAAACCCATTTATCTTATAATTCTCATTTTTAATTTTTCCAAAAGTAGAGAGATTGAGAAAAAAAAGAAACCAACATATTCTTATATTTTCATAATACTAATTTTATTCTTGTAAAAATAAAAGAAATAAAATGATTGACAAAATATAAAAAAGTTATTTTGGTAATATAACATAAAATAATTTCTTTTCTTTTTTCTTATGAAATTTAACCAAACAAGAAGGAAAAAAATTACAATCATTTTTTTCTTTTATTTCTTACTTATTCAAATAAAATAAAAAAAATCACAATTATTTTATTTCATTTCATTTCATTTCTCTTATAACTCATATAATCATTTTTTATCTTTTTCCTCCGGACTCCCAAATAGTGTTAGAGATTCTTTTATTTCCCTGAGCCACTATGCACAGTGATAATGATGGTTCTCTATTAAAGATATAAATGGATGTCACCGTTGATTTGGGGCTTTGATTTGTTGATTTGGACATTTTTTTCCCTCTCAAACCGGTGTCGTTTTGGAAAAACTGTAGAGGTAACTTGTACAGGATCCGAACGCAACAAAAATAAACCCTAACTAAACCCTTTCGACATTGTAACTCATTCATTGCTTGAACCTCTGTGATTGAAATTTTTTCCAGTGTTTTCTGAAATCTGAAACAATCTACACTATCTCCATATAACTATTGTTCATTCTCTCTCTCTCTCTCTCTCTCTCAAACTGTATAACCGTTGAAACTGCAAAAGACAGTGGTGGGAGAGAAGATGGAAGTAGACAGAGAGGATGGTCGTACACCGAACCAATTGAGACCCCTCGCTTGTTCTCGCAACACACTCAATCGTGCTCATGGCTCTGCCACTTGGTCTCAAGGTCATATCTATATCTTCAACTCACAAGTGACAAATGTTTATTTGTTCTGTTTGTTTCTCAATTTTTAATTTTATATTTTGGGTTTTTTTTTTTTTTTTTAAAAATTTTATTGTTTTGGAATCAGGGGAAACAAAAGTTATTGCTGCAGTATACGGGCCGAAAGCAGGAACCAAGAAGAATGAAAACCCTGAAAAGGCTTGCATTGAAGTTGTTTGGAAGCCCAAGACTGGGCAGATTGGTGAGATTATATTTCTTTTCAACTGTCTCTACTAAATCAAAATTTTATGCCATGTGAATACAGTTAATAGTTTTAATGCAATTTCTGCACCAATGAGTTAATTATATAATGATCAAATTACATCTTCGAGTCACATATAATTTAAAGTTGCTTCTTTATGTAACCATTTATCCTGACCCGTTGGTTATTTGGCACATGCTATTTGAATTTGGAAGAAGTAAAAGCGTGGTTATTATTTTTTTGGAAAAAAGATTGAGACCCACAATTCAAGTCCCACAATTTTATCGGCAATGACATGGAAAGTTGTCAACTTTTGCTTTGTCACAACTCAACCATGTAAGGTCCGACTCCCTTGTTTTGTCGTTGTGGTGGGTGAATGGTGGGTCTCTAGCACTTTTCTAAATTTTCACATCCTGTTGGTGGTAAATACATCGATGCTGCATAAGTTGAAATAATTGTTTTGTTTGATGAGTTTGTAGCTTATTGATTTTGCTCCACTTGCCGTTATTGTATGATATTGATGGAAGTAAATGAAAACCAAGTCTGAAATTTCACGTACTTTAGTGTGTACTTATTCAAATAATGTAGCTTATTACTCATCGTCTATCTTTTGGCTAAAATCCTTCGCTGTCTAGGGAAACCAGAGAAGGAGTATGAGATGATCCTCAAAAGGACTTTGCAAAGTATCTGTCTTTTGACTGTCAATCCAAATACCACAACCTCAGTTATAGTTCAGGTGAGGCGGTTTGATTTATTTGGAAATATCAGTCTTCACGTGGCTTGATATGTGATGCCTAATGTGTTATCAGCTCCAAATATGCTTTAATTTATGTGACAGTATCATTAGGCTGTCTCATTGCCATTTATGGATTATTTGTTTTCCTTGTTTGTGTCAGCAATCCATAAAATTCGGAGTTTTTTTTTTCTTCAATATTTCTAGTAGTATGTGAAAAATGCCTTCTTACAAATAACAAAATTGTACTCCAAACTGACAACTTTATGGCATTTTATAACAAAGGCAAGCGACCCCAATATGATTGAACGAAGGTGCTTTCTCTTTGTTAAGTTGCATCAAAATTTTGTGAATCTGGCAACTGATAAAACTGTTCTCGTGTGCTTGCAAAGTTATTAGATCATCTCACTGATGACATGTGATATTACCTGAATACCCTTGTCCTTTGATTCCTAAATTTGCTTATAAATTATGATTAAAAACTTTCCTTTGAGGATGGCTTTACAGACATCACATTCTGATTATTTTTTTGATAAGTAAAGATTCAATTCAAGAGGCCACAAGGGGCACGACCTTTGTACCAAAGTTTTATACTTACAAAAAGCTCAAAATAAAAGTTACAAAAATCTTGAAAAAGCTCAACACGAAAGTTGAGCTCTCCTAAAAAAAATCAACAAGAGATATTCAAATTATGGTTAAACTTAAGAGGGAATGAATAGTAAGCAAAAATAATCTAGCTTCATTTATATCTCCCTCACTACCTAAAGGTTCTACTATTGAGCGAACTGTTAGCAACTTCACAGAGAAAGAATACATAGTCACCTGGTTTAGTGTCTAGCTTCCATAACATGTATGCCCAATAAGCAGTCTCTTCTATATAATGTTTTAATCGAAAGCTTAGCATAACTTCCCACAAAGAAGCTTAATCCTGAGAGGAGCTTTGGTTCACTAATTAGGCTGTTGGCTGGAAAGCAATCTGGCTCTGATATGGAGGAGATGCAGCAGAGGAAACAGTGACATTGTTACAAATTCTTCACGCATGTATGGTCTTGGATTTAAATATGAATTATAGCCATGTAATTCTCCTACTTGACCCAAAGACGGTGATAGATATTTTGAAATGTTGGTGTATGGATTATGAAGCAGGTAAGGTTTGAAAGAGCACCCTAACTGAAATAGGGACTAAGGCCATAATGATTGGTAATCTAACTAGACAAAGTGCTAGGAAGCTAAAAAGAAAGCTTGCCTTGTTAGCATAAATTTTGGTTCTAGTTAAGGGTTCGTACTCTACATTGGCATGTGGTCTGGACCGAAGTAGGTAAATCCTTTTGAACTTTTAAGGACAGCAATTTCTTTGAGTTGAGTGTGAATTTTGAATGAATTGTGACTTGGGTTTTGCCCCTTTACGTTGTGTTTGGATCATGGATTTGGAAAGGGACAAGGAAATGGATAAAAAATTTAGCTTATATTTCATTCACATTGCCCTCCTCACCTTTTCCCTTTTTCTTTCCAAATGCCTACCCAAATCTATGATCTAAACACAGCCTTAAACGTTATTCCCTAGACATTTGGATGTTTTCAGTATGTGTTACATATTTTGCAACTCTTTGGCTGAAAACTTTGCAGATGAGTGGAAATGAGCTTTTTACTTACTGGGAATTTGCATCAATTGTGCATAAATGACAACTCAGTGTCTGTTCAAACTCAAGATGATAAGCTTTGCAATGTCATACAATTTGCTTTCAGAATTAATTCAGCTGAGAATGATAGAAATGTTCAGAGACAGCACATGACAAATTTTAGAAGTTTTATGATTTAAGTTTTCATTAGTAGTGGGTTAGTGGCCATGATTAACATAAGGATAGTTGATCTTTTCTTTGCATGTGTTATCTAAATGAGTTTGTTTGTACTTCTTGGATTCCATTTGCTACATATTTACATCTTCTATTTTTAGAATTTGTTTTTTCATATGTGGTTAGTGAGCGAGAGGCAATTTCCTGTTCATTTTCGTTGGTGTTCATGCTTGTTATATGGTGTGATTGCATTAATATCCTCTTCCAGTACAAGCGTTGAGCTCTTATGCTTTCTTTTCAGGTTGTTAATGATGATGGTGCTGTATCCTTGTGCTCACATTGTTACTTTTAGTACAATAATTACTATTTGGACCTTCGCCAAAACTCTTCTAATCATTGCATTCTTGGTGGCTACTTTGTTCTTTAAAAACCACACCAGATCTACATCAAATGGGCGTTTGGAAATTCCATGTAAAATTTTGCACAGCCGGCAATTGTGATAGATATTTTTTAACCTTTTTCCCTTTTTTTTTCTTGGTTAAATGGCATGGGCTGCGAATAGGAGCTTGGCCTCTTTTTACCTAATGAAGTAGCAGGAGATGCCAGAATCTAGACATCTTGTGGTAGCTTCAATTTTTACCCTGACAAACTTCTGATGTCCTACTGTTTTTCTTTGTGGACGGTGTTTGGATGTCCATTGGAGAATAATTTGTTCTGTTGTCTTTTATGCAGCGTATATATACATATATATTGGGTTTATAGTTTTCATAACATTAAACACGGGTTTATTTGTTGTCATATATCATTATAGAACTTCAAAACATGACACCATCTGTCAGTTTTTGGTGAACTTTCATTTGTGCATGACTTAATTTCATTGTTGTGTGGCTCCCTTCTATTCTAAGGATGGATTAATGTTATTGATAAAAAAAGAGCCTAATTTCATTATCATGGAATGCCCAAATTTTCCCTTCGACTTATATTGTATGTGCCACTTCTTGACTGAACCTTGTCTAGCTTCTCCCATGTGCAATAAATGCTGCATGTGCTGCCCTTGTGGATGCTGGAATTCCTTTGAAGCATCTTGCAGGTAAACAAGATCTATGGCTACATTTCCATTTTATTGTTTGGTGAATGTGTGCTAATTTTTATTCACTGGTTTTTGCAGTTGCAATATGTTGTTGTCTGGCAGAAAGTGGATACATTATACTGGACCCGAACAAGCTAGAAGAGCAGGTTATAGTAATTTCCTGTTTGAATTTCTAATCGCCCTTCTGGTTATGATTTGAGGATCAAAATTTTGTTTAGGTGTGTAGTTTTGGTCAGCTTGGAAACGAAATTTTTTTAGAAACACTTAAAAAACACAAGGAAAATAGTTAAATTTTTTTGAAACACACAAAAATGTTTAAAAACAAAACTAAAACTTAGAACTGTATATGTAAAGCTAATAATTTATAAAAGAAAAAAATAAAAAAAATGCTAAATTCTAGAAGTAATAAGGAATAAAAAGAAAGAAGTACTTGTAACAAAAATGAAAGAGAAATGTGGCTTAAGTATGTCCTCTTTCTCTTTTCTTTGTTACTGTGCTCTATTCTCCATTCTACTTTCTCATATTTTCAATAAACTTTTAGACATTTTATTTGTTTTCCGAACTTAAAAAAGAAAAAAGAAAAAAGAAGAGAATATAAACAACTTGGATTTTTGATAGGTGTCAAAACAAATTAGTGTTTCACTGTGTTTTGTAATGTTTCGGTGAGTTTAAGTGCATTTCGGTATGTTTTTTGGATGAATGAAATTTTATTAAAAAAAGTGCCTAAAAGGGGGCAAACCCTGAACAATCAAAAAGCCCAAAACCTATAATCTATGTATCCACGGTTTTGTACAGATGTCTAAACAAAAGACAACAGAGAACGGACACTTGTCTCTTATCGAACAAAAAAAAAAAAAAAAAAAAAAAAAAAAAAGAAGAAGAAGAAGAAGAAGAAGAAAAAAAAAAAGAGAAAGGAGTAATGATCCTTTCAAACTATGAACAGGTATTTCAATACTCTCAAAAGTCCTCCTACTGTCTACAAAAAAGCAAAGCCACGTCCTCTCTTCTCGTTAGGACATCGGAACCTCCAACATGTATGCAAATCACCCACAAAAGCATGAATCACCGAAGGAACTCAAAAAATTAGAAAACAAACTAAACTCTATCACTAGCCAGCCACCCAACAAGGGATAAGAAGGTGATTAACACTTCTGGTATGTTTTGATGGAAATGATAGAATTTTGGTTTTCCACTAATGTTTCAAGTGCATTAAAGGAAATGAAAATTTGTTCTTCGTTGTGAATGAGGTTTTTTTACTATTGTCATTAAAATAGAATTGATTGTAAGTTATGCACTGTTTTGTATTAATGGTTTTACTCTTGTGACATACTTTTATATGAAACATAGGCAAAAAACAGAAAGTCCCATAGAACTGCGAAACAGAATTTACCTTTTAATCCTCTACACATCTTGTGCACTCATTCTTTTTGGAGATTAATGAGTATATTTTGTAGTTTATAATATGACCAGAATATTGAAAGGTAACTGTTGTTTGTTCCTTAGAATTTTGAGTTTTGACATCTTTAAATATACATGCATTGGATTCACTCTATAATTTTATACCTGAATACCTGTATTAACGTGTATATGGTGTGCAATGGCAGAAAATGAAGGCATTTGTGTATTTAGTTTTCCCAAACTCGATTCTCTCTGTCCTTCCGGGAGCATCATTACAGGTGGGAGATGAGCCGATGGAACATGGGCTAATTACGTCTGTCACACATGGTGTAATGTCAGGTATCTGTTAGATGTTCCTTTCATTAATCTCTTTCATATTCATGTTATGCTGCATTTTTATTGATTAAGGAGAGGTGAAGGAACTATTTGAGAAGTTGTTAAATGAGGAAATGGAGGTAGGTCAAAAGGGGGAGAAGTAGGTAGTAATAAGGAAAACCAGGACTATAGGTTTTATTGTAGGATTAGGGACTTTGAAGCGGACTTTGCACTTAAGAAGATGAAATCGAATAAGGCTTTAGGACCCGATGATATACCTATTGAAGTGTGGAAATGTTTGGATAAGAAGGGGGTTGTTTGGTTGACTAGGTTATTTAGTAAGATTTTGTTAATTAGGAAAATGCCAGAGGAGTGGAAGAAGAGTATTTTAGTGCCAATATATAAAAATAAAGGAGATGTCTAAAATTGCAACAACTATAGATGAATCAAGTTAATGTGTCACACAATGAAAGTGTGGAAGAAAGTGATGGAACGTCGATTGCAAGATATAACAGAGGTGCCAGAAAATCAATTTGGGTTTATGCCTGGTAGGTCAACAATAGAAATAATCTATCTTTTGAGGAGAGTAATAGAAAAGTATAGAGAAAAGAAAAAAGGCATTTATATGGTTTTTATCGATTGTGAGAAAGCATATGATAAAGTACCCCGGGATATAATCTGGTGGGTTTTAGAGAAGAAAGGGGTGACAAAAGGTTACATTGATGTGCTTAGGGATATGTATGAAGGTGTGGTGACCATTATTAGATCGTCTGCTGGGGAGACAAGGTGAATTTTCAATTACTGTAGGGTTACACCAAGGATCAACTTTAAGTCCTTATTTTTTCGCTTTAGTTATGGATGAGTTGACACGCAATATTCAGGATGATGTGTCATGGTGTATATTTTTTGCAGATGATATCGTGTTAGTGGATGAGACTAAAGAATGAGTTAACACTAAGTTGGAGATTTGGAGAAAAACATTTAAATCTAAATGATTTAGGATAAACAGAACTAAGACAAAGTATATAGAGTGTAATTTTAGTAACAGTCATAATGGAAGCAGAGGAAAAGTAAAGATTGAGAACCAAGAACCATCTAAGAGTGAATATTTTTGTTATTTATGATCAATTATCACAACGATTGAGGAAATTGGTGTGGATGTGGTCCATAGACTTAAGGCGGGGTGGTTTAAGTGGAGGAGTGCATCTAGAGTACCGTGCGAAAAACGAGTACCCATTAGACTAAAAGGGAAGTTCTATAGAACAGCTATTATATTAGTGATGTGTATGGGACGAAATGTTGGGCAACTGAGAAACAACACGTAGATAAGATGAGTATTGTTGAGATGAGGATGTTAAGGTGGATGTGTGGTAAGGCTAGAAAAAACAGAGTTAAGAATGATTATATTTGAGAATGGATAGGAATTGTATTGATAGAAGATAAGTTGAGAGAGAATAGATTAAGATGGTTTGGTCATATACAATGGAGACCAACAGAGGCAGTAGCGAAGAAATGCGATACAGTGACGATAGATGATATTATTAGGGGAAGGGACAGACCTAGATTGACGTAGACTAGTATAGTAATAGAGATATGAATCTTCTTAATTTAACTAACGAAATGGCATTGGATAGAGTCGAGTGGAGAAGAAGGATTCATGCAGCCGATCCCATTTGATGGGATTGTTTGGTTTGGTTTGGTTTGGTTTGGTTTATGTTATTAGAGAAGTACATTGGAACTTCGAGGAATACTAATTGTCAAAACTACTTGTTATACTGTTTCTGCCTCCCTCAACTGAAAAAGTGATTAATTAGTGAAAAAATTTTTAGTAAGGGGTTTTTCAAAAAGCTACGATGAATCTTTTGGTGTCCAGGACATGCAGTTTCATGCACTGAATAATTGGTGTCTCAAAACCCAACCAATTTGGTTTGGTTTAGTTTTCAGGTTTAACTGCTAGGATTTAAAAAAATAAAATAAAATAATTTATTGCATCCCTTCTCCATTGAGAAATCCAAAATCCAAAGAAAGATTTGCTATTTTTTGTATGTTTTTTGTGGTGGTTCGTTCTTTCATTACTGAAGAAAGTCTGTACTTGCTTATTTGTTTGCCACAGAATTTATATGAACTGCTGCCTAAATCAACAAAATATGAGTGTGTGGGAAACACAACCTGTTTGCTTCAATATTCAAGAAGGTTTAGTTAAGGCCTGTTTGGTTTTATTTTCTATTTTCATATTTTGGAAAACATTGAAAGCTTGTAGGTCAACTATTTTGAAGCAAAACAGTTTTTGAGAAATTTTTCAGAAAACAATTCACTTTTTAGGAAACACCAAGAAGTTGTTTCTGAATTTTCAAAATTTGTTTTTGCACAAAAATGAAAATGATAAAAAATGCTGGGTGTTTTCCAAACATTTTATTGTTTTGTTTCCAAAAACAAAATAAAAAATAAAAAAATACTGAAAAATGAAAACATAACCAAACAGGCTTGACAACAACTATAATTTGGTTAAATGCAGTGCACAATTGCTTATTCAGTGGGCTAAGAGGCTTAAAAATGTTGTTTTCTTGGGGATCAAGGAATCAATTTTTGCTTTATTTTAGGCGAAAGAAAATAATTCAGAACAATTTTAATTTCATTAGGATTCTAGTTCTTCTTCTTTTTTCTTTTTTTTTTTTAAAAAAAAAAAAATTAGATTTGTTTCCTTTTTAGCCAGTGGTTTTATATATTTAGAAAAAATATATATGGGGGGACCATACTTTTCAAAAAAAAAAAAAAAGTATGAAGATCTTACTTTTGATTGCATAATTGAAACAAGAGAAATTTTACTACACACCCCAAAAAAGGTGCATACCATATGCATGTGCATTTTCAGCTGTGGATTTACGAGAAATGAATCTGAGCCATGGCACATTAGGTTGTAACTAACACCAATTTGAGCATTACAAAAGCTACCACAATGGGACATAGCTAACACTACAATGGGACATAACCAAACACCGTAATGGGACGTAACCAAATTTGATTTGATAATTTGTTGGCTCCACCACTACAATGACTAACTTTATAATACCGTAATGGTTTGGAACCAACCTTAATATGGACCATAACTTGCATATAGTATGCACCATATGTATTGTAGCCTTACTCTTGAAATTAATTGAAGATTTCAGGAGTACCCTCTGTGTGTGTGTAGAATTTCCCACTCTTTTTTCTTCTTTGTTTCTACACCAAAGGGTGACACAATTAGAGTTTTTGGTTCGGTTTTGACAGTTGTTTTCAGAGATTGCTGAAAGGAGAGACGGTTGCTTAAGGCCATCTTTTCATTTTTTGGTACTGCCACTTGTTTTGGTGGATTAATCTGTTTTCCTCTATTTTGTACTCTCTCTGTGGAAATAAATTTTTTTGTACTCCATGGAAATTGCCTCTACTTCTTCTTCTTCTTCTTTTATTTTATTATTTATAAATGTAGGTCTGTTGTTTGGTGGTATTCCACATTCCAGTCAATTTATAAAAATTCGGCACGTTCTTTTCTTAGTTCTTGCACAATGTTTAGGTCATATGCTTATTAATTGTCTATGAGTAATTAAGTGAACTTTTAGAACTTTTATTTGATTTAAATTGTGAGATATGATGTCTAATTTGCTGAATCTGTACTCAGTGGATGATTATCTTCAGTGTCTAGAACGAGGTCGTGCTGCAAGTGCGAAGTTGTCTGGATTTCTCAGGAGAAGTTTGCAGCCGCAGGTGTCCAAGTAATTTCTCCATGCCGAGTGATTTTGACATGATTGCAAGGGGGTGTAGATTCTGAAGAGGTAATGCTTTCTCTCGGCACATAGTGTTACTAAACATTGTAACTTATGACAACCATTACAATAGAGAACTTATAAGATTTGACATTGTGGTACTCCAATACACAATAGAACTCATGTAATATTTGACAGTGATACATTGGAAGAGTAATGTTCCATTTAATTTCCTAAGTTATTCATGAATCATTTACATCTAATACAAGTGATAACCTCCTTGATCCGAGCTATCGACGTCCGAGTTACTACTAGATTCTCGACTGCCCTTCTTAATCATCCGCATCTCTTCAACCCGACTGATGCTACTGTTGGGGCTTCCATCCTTGTTCTTGTTCCTCTCCTTCCTCATCTTCCATTCCCATTTTCTACGCCAATGCATTGTCAACATCACTCCTAGACCCAAAAACAATGCGACTGTGCACCCTCCTCCAATAAGCGCAAGTTCCACCAACACCCATCTTGTCCCTTTATCGTGTGGCATAATTGTCCATATGGCAGCAATGTAAGCCGATGACATAAACAAAGTAGACAACCACATGACCTTATGGGTCACTACTAGTAGTTTCATCATGGACTTTCTCCTGAAAGGAACAATGCTCACAAGAACATTGACAATGCCTAGTGACAAAAACAATGCCACAATGTTGCACACCATGAAGACCTTGAAAGGTGTTTGTTTACCCATTATTGCCTTCCCACTCTCTTGGTTAAAGCCACCGGGAGGGTTTACACCAGCAGCAAATGCAACTGTTGCTATCAAAACCGCCACAACAGTTATTGTGTTCCGGGCATTTCGTAGACCCTCCATTTGGTGTTCAATCTGCTTTGCTCTCCGGTGCCGGTGCCGGCGACGCTGGCCCTGTCCCGGAGATTCTGAAGTCTTCTTCGGCCTTGAATACGGCAAGTAAGGGATGTTACTGTGATCGTGTGATCTTTTGGAGGAGGCCAGTTCGGTGATCCATTGGATTTCCAGTGAGCTGGGGGGCAGCTGATCACATCTCTTTGCTCCAGCTTCTTGCAATGCTGGTACAATGGCTAGCGCGCCGGAGTTGCTGGCATCGGATTCAACGACATCTAGAGCTGTGTATCCCTTGCGGTTGAGAGCATTTACATCTAGGCCAAGCTTGAGGAGGTAGATGACCATCTATTCTCCCCAAGGAAAAACACAAACAAGAAGAGAAATATATTAAAACACTACTTGTTTTGGAAATTTTTTTTGCATTTTTTGGTGCAAGTCAAGAGGGAACGTTTTCCATGATCAAAATATTAAAAAAAATTATTTGGGCAGAAAACGATTTTAAGTCTGCCATCCCTAACAACCACCACTACCAGTGTACCACTGCATCGCTCAAACACACACCAACGCCATAGTAGCACATTAATTTTAAGGTCACATGACCAAATATAGGAAATCACTTTCTCCATAATATATTTTGAAAAATATTTTATGTTGAAACAAATGAAGCATAAGTTTAAGAGATCTTACAGTAGTGAGCTTCCCAGCAGTTGCAAGGTGCAAGACCGTATTGCCATCGTTGTCTGGCAAGTTCACCAGCCTCGTAATGTTGAGCGTCTCGACCAAGTACCTCAGCACCTCGTACTGATTATTTTTCACAGCCAGGTGAAGAACCGTTTCGCCATTTTTGGTTACCATCTCTGCAGATTCAAGGCTCATGGAGAGTATTTCGTCGACAATGTTTACTCGACCTTTGATGGCTGCCCAGTGGAGGGGAGTTCGACCTTCATTGTCCTGTAAAGAAGAGAGATCTGAGTCTGATCTGAGGAGTTCTCTGGTTATCTCAAGGTGACCTTTGCTGCAAGCTAGGTGCAATGGTGAACATCCATGGCTGTCTGTTTTCGAGGCGAAATCAGGGCGTTCTTTCAGTATTTCCTTCACTATCTCTGCAAAAATTAGGACCCTAGCGAATAAGAATCAAGTATTCGGTTCCCAAATCTCTGTCTTCTGTTTTAAAACACTCAAATCACTAAATCATTGAAAATTTTGAGATACGAGTAATCTTCTCAATATATGATTTAATGGATGTAAATGTTTTGGAACAAAGGAGTATACGGACTTGGAAACAAAAGATCTCATGTTGTGAATTACTGCCATAAAAGTAACCAGCGCTAACATTTTGTTTATTTTAGTTGAATAACCTTTTATGATTTTTTTAGCGTTCGGTATGATTTAAAAAACAAAAAAAAAAAAACAAAAAAAAAAACATGGGGTAATTAAAAAAAAAAAAAAAAAACTCTAGAGTTTGACCTTTATAACAAAATAAATTTTAAATTTTGTATTTTTTATTTTATCAATTTAAATTGTAATCTTTTGGTTTATTTTCAATTTAAACTATTTGTCTATTTTCAATTTAGTAAAACCAATAGAAAAAAAATATTTTCGTTATTAAACTCAATGAAAAAAGATACTTTAGATATTTCATGTACACATATATTGAGTTTAATAGTTAGAATACTTTTTTTCTGTCAGTTTTACTTAACAAAAATAAGTAAATAGTTTAGATTAAAAATAAATTAAATCATTAGAGTTTAAATTTATAAAATTAAAAACTCAATATTTATTTTATTACAAGAGTCAAACAATCCTTTTTTTTTATTTTTCTTTTTTTTTATAATAATTTTATTTTTTTTGTAATGAAAGTCAATTTGTTTTGAGAAGAAAATGTTTCACTTTTTTAAGGTGAAAAATATTTTTAAATATAACAAGATAGACTTTTTTTTGATTGAATAACAAGATAGACTAGAGTCTTATTTTTTACCATATACCACTCTCATCGTTGACACCACCATCAACATCTAACCTTTTCCATAATTGCTAGTACTACTCTCACCACTAGCTCTATTAGTTTTCAACATTGCTACAGATCACTAAATTCCTACTACTAACACCACCATTAATGATGTAGAAAGTAAAAAAAAAAAAAACAAAAAACAAAATTAAGACACAAAATACATGTGGCACATAATTAGAGCAACCACTAATTAGTGGTCTGCTTCATTTTTCATTAGTTTTAGGATCACGCAATTTTTAAAGAAATTTTTTTTTTTAAAAATGCCCGGGAAAAAAAATATTTTCTCAAATTTTTTTTTCCTTTTATTTTATGTTGAAACAAACAATGCAGAACTACATAGTCTTATGACGAAAAGTAGCTAAGAGGTATTTAATGCATTGACCTACCCACGTAACAATAAGAGTAGTATTATTTTAGCTTAAAAATTAGATTTTTACTTTTTGAATTTAATAATTTGATAACTTATTAGAATATCTAAGAAAACTCGGTCAGTGTCATATATTTTTTAATTAATCTTTTTATATATCACTGAGTATAAAAATGAATATATATATCATTTTCTTTACAGTAATAGTACACAAACTATATTTTCTTACCATCTTATCCTAGGCATTGTTTTGTAATGCTAATACTACTTAAAAGATCTTTTTGGAATGTTTTGGATTTTTTAAGAGTATTGTTGATTAGCATAATATTATATAATTTTTATAATTTCTTAACTATTATTTTCTCTGTTCGTTTGGATAGAAAATAATTTTTTTTTTTTGTTGGTATTTTCTAGCATTTAGTATGATAGAAAACAAAAGTCTATGGCTAATGAAAAAAAACCTATTTAAACAGAAAGTGTTTTTCACTTTTAAAAGACAAAAAATATTTTCCGACCACACTACCACATCCACTATCACCATCACTACGGCCATCGCCGCCACCACTACGCCACCACCTTCACCTCCCCTTTTGTCCCACCACCACCACCACCACCACCACCACCACTACTACTATCAAATATGAAAAAATATTTTCTCTAAAAAAATATTCTCTCCGTAAATAAACGGAGCGTAACTAAACGAGCATGAGTATCAATAAAGTGTGAGGTTACATGTTTGTCGTTTAATTCAATAAATATCACATGAGATAATGATACCACACTTTGTATAATAAGTTTCATTGTGGAAAATTTAGCCAGTGGACTATACAACTGTAGATTTTTGTGTGTGAACATATATAACGTGTGGAAAAAAACATGCATGTTGGAGTCCAAGGGCCACATCATCTAATGTTGTTTTAGTTTTTTTCAACCAAACACAACGTAAATGAATTGACAGGACCTTATAACTTTTTGAGCTTGTGATAAAATGATTTATGTTTTCCTCCCGAAGTATGTGGTTGTAAATTTCTTTTTCTTCAATTATTAGCTTATAGGATTCTTCAATTCTTCAATTCACAGTTTACCCATATTTTTCTTTTCTTTTCTTTTCTTTTTTTTTTAATTTTTTTTATTTAAATTCATGATCTAAATATAGCTTAAAAGAGGTATTCATAGGCCTCAATATGGTTGATGCATATTCTTTTCCTATCAAAACTTGGAGTAATTATTTTCCAATCTAAGTTCATCACATTATTTTTAATTTTGATAATTTATGACTGACCACCTTAAATAAAGAAAAATCTAAAGGCCTAAAGTTAAATGACTACATAGTAATTCTAAACCATAAAATGATTTTCTCCATCTTAAATTTTGGGCTAAATATTGCAACTTATTATTTAAGAAAAAATAAATTATTATCAATTGTGTTGGGTTACTTGAATTCCAAAAGATGGGTCTACTGGGTGCAACTTAGAACTTAGAGGTGTGTTTCCTCTATATCTCAGGTTTAACTCTCATTATTAGGAGCAATCCGCTCCTTAGGGCCATGACCGCAGACTATACTTGAGATTTGCCCGATCCACGTAGAGAGATACTTTGCTTGAGTCCCGAAATTAGTCAATGTATGCGTAAACTAATCCAGATACTCGGTCATAAAAAAAAAAAAAAATAGTGTTACTTGCTTATAATTTTATTAACTCTCATGTATCAAGACAAGGGGTGACCTCACATATGTAATGGACACACCCTTGTCTTTGGAATTTTTGTAAACAAATGAGAAAAAAAAAAAAAAATTAAAAAATTAAATAATTCCTCAGAATTTAAAATCAATGGTCAAAGATTCGCTCAAGTTATGTCCCATAATAATAAGCTTTTTTTTTTGGGTACAACATGATAATAAGCTTGAATGTACACCATAGATAAGAAATTTCTGGATATTTTTCTAGTACCTTAGAATTTTCCTCTTGTAAAATTTTTCTATGCAAGTAGACAAATAAAATTGTTTAGCCCACTTTCTTGACAATAGAAGCCAAGAATTGCACGAAAAGTTATGGGTGTAATGCGCTTATCTTCCACATGTAATTAAAAAATTATAATTAATTTCACTATACCGTTGGGGGGGGGGGGGGGGGGGGGGGGGGGGGTTGGGGGGAGGCTTCGAACTTTTAGTTGTACATGATTTGCTGTGGGCAGAAGGTTTTATGAATTACTTCTGGATGAAGGTAATGGAATTGATGTATAAAATTGAGAACTTGTCTGGTATTGTCTTTAGAACTTTTTTTTTATTTTTTTACTTTGGAAAAATGAAATTGAAAGCAAATAAACTAGGTGAAAAATGATTTTTAAACATAAATTTTATATACAAAAATAATATAGCAACGGGATTTTTATAAGAAAAATGCTTGAGACCTCATTTTTGGATCCCATAACTCCCTTTGGATCTCAACCATTGATGTATATGTGAGACCCACTCATGTATATGTGGGGCTCATACCATCAATGGTTGAGATCTAAAAGGGATTGTGAGATCAATGGTTGATATCCAAACGTGATTGTGGAGTCCCAAAAAAGAGGTCTCAATCATTGTTATTTTTATAATAATAAGTCTTTGTTTGGAATAAATGAGTACAAGTGAACCGCATCATTTTGGATGAAGTTTTCAAATAATTTTTGTGTTTGTATAATATAACTCAAATTAGTTATATTTTTAGAGACAAAAATTTTAAGGACCAAATCAATTTTTAGGGACAAACTAAAGTGTCGTGGTATTTTTAGTAACAAAATTAGATATTTAATGATAAATATTATCTTTTTGAGATCAAAATTTTTGCTTCAAAAAAGTAAATTTTTTTGTATAAAATTGTTATATCTAAAAGTATATTTATTAGTGATATTTTTAAAATTTTATTGGCAAATTTATTTTTTTGATTTTTATAACCTTTTAATGATAACTCATATGACAATAAGAATTACTCTCCCAATGATTTTTGCAATAATTTTTTTTCTTTTTGGAGATGAAAAAGTTTGGTTATTAAAACTCATATATAAGTTGTAGTGAACGTAGTAAAATTACCAGTATGCCCTCCTGAGGCTGCAACATGGAGGGAACTAGTCAACATATCCAACTCCAACATGAGCAGCCATGGAAAGCTCAAGAGATGCTTCACAACTTCAAGCCTCCCTTTCTCACACCCCACAAATAGAACACTCTCATCATACTTGTTCACTTTATAAGCCACCCATGGGTGAGTCTCCAAAAGCATCCTCATAATCTCCACTTGACCTTCTCTGCATGCTTCATGCAAAGGTGTTTCCATCTCTCTGTTCTCCGCCGCTACCATCTCCGGCCGCCACCTCACAATCGCCGTTGCCAACTCCGTGTGCCCGAATCGGGCAGCTAAGTGTAGTGTGGTGTTTAATGATTCAGCAACTGTTTGTTGGATGAAATTCTCATCTTGTTCGATGAGTCTGCGAAAGGTGGGAAGGTCGCCTTTTATGATTGCCTCGTGGAGGTGGCGGTCCATGTTTGAAGTCGCCGGAGGAGAGGGGTTTGGTGGTGGTGGTGGTGGTGGAAGGTGAAGTTGAGGATGAGATGGAGAGGGGTCTGGTGGTGGAAGAGAAAATATAGGGACAAAGGTGTGTATTTTTTTCCACAAGTGTACCAACTAAGAAAGTTCTCTCATTTATTTGTCTGTTTTTCAATTACAAAAATTACAAACCACTAAAATATAATGTTTTGATGCCGACATTCACACTGGTTTGATGCCAACATTCTCTCTTTTTTTCTTTTATCTCTTTATATTATCCTATCAAAGAGGGGACTCTCTAACTAAATAAAATTTCATCATAACTTATCTCTCTTAGTTATATCAAAAGAAAGGTATTTTTATTATATATTTTATAATTAAAGAAAGGGATTTTATTAGCAAATCCTTTTTCAACTACTGATATTCCAATTAGTACATAACATATTTTTATATTCTAATAAGTCTTACTATTTGGACATTTAATCCACTAAATCTTAATTATCATATTTAAGGTATTTTTATAGATAATTTTATCTTTACAAATATTTTTTAAACGCTTAGTAATTTGATAATGTGAATCTTCATATTTTACGATGTAAATATTCACATTCATACTGTGAATATTCACATCACAGAACATTCACACTATGTTACCCATAGAACTTATTGAAACATAAGAAAATAATTTAAATTAAGTGAAATATAAGTAGGTGAAGAGCAATTTATGAATAAATGCCCTTTAAAAAAAAGAGTTATTCTTTTTTTCTCTCTCATAAAAATAATCATTTTTTTTTTGTCTCTCATAAGGAGAAAGCAATAAAAATAGCTCTAATGTAGATATGGTAATTTATTTAAATATTTCAAGATTATTAATACCTATGCAAAAATAGTTATTCAAACCCACACTAAAAATTCTCCCCTTTATTACAAGAAGCTATTAAAATACATTTTTTTTTTCTTTTTGTAATTTGTCTATCCATTTACAATAACCAACCAAACCCCTCCATTTGACTACAACTTATTAACCTCACAATTGTTAAAAACAACAAACGGACAAACTAGATTCATTCTATTTTGATAAATGTTAAAAAGTCACATTTTTTTTTTTTCCATTTATTTTCTGGCTTTAGTAATATTTTATAAAAATTTGCATTAAATCCTTTTAGTTTTCAAGTTCTACTCTAGAAGAATCTGAAAATTTTAAAAATTTTGCAAACATCTATAAAAAAAAAAATAAAAAAAAAAAAAAAGGTTTATCAAAGGCAAATTATATCAACTTACCTAAAATTTCCAAATATATATATATATATATATATTTCTTTAGTATTTGTCAAACGTATCAGTTTTTTTTAACAATTTTTTCTAATCCTAAAAAAGCAAAAACCAAAAACAAACTTAGTAAAAAAAAAAAAAACAATTGCCAAACTCAACTTCTGTTCAAATAAAAAACAAAAATTTAGATTTTAGATTAAAAAAATAATAATATATGTCTAAATATAATTATAAATGGATATACATGGCAAATTTATAAGATAAGGTACATTCTAGAAAGGGAAGAAAGAAATGTTGATGAAGATGAGTGGAAATGAGAAAGAAATATTGATGAAGAGATTGTGGAAATGACAAAGAAATATTGATGAAGACGAGTGAAAATGAGAAAGAAATAAGACCATGCCGGTCGTGTTAGCTGAGTGTGCGTGTGAAATTTCAATTTCTAATAGAGCAAAGCAAATAGTTTCAAAGAATTAAAAAATTAAAAATGTTACTACTATTTAATCATTCCATGATAGATGAGGACTCATCTGACCTCATTGCAGACGAATATAAAGAAATAACATCTGACCTCATTACAAATATTCTTTTTTTTTTTTTTTTATAAATATTTTCTTTTAGTTCTATACTCAATAAGATTCCATTAATTATTTTATTTGAATTTTAGATTTTTTGTGGGAAAAGAGAAATATTTAAGTTCCAAATGCAACCTCAAAAGGCATGTTTAGTTCTGTTTTTATTTTTTAATTTTTAATTTTCACTTTTCAAAATAAAAGATTTATGGGTAAATTACATTGACTTCCATTTTAAAAATGTTAAAGAGATAAAAATAAAAAAATAAAAAATTAATGCAGCTAGTATAAAAACACAAAAGTACACAAACTAAAATATATGTTTCAATATAAAAGAGATGATCACATTATTTTTTTATTCATATAACTAACGAATTTATGATAAAAAGGGGGCCCAATTAATTATAGGAAAAATTAGTGAAACATCCCTCTCCAACTTTGTGTAGCAAGAGAGATTCAAGATATTATTTTTATTAGCTAAGATCCCTCAACATTTTCATAGAGAAGATTCGACTCAGAGAAATTTTTCCCAATTTAGAGCAATTTCACCCTACTTAGATAAATTTCAGTCCCGACTCAGAGAAATTTGGTATGATAAATTTCGATGTAAAAATTGAAATTTCTCTGAGTCGGGACAAAATTTCTCTAAATCGGGCAAAATTTCTTTGAGTCGAATTTTCTCTATAAAAAATGTTAAGGAACCTTAACTATTATGAAAATATTGTATGTATTTATCTTATAAAATCTTAATATCAGGGATCTTAAAAAAAAATTTCCATTATTATATGAATTAAAATCTTAGGGGAGCTCAATGTAATTATATTAAATTTGTAAAGCTTATTGTATTTTCTCTAAACTTTAGGTGAGATCAATGTAATTTATCAAAAATTTATTTGACAAAATGATTGCGAATTTTTTTTGGAATTTGTTTTTTTTTTTTTTTCCTAAAAACAATTCATTTTTAGGACCAATTTTTGAAAACTATCGTGTCATAAAACGATGCCATCTCAAAAAAAAAAAAAAAAAAAACTATATTATTAATTTTATTTTAAGAAACATAAAAAATAAAAACAACATATGGATAAAGTAAAATACAAATACAACCAAACATAAAAAAATTTATTGTGGTTTCAAAAATCTAGGGAGAGCATTTTGGAATTATCATATACTTAAGGGAAGATCAATGTAATTTACTTATTATAGAGTAAAAATCATAAATATTCCTTGACATTTGATAAAAATACACAATATCCCCTGGCATTTCTAATATGTCACAGAGACCCTTTGACATTTGAAAGTTGTATCATTTGCACCCTTTTGCAAATCACCATTAAGTAAATTACATTGACTCCTTTGAGATTTGACGAAAATATTGTGAGTTCCATAATTTTGGTATAATTATACCAAAGATAACTCAAGTAAGCCGATCAAAAAATAAGAAAGAAAAAAAGAAAAGACAGCTAAAGTAAATATAAGTTTCATCATAGGAGAGTTGAAAACATCAATTGTTTTTTATTCATATGACTGACAAATAGATGAAAATGGAACTTAATTAATATTATGTGACTTAGAACCTTAAAAGAGCTCAATGTAATTATGTTAAAATTGTGTGACTTACTATATTTTCTCTAAATTTCAAGAGAGGTCAATGTATTTATCATCAAATTTTTTATTAAAAAACTATTTTACCTCTTTGTTTAAAATTATAGTCATCATTTAATATTTGATGAAAATAAAATATTATTGATAGTTTAGCAGTGTTAATGAGACGAGAAAATTGTCATATGTTAACATTAGATTGACGAAAATATGATATTATAATTTGATTTAAAGTGTAAATTGACATCGATGGGCCCATAGAGGTTTTTGGCCGACCACTTAAAGCCCAATACACGGTTTAAATACTAAAGCCCAACACTACTAGAACTCAACGTTACACCAAGAACCAATAGCATCTAAACACTTGTCAAAAGGAGAACCAGCCACGTAAGTAGACAAAGATCCTGCAGAGTTATTGCACCACATATCAGCCATTAATGAAGCCCCTATAGCGTTAAATGCGATAATCCCTTCACATCGGAGCAGGCAGCCTCACCATGAACCAAGCAAGCTAGAGCGTAGACTTTTGGCCAACATGACAGGTCGGAGTGGACAAGAAAATGATGAACAAAGGATATAAGGAGGCTTCCAAGATACAAAAAGGTTAAGTGCCCTATCATTATTCTCTTATCATTCGCCATTAACCCCTCTCTTTTCTAACTTGACCGTCAGAAGGTTCGCTGGGGGGCTCCTGTTCCCCGCTAGGCTTTTGTGTAGGTACCCCGGTGGGCTCAGTAATCAGGAAACGACGTTGGAAGTGTGGGCCTACGATTAGTAGTACTATCATAAATGATAAACTATCGCAATTAAAATGGAAAGATCAAAATAAGATTTTGATAAACGTGTAAGGTGCTAAGTGTAATTAATTAAAAAACAAACATACACTAGGATCCTAAAAAATTGAAACAATAAATAAGTCATGCGAGTTGATGGGGTTGACCACACAACACTTCTTGAACTTGTTCAATAGACATGAATATTTTTATAATTATATACATCTATAGAGATTAATCTTTTGGAAAGGAAAGAATGGAGATTAATAATAGTCTAGACATAACTAAAAATGGCCAACAAAGTCTTAAGAACACAACATGACAGAAACATAAACAAAAGTCAACATGGAAAATACCTAGAAGGTCTCTTGAGTGGAAATGGAAAGGAAATTAGACATACGTGTTTCTCATGAAAGTGAAAGCAAAAAAAAAAAAATGATGACATAAAAAAAGAAAATAAATACTTCTACTTTTCATTAAGGAATTTGCACCAACAGGCCTCTTCATTAAATTTTCTTTCATCTACTAAAGAATGATTACGTAAAACGTTAAAGGTAAATTATACTAATCTCTTTTGAAATTTTTAAAAAATACAAGTAGGTTCATAATTTTAGTATAAAAAAATTACATTAATTTCTCTTTTTGTATGACTAAATAGACCGAAACTAATACAAATAATGTGAAAATATAAAAATAAACAAGAAAAATATATATTTAAATATAAATGAGATGACAATATTATTTTTTTCATTCGTATGACTCATAAATTATTGATGAAAAAAGACTAAATGTTATGTGAATTAAATTTTTTTGAGAGGTCAATATAATTATGTCAATATTATAAGATTAGTATATTTTATCCAAAGCTTAAGAAATATGTGTAATTTATTCAAAATATTAATATCTAAACCAATTGACTACAAATTATTGTGTTATTATGAGTTTTAGGATCCCAACTATTTTGGTTTAATATAAAAAATTGATGACGTATGTTTTTCGCAATCATTGATAACTTTTTTTTGAACTGGCAATCATTGATAACTTATAATTGCATGTTAGACATTTTCAATTTCTACCAAAAAAAAAAAAAAAAAAAAAAGAGACGCGTTTGGATGGGCCAAAGGTTAGGGCTCGAAACCCGGCCCAAGAGTGTGCCCGAACCCCACTCCAAAACTAGAATAAACCTGAAATTTTGCTTTATAATTTTTCCTGAAGAAATCTAAATTTAATAAAAAACCATAAATTTCTTGAAGAGCTGAGAGATCTTAGAGAGCAAACGATGAGAGAGATCAGGGTTTGTTCCCTTTTTATAGTTAGGAGTATATTTTTTTCAAGAAAAAAGAAAAAAAAAAAAAGAAAAAGAAAAAGGTCTTGCTAATCATAGCTTTAAGGGTTGTCAATAAACAACACAACAGGTCAACAAATTTAGGGTGAATTACAATAACAGTTTCTGTAATTTGAGACTTGTGTCGCTTTGATTTTTGACTTGTCAATTATAATATATTTGATTATGAATTTTGAATTTTGTTCTAAATAAGAACAATAAAAAATGTATCTTTTGCAAACGGTCCATTTCAAAAGTAAAGTTGTCATACAACTTATTTTATATTAGAAAATTTATATGTTGTTTGAAATGTAATGACATTTTTTTTTAATTAATAATGTTGACAATTTCTTGGTTTTATAATTCTGTTTGGTTTAGTTTTCAGAATCTATTTTCAAATTTTTTTCTAAGAACCTAAAAATTAAATTAGTGATTTTTTTTTAAACACATCATTTCTATATAATTTTATCTTTTGAAAGGGTATAAATAATTTTTTTAAATTAATTTGTTTTTTTATATTTATTTTCATTAAATTAGTTTTCGTTTTTTCAAAAGTCAAATATGACAATAATTTTGATGTCATTATTAAATCAATTCATTGAATTAAAAAATCTAAAACTAAAAATATTTTATATAATAAACATATCGATTACACACTAAAAGCGTAATAACCATCATTATAAAATAACCATAAAAAAATCAACAATGATTCATCCCACTAAAAACATCACCACTAATAGCACTAATGCATTAAAAAAATAGAAAAAAAATAAAAAAAATACAACTCCAAGACCAAAACATCACATCATTTCTGGCGGGACCCACTGCCACCTAATTAGTGGGAGCACTAATTAGTGCTCCTAAGCATTTTTCTAAAAAAATATATGTCAACAACAAAAAGAATCATAGCATCTCCACCAAACTAGTTATTTTTAGTAAATAGGGTTGTTTGGAATGTCTTAAATAAGTGTATTTTTTATCTTTTTAGACTAAAAAATTGAGGAAAAAAATATAAATATTTGGGTTAAATTTTTGTCTTTTCACGAAAAAATGTGTAATAAAAAATTGTATAAATAAAGTGTATAGTGGAAGAAAGTTAAGTGATTGTACGGTTGCCCGGCTGCCCCAACATGTCTCACCCAGAAAATAATTGCCTCCTTCGGGGCAAAGTATTTGGACGGTGATGGTTGGTCCGTGGGGGCCACCATGGGTTCCATTTTAATAATCTGAACCGTCAATATGTACAACTCGCCGAGTATTATAAGCCTGTTAAAATCATATTGATCGGATATCGATAGATATATGATTGGATTATTTTTTTTCAACAATTAACTATCACACCATCTGTTTTGTTTATACAAAACTGATTTGATCATATAATTAACGATATCCGATTAACATGATTTTTTACAGGCATATATTACTCGACGATTTCTACATATTGAACGTTCAGATTATCAAAAAGGAACTTTTAGTGGGCTCCCAAGGGCCCAAAATTACCATCAAACTTTGGCCCTTTACATATGTAATTTTTTTTCTTGGCCTAAAAAGTGTATAATGGCCTTCCTACTTCACAGGTACGGCGGACAGCATCCATCAAACTTTTGTATTATAAAAATATATAAAATATTTTTTAATATTTTTTATTTGTGAATAGTAATGACTTTTTTACTTTTTGTATAATTTTTTGATTTTTTATATTATTTTGGACTTGCTAAACCAGCCGTAAATTTTAACTCCATCAAACTAACTATTAAGTTAGCTATTTTAGTTTTTGTGGGTTTTGACTCAACAAATATAGCTAGTGGTTTGGACTAGGCAAACACTAAAATATATTACTTTTTGATGTTTTGAAATTAGTTTTGTAGAGTTTATAAAAAATAATTTTAATTATAATTAATAAAAATAATTTTTAAATAACATGGAAAAATAATAGAGAGTTTGTTAGAGAGTATATTTGAAATGTGTATAGCCAAAATATTAAAAATAACCTTTAAACCAAAATATAACACAAATTTAACTAGTTTGATGAGGATGCTTTTACATGATAAACATTCAAAAATATCAACAAAAATAATCACTTATTACATGATCATCATCTAAACACATACTAAAAATTAATTTGACAAAAAAATAGAAATGTAAAAAAATTATTATTTTTATATAATTTTATCTTTGGTTGGTAGAAATAATTTTTTAAAATTCAAAAATAACTTTTTGATATTTTTTGGTCAAAATAATTTATATTTTATTAAATTGACGGCTTTGTCATTGAAATGGAACATTTTCTGTTTGCAAAAGAAATGATGTTTTCAATTATCCTTATTTAGAATTAAATTCAAAATTTAAAATTCAAGATTAAATATATCACAATTGAAAGATCATGAACCAAAGTGACACAAAACCCAAACCACAGGAACCATTAGTGTAATTCATCTAAAAATTTATAATCGCAATATATTTTTGACATATTTCAAAATATTTTTATGCATTTTAATATATTTTTATACATTTTTTCAACACGAAGAGGAATCCATTTTCCTTTATTAAGGCCTCGTTTGACAAGTGGCTTTTTAGACAAAAAGTCAAAAAGTCACTAAAAAAATCAAAAAGCCAACAACCCATACCAAAAAGTCAAATATTCCATTTTCTCTCTACTTTTTACACATCTTTTCGTAAAAAATTAAAAATTTATTCCAAACAAATTAATTTTTTTTATATCACATTTTAATTAAAAAGTCAAAAAATTACATAAAAAACATGTTTTCAAACGAGGCGTAAATAACAGTTTAAACTTGAACTGTATCGACGAGATTGGGCTCTAGTTGCGAGTGGTGTGTATTGGGTAATGTAGGGGTATTACCACGGGCTTGTGTTTGGGATGAGCTTACCCATGTGGACGCTGAGGGGAAGGCTATATGCCCCCTTGACCAAAGCCCTAAAGTACTATATATGGGGAAATCATTCAGTAATTTTAGAGTATAGATATGTGCTATTTTATAATATCATAATTGGTGGAAAATGTGAGTAGGTGAGGTATTGTGTTGGGTAATTAGGGAATATGAGGGACATATTGAATGATAATTGGTTAAGGAGTACAGACACGTAATATTTCAGAAATATTGAATAATTTACCCTATTTATGAGTTGAGATGGATTGGGCACAGAAGCAAGTCGAGCCATGCCAGGCAATGCGAGGTTTTCATGTGTCACCTGATGACCTCCAACTATACCACACAAATTTGTAATATAAATTACAAAATGGCATAACTTTCTTTCACCGAAAAAATATCTATTCATAATATAACCATATAAACTCGTCACTAATAATTTTCTAATGGTGCACCCCTTCGTAATTATACTATTATAAAAATTCATAATTTTCTTATGATAGGGTTGCGCATCATAGCCTTTCCTTTTCTTCTGTATTACTATGAGCCTTTAACATCAATAATAAGACCTACATCTCCGTAAAGGCACGAGTGCAACTTGGATGGGTGTGGTCAAGTTGAGAGGAGTTATTCAGACCTAGCTTGAATTATGTTGAGAGTTGTCCAAACTCAATTTTTAAGTTGATTAGTTTATTTGCCCAAGCCTTTGAACATAATAACAAATCGGTAGTGCTACATGAACCAATTAGTGTACTAACTAGTGTACCAACATTAGTTATGATATTATTATTGACCCCACTCATTATACAAATTATAAATATCAAAAACATCTTAAATTATATCACATCATCAATTAGTATACTAATTAGTGTATATATCATTATTCAATAATGAATTTTGTTGAGAGTTGTGTAAACTCAATTTTAAGTTGATCAGTTTATTTGTCCAAGCCCTTAAACATTATAAATTAATAATAATGCCACATTTGTCACCTTTTATACCATTTTTAATATACCATCTCACGTGTTACCTTATCATTAGTGTAATGGTATGTAATGAGTCCCACCACTTGTATTTATATCAAATAATATGTTTGACACATGAGGGGATATATTAAAAATGATATAAAAAAGGGGCAAGTATAGCATTACTCATAAACTATTTAATTAATTTGTTAAAGTTGAACTTCAGTAACAATTTTTTTGCAGCTAGGCTAATTAATTTGTTAAAGTTGGACTTCAGTAACAATTTTTTTTAATATAAAATCATTGATAATATCATAACTAATAATTTATTTAATGTGATATAAAAACATGATAAGTACATCATTATTATAAAAAAATAAAATAAAAGTCTATCAACCCTGTCACATTGCTTGTTTAATATTTAGCCAAAAACAAATCGGGTCCAACTCTTCCCACCCTGTCACATTGCTTGCTTAATATTTAACCACAAAAACAAATCGGTTCCAACTCTTCCCACCCATAAAATATAAAAATTGACTGAAATATATTAAGGAAAAGGTTAAAATCACCAAAAATTTGTACATAGTTTGCTTTTATATAACCAACTAAATTATTTTAGTTGGTCTGGAACCAAGGTTAATTAAATAAATGCCCATAAAAATTAATTATTTATGGGCATTTATTTAAGGGGCATTTTTTTAATTGCTTATTTCACTCTTTCTTGCATAGATGTAATGATTGGTGTGTTGGAATTGCAGGTACGCGCTATTGAACGAGTCAAGAGTCTCTTCTTGCAGCCCCGTCCTTGCGTCCGTCCTTGTAAGCTTTCGGGTTTACTTTTAGGCCCAATTTTGATAATTCGAACCGTTCATATTTTATGATTTATTCAATATATCATACCTGTAAAAAATCAAGTTGATCGGATATCAGAAAACATGTGTTCGAAAAATTGAACTAAAAACTATTTTTTAAATAATTTAATAAACAGTTTTCCGAACACATACTTTCTGATATCCGATTAACTTGATTTTTTACAGGTATGATATATTGAATAAATCATAAAATATGAACGGTTCGAATTATCAAAATTGGACCTAAAAGTAGACCCGAAGGCCTGCAAGGATGGGCGCAAGGACAGAGGCTGCAAGGAGAGGATCTTGATACCTATTGAACTTCCTTAATCGATTGTTCAATTTAATATAATTTTTTTAATATTTAAATTATCTCCTATAAAAAAAATTGTAAAAATAATGTACTTATAAATTATTATCCTAAGTATGTTATTGAATAAAAGAATGACACTATTCTGTACAATTATTTTTTTACTTATTCATTTTTTAAGTAATGAAGGAACACAATAATATTTCTACACAAGGGGATGGGGGAATTGGGAGAGTGGAACCTCAATGACACTTAAACAACCAATCACTAAAATTGTCTATTTATGTATTTGTATATCATTATTTATATTTTATATCAACTTCACTCTTTCCACATGTTAATTTAAAATCCAATGAAAACAAATGAGTGGAATATACCATATCAAGTCAACTCTTTGCACATGATAACAAAAAGAAAAAAAGAAAAAGACAGTAGATCTTAATGTAAAGTCAACAAAAATTTATGTTCTTATATTAGTGTTTGTGTGTATATAAATACTAAACTTAATACACATTTTTAGTCACAGCTACGTTTCATGTGAATTTTGAGTATATACCAGTGAGAGAGAAAATGGAACAAAGACTTCATGAAGCTGCAATAAAAGGTAGTGTCACGTTATTACATAAAGTACTTGAAGAAGATCCACTAGTTCTTGATAGAGTTACCTTTGGTTCCTTTGGTTGGAGTCCTTTGCATGTTGCTGCGTTGCGAGGGCATACAGATTTCGTGACAGAAATTTTGGTTTTAAATCCAGATCTTGTTGAAGTTTTGGATTCTTCACAACGGTCTGCCCTTCACTTGGCATCGGCTAAAGGGCACGTTCGGATTGTACAAGCGTTGATATCGGTAGACCCTGACATGTGTCTAGCTTGTGACAAAGATGGTAGAAACCCGCTCCATCTTGCCGTCATGAAGGGCAAGGTCGATGTGTTGAAAGTGTTACTTCAAGCCAACCCCCATGCAACTGAAGTCGTGATGGACCGGGGTGAGACTATCTTACATTTATGTGTAATGCGTAATCAGTTTGAGTCTCTGAAAGAACTGATGGATACTATTAAAAATAAAGAGTTTGTGAATGCTAAAGATGGAGGAGGCCACACCATTTTACATTTAGCTGTGGCAAATAAACAAGTCGAGGTATGACTGCAATAAATATTTTCCTATTTTATTTTATCTTTTTTAAACAAAAAAAAATATGACATGGTCAAAGTTGTAACTAAGTAATATATTGTCAGAAGTAACTAAAGTTAGGGTAAATTATACTTGTAGCTCTTTTAGTTTGTCTATTAAGTAATTAAAGTTAGGGTAAATTATACCTGTAGTTCTTTTAGTTTGTATTTTGTGTCAATTTGGTTATTATAGTTTTGATTACATTGCGTTTACCCTTCAATTACAACATTGTATCAATTTAGTCCAATTCATCACACTTCTTTCAAAATTGGACTGAAATCAAAGAGAAAAAGAATTCATTCATTCACCTCGAAGTAATTGAGGGGTTAACATCCAATTTGAAATCATTAATTTCTTTTTGAATGGAGCATTTTTTTTAATGGAGTATTTTGCTCTAAATTTTTGTGTAGTCTCTTAATATATGTTATCAATTAAACTAAATTGACACAATATTAAAAATCAAAAAAATAAAAACAAAATTGCTATTACTAGGGTGCCGTTTGGTAACACTTACGTTTCAGTTTTCTGTTTATATTTATAAAAATTTTAAAAACTATAAAAACTTGTTTGGTAAATTTTTGATTGATAAATCAGTGGTCTCAGTTTATAAATTTGGCTAAAAAATGTAAACTCAAAAAATGTATTTCCGTTTTAAGTTTTTTTTTACCACCCAACAATAGCCACCACCCGCCACCATTTTCCACCACCGTCTTCCGCCACCACCACTCACCACCCATCTACCACCACCACCCACTACCACCAGTCACCACCCACCTACCACCCACTCGCCACCACCACCCATCCCTCGCCACCACCACCACCACCACTCCCTACCCACCTGCCATCCACCCGCCACCACCCACCACTACTATCCACCGCCCGCCACCACTACTCACCACCCACCTGCCACCACCAGCCACCCACCACCACCTGCCACCCATCCGCCAGCACCACCCACTACCCACCCACCTGCCACCACCACCCACCACCACCACCACCACCACCCACTCGCTACCACCCACTACCCGCCACCGTCACCCACACACCCACCTACCATCACCACCCGCTACCTACCCGCCACCACCACCCACCCGCCACCACCCACCATCACCCGCCATCCGCCACCCACCTGCCACCACCACCCACCACCCGCTACCCGCTACCACCACCACCACCACCCACTCGCTACCACCCACCACCCGCCACCGTCACCCACCCACCCACCCACCACCGTCACCCACCCACCCATCCACCACCACTTGCTACCCGCCACCCACTGTCACCACTTTCCATCACCGTCTTCTGCCGCCACTTGCCACCACTCGCCATTTCTCTCTTTTTTATATTTTAAAAATTTTTTAAACATTTTGTCAATTACGAAACGCGTTTGTAGTTTATGTTTTTCTAAAAATAAACAAAAAATAAACAAAAATCAGTTTATAAAATTTTTATAAATATAAATTGAAAACATAAACGTTACTAAACAGACCCTAGAATTATAGAGATGAAATCAACATAATGACAACCTAAAAGACTTCTTCCTCTCACTTAGCAGTAACATGATTATACTTTTTCCAACTTGTTAGTCAATTCAATTCCAAGTTTTACTTATTTATTATTTGTTTTGCAGGTCTTAGAATACTTGCTTTGCAATGCGAGAGTAGACGTAAATGTGAAAAATGCTAGTGGGTTTACAGCATTGGACATTCTAGCACAAGTTAGAAAGGATGTGGAAAATTTAGATACTATTGAACATAAACTTCGAAAAGCTGGAGCCATGAGTGGTAAGGATGTCGGACAGGGTGAGTGGTTAGCAAAGAAAAAGGAAACATTAATATTGGTGGCAACACTCATTGCAACAATAGCTTTTCAAGCCGGGGTGAATCCTCCAGGGGGTGTTTGGCAAGACACTTCAAATGGGCATAGAGCTGGGGAAGCTATAATGGCTTATAATTATCCAAATTCATACCCATATTTCCTTCGTGCTAGCACGATAGGATTTGTTGCATCTCTAAGCACAATTATGTTGCTCATAAGTGGATTGGTATTCAAGAGAAGAATTTTCATGTCGTTTCTAGTTGTGATCATGTGGTTGACTGTGACATCAATGACAGTGACATATGCAATCTCTATTGTTGTGGTCACACCAAAAATTGATAGGGAATCACTTAGTTTTACTATTGTGATTGCAGTCATCGTGTGGAGCACTGTGATGGGAATTCTTTTCTTAGTGCGCTTGGGTCGCTTAATAAAAAAAGCAGTTGATGAGGAACGGAGTAGACATCTAATCACCAAGAGGTTTAAGGAATTAAACTCGTTCAAACCACAATCAGAGCATCTGAGAAGATGTTTAAATTTAGTTAAACCAAATTGTACTAATGTTTGATCCTTATGTTGTTTTTATCTTTATGTTTGATCTTTAATATGTGAAATTCAATTATGTTTTGTTTGAATATTAAATTTATCTCGAGAAATGAAAATGAATGGAAAATGAGATTACTTTTGGTTAGTACATGAAACTTAATTGTGTTTTGCATTAAATTAAATATATTAATTATTATTGGTATTGATTAGTTCTATCATTATGAACAATTTTTTGAAAATAAAACCCAATTATAGTGCAAAATTCATATTCTATCTAAGAAATTGTGATGATAGACACACAAAATATTCTATTAAGCCCAGTTGTGTTGAGCTCTGGCTATGAGAAAAAAAACTCATTATATCAATTGAAAAGCGAATGTATTTACATGTCGTTTTGTTAAAATAAAATGTAAAGATTATTTTTATTTATGATTTGAAAAGCTTAAAATAATGTCAGACTTACAAATAATAGGCAATAAAATGAATTGTTTTTTTTATTGAATTTGTAGGACTGAGGGCAAATTGTGTATTGTTTTTGTTTTCTGTTTTTGAAAATATAAGAACACATGAAGTTTACTTCATTTTCTCTCTTTAGGAGAAATAATAAGGTTGTGTTTGGTTGAATGATTTGATAAGCGAAATGGAAAGAAAATGAAAAAAAATTGATAGGATTCAAATTTTAAATTATGCTTGGTTGAGTTGAGAAATGAAAAAAGAAAAGAACACAAGTAAACTCAAAAGATAAAAAATAAGATTACATTTTCCTCTTACTTTTTTTTTCCCTTATATTTTCTATTATAACTAAATAAAAAATGAGATTACATTTTATTTTTTCTTTTTATTTCTCTCGTCAAATCCTTAACTATATAGCATTGCCAATGAGTATACACAGATATCTTTCGATATTGAGATTATTGGGTTATCTGTTTGGATTTCTCGGGAAATGAGGTAAATAAAAAATTGAGTGTTACATTTTGTGCTTGTTTTTATTTTGAAACAAATAATAACTGCCCTATCACTTTAACTCTGCCTATTTCACAGAATTGAAATTTTAGTAACAATTTATTTTTCATCACCAAACGACACATTTCAATTTGAGACAATTGCAGAAAAATAGTATAAACCCAAAATAACTATAAAGAGACGAAAGTATTAGACTTTAGTTGTACAATCTAATACATAAATGACTTATACTTCTGACATTATAATTATTTTGTGTTAATATTAATTTTCTGCAATTCTCTATAAATAAATGCATTTTATTTAGGTTTTTTCTTTTGTTTTTATCTTTAATGATTTTTTTATAAAATTATAAGGTTACTTTTTTATCCTTCTAAACTAGATGAACTTGAAAAATAAAAACTTTTTACACAAATTTTAAAATAAAAAATCACTAAAAATAAAAAATTAGGAACAAAATGTGATTTTTTAAAAGTTTTGTCTCAAAATTTAATGGAAGAATTGCAAAAACATAGTATTGACAAAAAATAATTTCAATATTATGAAAGTATAAGTAATTTATACATTAAATTGTATATGGTTTTTTAGTTTAAGGTCTCCGATATTAGAATTTTATAAGATAAACATGAAATATTTTTATAATAGTTGGGATCCCTCAACATTTTCACAAAGAAATTCAGTTCTTCAAAGAGAAATTTCATAAAGAAATTTTTACTCTTCATAGAGAAATTTTAGAGTGGCTAGTATAATATTATTGAGGGACATTAACAAATAAGAAAAAAATATATTGAATCTCTCCTACTACCTAAAGTTAGATAGAGATATTTTACTAAATTTCTCAATTGTATAACTAAATCATGTATTGTTATCTCTTTATAATTATTTTGAGTTTATCCGAAATAATAACCCAAAAAATCCAAAACAAGGGTAAATAAAGGGCCCGTTTGTTTTTAGATGCAGAATGGAGGGGATTCGTAGTGAGAGGATTCGTAGTGAAGAGATTGTTAATGAGGGGATTAAGTAAACTTGTATTTGTTTTGATGATAGTTATTGATGTAGAGATTGTGTTGGCTTTTTTTGGCTTTCAAGGGTTAATAGTGTAAATTTAAGAGTGCCAGCAAGAATCAATTAGTCCTTACATAATTTTAATTGCTAACCAATTATTAGATGATTGTGTTGAAGTTCTTTCAGCCTCAATGAAAATGACTTTTACTAGTGGCTTGTTTTAGGAGAAATTAATAAGAAATAACAAGTCCAGAACAATTAAAAAACTGAATTTCATTAAGTAAATAGAAACTTATAGTGAAATGACCTAACCTTGAAAAGGTCTACAACAGCGACTACTTGAAACTACTCTTAGGAAATAAAGTGCAGTACAGGAATTCAAGTGCTGGAAATGTAAAGAACTGGAAATGTAAAACTGGAAAGAAATACGAAGTAGATAGACTGGTTTTTGGATCTAAATCTGGATCTTTCATTCTGGGGCCTTTTCTCCTATTTAAACTTTCGAATGGTAATCGTCGAAGTGGGCTTCCAACTATCGAAAAGTCTTTCCGTGATCCCTGATCATGTTCTCTCACAGTTAGTCTCCACTACACCATTCTTGCAGTTAGACTTCTCTCCTGAATTTAAATTTGAATTTGTAAGTAACCGTTGGGCCACGTCATCTTGTGCCTGCTGCTTCAATACTGTGTAGATCCATTATTACCAATATGAACTGCCACGTGTCTATTGCTAATTGAGAGCTTACATTAACTTCTCAAATTACCCTTTACGTGCCACATGTTAAGTTGGGATTGACTTATACAAAATATGTAGCCAACATTAGCCCCTGTACTAATATACCCAATACTTGGTGATATTAGCAAATCAATGCACTCTATCCACGTCCTAAGACATGCATAGACTTTGTTTATCTTAGAAGTATAATCGTCTTCTTAGAAATGAAGCACTGAACTTTATTAAATTCTCCTTTACGCTTGAACACTTCCTCCACTATTTGTGTATCCGAAGGGACTGATACACATTTAATGGCCAATCAAACCCTCTCTTATGTTGATCGAGCATATGATAGGGTGTTTGATAATCATAACCGACCTCGAAAGAACCATCATGCATTTATTGGCTACACTTATCCGCTTCAATTTATACAAGTTATGAAAGCTTTTGCGCGGTATAAACCTTTGGACCAAGCATTTGCACAAATGGATCTTGGAAGCTCTTTATCTGCTCCAAAGCTCTCTGCATGGGATGAAGCTGCATCATCTTCTTCTGGAAATATTGGCTGGGATACTTGGTCAACACCAGTTTAACCTCAAATAAGGGAACAGATTTACCACATAATCGTTGAATTCGATGATCCTCTTCTAGTGCCTCATTTTTTCCTAAGCTCAGTAGTATATCCTTACGTACCCATTGATCGCCGTTGTTGTCTAGAGGACAACCTACTTTCGACGTAGTATACCTCTTTCCTGCCAATGAGAACAGTGCAGAGAATTCCCAACCCAACCGAAGCATTGGGATTCTGTAACAACCCGACCCATGATTAAATTTAATCCATGCTTAAGTATGTCTAACAAGTAATTAGGAAGAAATCCTGAGTTAATTACATGTGCATTGTACTATTTTTGTGTTTATATCTGTTTAACGTAAGAAGATCTGTTCATGTTTTCGTTTCGGTTTGCGAGTTGAGGGCTTTATCGACATCTGATTTAGAAATTGACTTGATATACGTGTTATTTGGAATTTTAGGAATTTATGGTAAGTTCAATTTGAAATTGATTCGAAATCAAATAATTAAAATAAAATAATTCCCATTGATTAGTCTAAGCTTGAATTAATTAAGCTCCACTAATTAGCCTATATAAGGCCACTACTAAGCCCAAGTCTTCTTTTCTCTTCATTCATTTTGAGCTCAAATGTGTAGAAGAAGGAAAAGAGAGAGATTGAAGCCAAACATTTAAGGAAGAAAAGACTTAAGAAGGAATTAGAGGAGAGTGAAGGGAATTGAATAAGTTTAGCTCTAACACAAGCTAACTCAAGACTTGAGGTATTAACTCCTTAATTATGAAATTGAATTACTTAGTTCAAGAATTCAAGGGAATTAGAGGTTTGAGCATGAGAATTAAATTAAGAATATAGAATGAAAGAGTAATTCAGGCATTTTGAGCTTAAATTCCAAGAATTCCCTCACACGTGTCTTGAATTCACCCTAATTTTTGGAAATCATCAAGTTTCATGTTGTTTTGTAGCATTTGATCATGTTTTTAGAAGATTGAGTTCAAAGGAATTCATGCATGTCATGTTCATGGAACATTCATAAATTTTAAGTTGAATTTTTGCACAATTGGCAAACTATTCGGCCATGATTTCTTGAAATGATCCTTAATTCATGATGTTTTATAAGTTTCTCAATGTTTCCTCAACTTTTGGCCTAGAAAAATCGAGCTTTAATGCCTTAAGAATGAGTTTTGAAGCTTGGAAGCAATTCTGAAAATTTCAGAATTCTGCTTCCACACTCGAGCGACGAATTCCACGCTCGAGCGACCACTCTGTGTCTCACACTTCTGCTCGAGCGTAAAATGCATGCTCCCAGAAGTTCTTATGTTTTGCAGCTCGCTCGAGCGACAAAAGTTGCGCTTGAGCGAGGGCATATCTCTCACGCTCGAACAAGTGTCGAGTGAGCGTTGAGCGAGAAAAACGAGCAACTAGTACTTTTTTAAAGTTTGCAGACTGCTTATGGACTCGCCTTTTTCCGTGCTCCCGCCTTTCAGAAAGAGTTTGAAAAGAAAGCCTCACAGTTTGGACTCCCGCAGTTCTGAATCTAGTCTCACAAGTGCAATATGAAACTGATTATCACCAAAGAATTCAAATCTGGCAAATCGTTTTGGAAAATCGATTTTAAATCAAATAATGCCAAAATTGGACTGCTTTGCCAGATATAGAGTCGCAACTTAAATATTTTATTTTTGGAAAAATATAGAAAACCCTGACTCGTGCCAAAGCCCACGTGTCCGTCATCACCAAAGTTGCCTCAGCTCGAGAACTTGGGTACGAGAGAGGAAGGTCCTAAAATGAGCAACCCCGCTCGCCCGATCAAAGATCGGTCTCTACTAACCATGATATGTTCTTTTATAAACACATGTGTTCTTATTCCAGTTATTAGCTAACATTACTGTGTGATGCACACAAGTAAGTATGGACTAAAATCGCAAGAATTGGAACAATTCAACTCATGTTTGTTTTCGAAAATGGTTTGAAGTTGCCACTCTGAAGTGGGCTTAAAAACGTGGATTTGCCACAACAAAGTGGGCTTAAAACACACATTCGTTGAGTTGTTCCAATTCAAACAACCAAGCCTTCATCCACAGGCATTCATGCAATTAAGCAAGTAAGCACATAGCCTCATGGCAAGCATGCTAGACATGGCAAACATGCTAGACATGGCAATATGGCAATCACACTCATGCAAATATGCTAAAGCGTAAAAACTCACCGAGTACTCCAAGCCAAAACAAAAACTAGTTAGAAATATGCATGATCCTAACTATACAAAATACCTAATGCAACACATGCAATAATGTAATTAAATAGGCTCGGCTACCTAATCATGGTATTTGCAATACTTTGATAGCATGCTTTGAAACACGTATTTAACGAAGTATTGAAATAACAATGAAGTTTGAATGATGCGCCGAGTCTTGGTGCATGCAAGACAAATGTGTTAGACTTATTTATTTTGATGATTTATTTAATTATATTTTAATTTATTTGAAAAAGAAAAATAGAATCCAAAGTTTATTTTGATGATTTATTTAATTATATTTTAATTTATTTGAAAAAGAAAAATAGAATCCAAAATTTATTTTGATGATTTATTTGATTATGTTTTAATTTATTTGAAAGAGAAAAACAGAAACAAAATTTATTTTGTCCCATTATTTCTCACCTAAACTTTTATCCTAAATATTGTTTGAATATATTTAATATTTGCTTAAATCAGGAGTTCATTTCAACTCAAAAATAATGTCCAAACCAGAGGTTCAAACAGCCCAAAACAAAGGTTCAAACAGCCTAGCACAGCAGCAGGCCAAAAGGTTCAAATGGAAAATATTCAAATTAGTAACGATGGAGTGGAAGATATTCAAATTAGTAATGATGGAGTGGAAGATATTCAAATGAATATAACTGCTATAAACGGCAATAAACGACTATAAGTTTCATTATATATACAAAAGCCTCTAATGTAAACAAGTTACAAAAAAAATCAAAAAATATTCTTTGATCTATAATCACTCACATCTATTCTTTGAAAAAAATTTTGAGAAGTATTTTTCAATTTTTGTTTACATCCTCTCTCAGAAATTATACATTAAGTAGTATAGCTTTAAATCCATCTTTCCTGTGTGAGGATTACAGAAAAATTAGAGTCTCATTTTTATATCTGTCTTTCAAAGATAATTCTTGTAACTTTCTGTGAAAGCAAAAACACCTTCTTTTCAATCCTATAATAGTGTAGTACTCTCAGTGTTTTTTGGACTTAGAAAGTCTGTGTAAATCCGTAGAGGATTGCTCCATCTGTGAAAAGGTTGCTAGCACTTTGTGAAGCTAGAGAATAGTGGAAAATCTCAAGTGAAGCTTGAGGAGTGGACGTAGGTCGAGTTGAAGCTGAACCACTATAAATTTGTTTGCCTCTCTCTCCCTTATCTTTTTATTTTATTTAAATTGCCATAACTATATTTCATATTTTTATTGTACTAAAATCATTAATTGACATAGTTGTTACAACACTTGTTTTAATTATTTTTATTTCATTAACTATATTTATCTATTGTGCTAGTTATAATTTTTATTAGGGTATTATTATTTTTATTTGTAAAAACCTAATTCACCCCCCCTCTTAGGTTGTCTTTTGAGTAACAAAATGAATTGATGTAAACATGTAAGTATAAAGTATGTTAATTGAAATGTGTCCCTAATCTAACCATCAAAAGCGATTAAATAAAAGGGAGAAAGACGTAAGGTTGGAAGACATGCACACACGCACGCACACTTATTGCCCTCGCGAAGGAGGGTCCGAATAAATAAAGCTAACTAACTAGCTATGTTAATTAAACTAACTATTACAACACAATTGAAACTAATTAACTAATTCTAAGCTAATTAATTACAACAAATTAGAATTGAATAACTAGTTACACTAACTAATTAAGCACAACACTTGAATTGAATAATTAGCTACGCTAACTAATTAAAGCAATTAAATAGCCTCGAGGGCGAGGGAGGCATGCATGCTCGGTTGGTTTCCTCCCGAAAATCCACTGCCTTGCCATCGGACGCCTCTGTTTGCACTTGCTTGAACACCAACAATGCTGCCAACTTCTAGAACATCTCTGCTCCAACTCAGGAACACACATGTGCAAAATTTCATTTCTGGCCGGTCAGCTACCAATGGTGGCCGTCGGCCACCCCTTTCCTGAACTTTCCCTTTTTGCTGCAACAGAGAGCAAACAGAGGCAAAGCAATGTATTCTCAAGAAGTGTATGTACTGCTACCCTCCTTATCATTACACAAGCTCAAAGGAGTGTAGCTCTTGGCTCTCAAGCCATTAACCAAGCAATTTTCATGCATGATGGCCAAAGAACCAAGCTTGTACAAGTTTAATGAATGCACAAACAAGACTTAAAAGACCACCACCCTATCATGCATGATCAAGGGTGATGGTGACTAAGGAAAATGGCACGTTTTATCATTTTGAGTATGAAACGTTCCATTTTTCTTGAGTTCGAATTAACGTCCAATTCGAACACATGCAATGCAACACAAAGAATGCTTTATCTTACTTCTTTTACTTGCTCATTTTTATTTACTCATTTTAGCTTACCAATCCATTCTTTAATTGATTAGTCCAAAAGGTGAGTGTCCTCTAATGGAAAGAGGCTTAAACCACAAGTGCCTTGAGCATGAAAGAGACCTCATGCCGTTGATTAGTAGAAACTCTCAAAAGAGGATTGAAACCATTAAGCACGAGTGTCTCAATTTCACACTTAAGCCTACAAGGGGTTCAAAACTACTTTCAAAATAAATGAAAGAGTGAAGAATAGAGGAAGATTGCAGATATTTAGGTGCTGGAATTAGACATGAAAAAGCATTAAAACATGCAACCAAGACACATAAATGATGCTCAAAGCCCAAAAACACTAAGCTAGTGAATAAATTAACACTACAACTATGCCATACAAGGCTCAAAAGCAACAACCAATCCAAAACAGATGCAAAACAGTCCAAAATATAGCTTAAAACATTCTGAAATTAAGGTAACACAAGCTAGAATAATAGGCTAAAACATGAAGCATGCTAGACTAGTAAGCAAGACACAAGGAGAGGAGGCTACCTCCTCCATTTTTAGACTTCAAAACATGTTTTTATCCACTAAAATAGCTCCGAAAAACAGTGTTTAAAAGCTTGAAAAAAGATAGCAAAATGGTGGGAAACACAAGGGCAAAGGCCTCCAAAACAAGGTACAAAGAAGGGCTATCAACCACTCAACCTTTAATGGCTTTAGGACCCAAGCTTCAGCCCAAAAACACAGAGTTCTTATAGTCCAAAATCAGTTGTAAAACATGCCGGAATAAAGACAAAACTAGCTAAGACAATACACTAAAACATGGGGTTACACTATAACCATGCAAAAGACTACTCATACAACACAAATAGCTCAAAACATAACTAAAGCAGCCCAAATCAGAGGCAAAAACATGCTGGAAATAAGCTAAGTTAAGCTACAAAAACATGCTAATATATGAAGCTAACTAGGCATGCAAACAAGATACAAGGAGAGGAGGCTAACCCCTCCAAATTTGGACATCAAAAGTTGGTTTTTACTACTGAAAAACCTCTGAGATTTTGGTTAAAAGGCCCAAAAAAGTTATTTTGAAAGTGATGAAAAGATGGCACAAAAGCTTAACAAGCAAAGAGACAAGAAGGGTGGACCACTCCCTAACTCAAAATAGCCTCAAACCACCATTTTTAGGTCATAAAAACAGAGGTTTTTACAGTTCAAAACCACCCCGAAAACAGTACAAAAAGATGGCAAAAACAAGCATGAAAAACAAGCTTAAAGGGTAAAGGTTATACCTCTTGAAGCCAAGAACACTTTTAGGCACAAATACAAGTCAAAACCACCTTAAAGAGTTCCAAGAGAGCTTCAAGCAACCTCATCCCAAAGATGAACCACTTTGGTTAAGGGTTGATAGGTTAAAGTTTGAAGTATGGAAGCTTCTAAGCACAAAAGCTCAAGAGAGAGAAAAGTCTAGAGAGAGAGAAATCCAAAATTCTTGCAACCTTGAAAACAATAGAGAAAGGCCTCTATATATAGAAAAACAAGAGCCTTGGTCGAAAATATATATAAATGGGACAGCTAGAGCAGTGTAGAACAGCTGGAGGAGAAATATCTGCAAAATATCTGAGTTTTGGACACCAATGGCCGACCGGCCATCATCGGTGGCCGACAGGCCACTACCAGTGGCTGATAGCAAAAATCTGCTCCCCAAGTCCAACTTCAAATGGGCATATCTCCTTCATCTAGACTCCTTTGTAGGTCATTCTTGAGTCTAAATTGAAGCCCCATAAATCTTATTTCCAATGGTGGAAGCCTCACATCAAAATTCCAAGTGTGAAAAAGGTTATGCTCATTTTAGTAAAGACTACTCAGTTTCGGTCCAATCGGATTGATGTCTAACTTCAACTAGCCATATCTCCCTCATCCAGACTCGGCTTTAGGAGATTCTTGAGTACAAAATGAAGCCCCGGAAGTCCTCTTTCCAACGATGTGGCCTCATAGCTGAAATCCAAGTGTACAAAAGGATATGCCTGATTTAGCGAGGGCTGCTCAACTCTCTCTTAACGGTTCATGCCCAACTTCTTCCCCAACTAGGTTTCTTCCCTCTCCTTCACTTTTCTTCAACTTCAAACCTCTAAATAAGGTGTATTGAAAGATTTTTCAAAGAGTTCACCTCTTTTTCATTCATTTCCACTTTGTCCTTGCTCGGTTTACCGAAAAGCGTAACATTTAACGAAATACGAGCATCGAAACATTGTAGAAACCTTTTTTCAAAAATATTTTGAAAGAGAGGGTTTTAAGGTCTAAAAATCATTTTGGTCAAAAGGCTTTGGTCCAAAAAAGGGGGTGTGAGGTTGGGATTTGACGCTCTCCTTTCTAAATCGAACCTTTGCACTGTACACCTTTCATCATCAAGTAAGCGATCAGTGGCGCCCAAGTCTTAAGGGCGGTCAAAAATGGGGTGTCTACACCGCTCGAGCGAAGGAAGTTGCACTCGAGCGGACCCTCACATTTTGCATGTACGCTCAAGCGAGGAAAGCCACGCTCGAGCGTGGACCCTATTTTCAACAAGTTTTGAAAAATGTTTTCTAATACATTTTTGCATCTTCATTCCATCCTAGGCATTCTTAGGTCAAGATTAAAACACTATGATGAGGATAAAGGCTAGAAATACACTAAGAACAAATGAAATAAGTCATGTACAATCTGAGCGTGTGTTCTAATATATGTATCTGCCATGTTATGTAGGTCACGCATCTCAAGTTAAGTGAATTGCCTACTCTACTTGTCTATTTGGAGCCACCGGTTATCTGTGAGTAACGACATAGTAAAGCTATGTTCAAATTAAATTACTTTCTGTATATGGACTAAGATCTATACCATGTATGCTATGTGTTTACACTATGAATGATTGTCCGCATTTGGAAAATATTTATGACATTAATACTATAATTCAAGTATGCTGTTTGTACCCGGACCGGAGATTTCTTTATGGAATTAGCAAGTTATCTGTACCCGGTTGGAGGTTCCTTTATGGAACTGACAAGCTATCCGTACCCAGTCTGGAGGTTCCTTTATGGAACTGGCAAGTTATCCATACCCCACCGGAGGTTCCTCTATGGAACTGACAAGTATGATCTATGATGTTCTGTATATGCTCTGTTAGCGCTAAAGGATGAACTATGAATGATTAAACATGATTCCTGAATTCTGTATACGTATTGAATGAGAACACGAATATGAATTTGTTCTATGTATGGACTTAATTATGGGGCATCGTTCATTTAACCATTTACTCTGTTATTATTCACTAGGCTCCCGCTCACTATTTATATTACGTATGATCAAGCATGTAACCAGGCTTACAGTTGAGGACCTGGAGTTTCTGTGACGCCCCAAATATATATATATATTTTTTTTAGGACATCATAATAAGATTTAGAACTTGAAATCAATGTTGCCACCAATATCACTAACATCCATTAATTAACAACCCAGAAATTGAAGGTTTTCAAATTACAATTCTAATAAAACTTAAAACTTAGTCTCAATACAATAAAAAAATAAATAAAACAACTATGAAAGAAAACTAGAGAAAACTAGGAAACATAGGAAATGGTTCGTGGAACTTGGGGACTCTTCAAACTAACCAAGGCTGAATGTCACCTTGCAAGGCCTCGATGTTTCCTTCGTTTTCTTCGGTACCGGGCATAAAACGCCAAGGCAATGAGAATGCCAATGAGCGACGAGCTCAATAATATACTACAACCCGAAATACCCACCCCGATAATAATACTCACAATTAATGAATAATGCGTAGTAACAGAATAATAGGTAGCATTTAATAAGCATAATAGGAATGCCAACAGTTAAAATAATAACAATAAATGAATAAATAAATAAATAAATGGCAAACGGAAACAATAATTCATCATAAGGAAAATGCATACTTTTCTTTTTAAATTCTCATAGATTTATTTTATCAGATAAATTTAAGTAACTCCCCGCGGAGCACTATTTTCACTCAACCGCTAAGCAATGGCCACGAGCAATTCTAACTCCCCCTTGGTCAAATATTCAAATGTTACTTGCTGTAACTACCAATGGTACCCGAGTCGTGACATTACGGTCTACCCCAAGGGAACGGTCTATGTTGTGACACCAGCACCACTAACCTTATATCGCCTACACCGATAAGAGCCGAAATACCTTCCCGTCCCATGTTAGGGTTCGCAACTCACTGGCGCAAGCTTCTAAACCGGGCTCACCCCATCACTTTTAAATTTTTAATGTATCATCAATTCAATTTCGTGTTTCTTTACTTCGTCGAATTCACATTTTTTTTTATGCATGTGCAAGTTTTAGCTTAATAACCACAGTGATATAATGTTTATATAGCACAACACAATCATATATGGCAACCAAAATAAATGTGATAGAATGTCTTAGGAATCATCACAAAATTTCTTAAGAATTAACACACTTCTTCTTTCAGCACTGTATGGTCAGACAAAAAAAATATTAAACCCATACCAAACGAAGTTCAACCATTATAATATTTTAACTGGTGCTAGTTCATCGAGTTAGGAAAATATTTCGAGCAGAATACCAGGGCTAAAAATGATTTTAAAATGGAGAAATAATTTTTGGAAGAAAACTGGTTTTTCTGGGATAGTGAGTTACATTAACCTCCAGCACAGATGTTCTGTATTCGAAAAATAAAAAGGGGCCTCAAACAATGTTGAAAAGAGGCATGGTCAGAATGGTTTGCTAATTTTTTGAGTTTAGAACATATTTCTCGAAGAGTGTAAAGACTGAAAACCAGTCAAAGATGGTCAATTAATTTTTATAAGAAAACTGGATAGATTCTGTCACATTTTCGAAAAATTGGCGTTTCTCTCTCAATTCTTAATAAAAAATTATGAAACCAGCGGAATTTGAAAGGTAACTTAAAAATTCATTCTATGGAATAAACAGTGACCTGGTAAAGTCAACATTATTGTTGCCTCCAAACAGCAATGAAGTTAAAAATATATTCAGGCCATGAAACGTTGTCAAATAATTTTCTTCAATATTCTAGCACCATGAAAACATGTTAAACTAACTCCAGTAGTTTCAGATTTTATGAAAGTGTTCTCATGAGTTTGTTTAGGGTTTATTCAAAACGGACTAAAAATCTATTTTGTTGGAAGTTCATTAGTTTGCGAAAAACACACTTTGTATCCACCATGAATCACATGCAAGACCAAAAAAAAAATGTTTCTTATTATTATTCCCATGTGAAACTCTAATCCTTCATATTTACTTTCATTAGTGATAACAGAAAATAATATTTATGAAGAGTAAACACAAATTCATAAGCATGCAAGATTGATTCAACAATGGAGAATACTTGATCACATAAAGAGCAAAATCATTAGCTAAACCACCCAATCCATACTTGTAAGAAGGACAGAAATCACATAATCATAAGATTATCATTCTATCCAAATGTAACATGCATTGAGCATTGGTGTATTATCAATACACACTCTTGCATATTTTAATGTATAGATTTAGTTAAGAAAACATCTAAGGGAGGATAGGGGTTGAGTATTTTTTTATCTCAATGAAGTAAAAAAATAATCCCAAGTGTTGAGCCTTTCTTTCCCTCTCTTCTCTTCTTTCCCCCTCTCTCTCTCTCTCTCTCTCTCTCTCTCTCTCTCTCTCTGTGTGTTTTGCTTAGTTACGTGTGTGTGTAATGGAAGGCTGAATAGTGCTCCTAATTATAGGAGTTTGAGGGCCTAATTTATATTTATTATTATTATTATTATTATTATTATTATTATTATTATTATTATTATTATTATTATTATTATTTTTACTTTATTTCTCTTTTAGCTTAGGAACTATCATCTAATAGGATACTTACAATTTGTTTTCTTCCCGTGGCTGCCTTGACAAAAGCTTGGAATTGCCATCTATGCATGTAGGCATGGAGTGTGGCAGTAAGCAAAGGCATGCATTGGCATGCTTGGGCTGAATTCCTCTGCCCGACATAAATTTTGATTTTTTTTTTTGTACAAAATAAAAATCAATTGAATATATATATATATATATATAACCTAGTCACTAGATATTTTTCTCCTTACTATTCTCTGACTAACGTAGTTATTATTTGTTTAACTCATTTAGTTTCCACAACTATATTTAGATACAAATTTTTTTTTTCACAGAAAGATGAATAATTTTATTTAAAGGAATCTAATATTGGTATTAACCATGATGCTATTAACATTAATATTCGATAATTTAATAATCACTGTTAACTGACTTAATATTATTATTAATCAAACTAATTAGTTGTCTAAAAATTCAGGTTCTCACAACCTATCCCCCTTAAATAAATTCATCCTCGAAATTTTAACTCGTACTTTTATCTTCAAACAACTAAGGGTAATTGGCTCGTATTGCATCCTCTCTTTCCCAAGTAGACTCCTCCATTCCTCGATGCTGCCACAACACTCGCACCAAGTGGATTACTTTGCCTCTTAAGTTCTTTTCTCGTCGATCCATAATCTTTATAGGCCTTTCCTCAAAGCTTGCATCTTCATTGAGATCAATCTCTCCCCAGTTGATAACATGGGAAGGGTGTGGTTCATATTTTCGTAACATTGAGATGTGAAAAACATTGTGCACTGTTGTGAGCTGTGGTCGTAGTGCTAAACGGTATGCCACCTCTCCTACCTTGCTTAGAATTTCAAAGGGTCCCACATAATGAGGTGCAAGTTTTCCTTTCTTTCCAAATCGTGTAGTACCTCGACAAGGTTGAACTTTGAGAAAAAAATGATCCCCTACCTCAAATGTTAAGGGTCGTCTCCTTTGATCTGCATAGCTCTTTTGTCGACTTTGGGCTATGGTTAGCCGTTGTTTGATCAGCTTTATCTTCTCAGTAGTCTCTTAAACCAAGTCTGGTCCTAACAAGGTTACTTCTACTACTTCAGTCCAACAGACTGGTGATTGACAAGGTCGTTCATAAAGTGCTTCATACGGTGCCATTCCAATACTGGCTTAGAAGCTATTATTGTAAGCGAACTTAACGAGAGGTAGGTGTCTCTCCCAACTTCCCTTAAAATCCATAACGCAAGCTCAAAGCATATCCTCCAAGGTTTGTGTCGTTCTTTCAGACTGCCCATCGGTTTGTAGGTGAAATGTTGTGCTAAAGCATAGGTTAGTTCCCATTGCCTTCTGCAAGCTATGCCAAAATTGAGAAGTGAATCAAGAATCACGATTAGACACGATGCTGACTGGTACTCCGTGTAATCTGATCACTTCTTTGATGAACAATCTACTGAGTGAATCCAACGTATCTGATGACCCGACAAGTAAGAATTGGGCTGTCTTAGTTAGTTGATCTACCACTACCCACATACCGTCATGTCCTTGTGGTGACCGAGGCAAACCCGTCACGAAATCCATGGTTATGTGTTCCTATTTCCACTCCAGGATTGCTAAGGGTTGAAGTGTTCCTCCCGGTCTTTGATGTTCAGCCTTTACTTGTTGGCATGTCAAGCACTGAGACACAAACTTCGCTACATCCTTTTTCATTCCACCCCACCAATATTGGCGTTTTAAGTCTTGGTACATCTTAGTACCTCCCGGATGTACTGCAAATACTGAATGGTGGAATTCCTTGAGTACCTTTTCCCTTAATGAGTTGTCGATTGGCACAAAGATTCGACCTTGATATTTCAAACTCCCATCAGTGTGAATTTCCCAACCCCGCATGGTTTCATTAGATTCCATCCGTGCCTTGGTGAATACTACCTCCTGATTGTACCTTTGTGATTTTAATATCTCGCTCAAGATTTTAGGCGTAACAATCAGAGCACCAATGTAAGCCTTTTTATCTCGAATCTCCATTTGTACCCCAAATTCATTGAGCGTTCCAACCATACCCCATTCCCTAAGTGCTAAACTAGCAACAATCCCTCTATTCTTACGGCTTAGTGCATCTGCCACCACGTTAGTCTTGTCGGGATGATAGGAAAGGGTAAATTCATAATCATCTAGATACTCCATCCAACGTCTCTGACGCATGTTCAAGTCCCTTTGGGTGAACAAATACTTCAAGCTTTTATGATCGGTGAATATCTCAAACTTTTCACCATACAAGTAGTGTCTCCAAATCTTGAGTGCGTGAACTATAGCTGCCAACTCCAAGTCATGAGTGGGATAATTCTTCTCATGGTTCTTTAATTGCCTGGATCCATATGCCACCACCTTGCCATTTTGTATCAATACGCACCCCAAACCTTCTTTGGAAGCATCACAATACACATTGTACCCAACGTCACGTTCTGGTATTATGAGAATAGGGGCACTTGTCAATCTTTTCTTGAGTTCTTGAAATGAATTTTCATAAGACTCGTTCCATTCAAACTTTACCCCATTTTGAGTCAAATATGTCATTGGTTTGGCCAATTTTGAGAAGTCTTGAATGAATCTTCGATAGTAATCGGCCAATCCTAAGAAACTAATCCTAAGAAACTACGAATCTCAAATGTGTTCTTAGGTTGCTTCCATTCTATCACTGTTTCTACTTTAGTTGGGTCTACTGATATTCCCTTTTCAGACACCACGTGACCCAAAAACTTTACTTCCTCCATCTAGAACTCACATTTACTAGCCTTGACATACAGTTGGTTCTCTCTCAAAGTTTGAAGTGCTACTCTCAAGTGTTGTTCATGGTCTCCTTCAGACTTGGAATACACCAAAATATCATCTATGAAAACTACCACAAATTGATCTAAGTAAGGCGTGAATATTTTATTCATTAAGCTCATGAACACGCCTGGTGCATTGGTTAGGCTGAATGGCATCACTACGAATTCATAATGGCCGTAACGGGTTCGAAATGCAGTCTTAAGAATACCTTCTTCCCGAACACGCAACTGGTGATACCCAAACCTAAGGTCTATATTTGAGAAATACTTTGCCCCTCTAAGTTTATCGAAAAGGTCATCAATCCTAGGTAGCGGATATCGATTCTTAATGGTGACTCTATTAAGTTGTCGATAATCAATGCACAACCTAAGTGTCCCATCTTTTTTCTTAGAAAATAAGGCTGGTGCTCCCCACGGGGACGTGCTTGGCCTTATAAATTCCTTGTCCAATAATTCTTGCAACTGTGTCTTAAGTTCTCTCAATTCAGCTGGTGCTATACGATGTGGTGCCATTGAGATCGATGATGTACCAGGTTGTAATTCAATGGTAAAGTCTATTGCTCGCTTTGGGGGTAGTCCTGGTAATTCCTCTGGGAATACATCAGCATACTTGCACACCACATGAGGTAGCCCTAGTTCCATACGATCTTTATCTTCCAGAACTAAGCTGGCTAGCCATCCAGCTAGGTGATCGTGCCACTTTGATTTTGAAGTGTCGATGATAAAGAATCTTGTCTATCCCCCTTAAATTGGAATCGTGTTCCGTCCTGAGAGTAAGCAGTTACTGTCTTTCGATAACAATCAATGGTGGCTCTATGGGCTAATAACCAGTCCATTCCTAGGATAACATCAATGTCTGACATTTCCATGACTCGTAGGTCACACGTTAAACGCAAATTGGAGACTCCTAGTTCACATGATTTGCATATAAGATCAACTCGAGTTTGACCTCGTAGCAGTGAAGCTACACTCATAGGCATTTCTAATAGTTCAGGTTCTAATCCTAAAGTTGTAACACATATAACAGATATGAAAGAGTGTGATGCTCTAGAATCAAACAAGACTTGTACACACAAGTTCATAAGGATGAGTATACCTTGAATCACTGAAGGATTTCCATTGTCTCCTCCTTCTTGGAGTGTAAAGACTCTCCCGGTAGCACCCTGATTTGGCACCCAAGGTTTCCTTGCATTGGCATCTCCTGGTTGTTGAGTTCTTGATTGTCCCACATTCTGATTAACTGGCGGCTGACCTCTACCAGATTGGGAATTTTGCACAGCTCGTGTTCCTAAGTTAGGGCGTATTTGTTCCATTGAGTAGCTCCTTCTTGATTGATATAGTAGCCTAACCTTTGAGGGCAGTTGTTCCTGAAGTGACCTTCTTGGCCACACTCATAGCACCTTCTAGTCCTTTCCCTATTACACTACTTAGCATTGTACCCTTGCTGTTGTTGTGGCCCCTTAGCATAAGGTACCAAAGCGGCAGGGCTCTAAACTGCTGACCTTGGGTCCTTGTAGTGTCTATCTTCTCTTTTTCTAGAGTAAGAGCCCTATCTACCACTTTATGCATAAGTAGGTAGCTGTACTGCAACCAACTTGTCTCAAATTCCCGAATCAAGTCCCCACTCAAAGCGCCTTACTTTGTCTATTTCGTTTGCCACTATAGCTGTGGCATGGCGAGAAAAGGTCCTCAAATCGATTGGCATATCTGTGTCACAGTCATGCCACTTTGTTTCAGTTGGAGAAATTCTTGGATCATTTATTGCCTTACTGAGTTTGGGAAGTACTTTTCCATAAACAACTCCTCGAACTGTCTCCAAGATAATTCTACCACTTGACGGCTTTCCTTAATCATTGTCCACCAAAAATCAGCCTCCCCATCGAAGAGAAATGAAGCAATGGGACACTTGGTCCCTGCTCGTTTTGAATCTCTAGTGTCTCTAGTATTTTCTTCACTTGCCTTATCCATGCCTCAGCTGTGTAGGGATTGGGTTCTCTGAAAAAATTTTGGGGCTTGAGTTTTTGAAATTTCGCTATTAATTCTGCTTTATTGTTTTCACGCCTGGGTTGGTTTCTTAGTTCATTAGTAATTACCCATACGAAATTCATGATGTCACTGTTGTTGTTGTTGTTGTTGTTGTCATTGTTATTGCTGTCATTGGATCCATTTGCCCTAATTCTTCCTGTCATTTTCTATACAAATGATATTATTGTTACACCCTTTATTTATTTATTTATTATTGTATATATTATTTATTTATTTATTTATTATTATTATTTTTTTTTTGATAAAATGCAAGTAAAATAGTCCAACACACAAACTTTTTAAATACTAGGATTTCATTGATGAAAATAAAAGATCAGTATATTCATAAAAAAAAGAAAGGAGAAGAAAAGAAGAAAAAAAAAATTCATTCCTCTACATAATTGAGGAGACTCTCCTACCCCATTACTAGTATTTGTAAGATAAGGTGTAAGGGTCCCTGAAATATTGTATTTACTTCTCAGACCCTAATGATGAATTATTTTCTTAAAACCCTTGTTTACTTGAATCAATTCGAATCTTGACAGTTAGTAATTGCTAATTTTTTTTATCCAAATAGAAAATCCCTAACCTAATTTAATTCTACCTAGGTTACATGTATTTAACTTCAAGCCCTCATATGTTTTTTTTTTTCTTTCTTTTCAAACTTGCCCCAAAATAGTACTCATATCTTGTACCTTGGTATGCCATCAATCTTGCTATAATATATATATATAATATACATATACACCTAGGAGAATGTGCCTAGAACAAAAAATTAATAATAATAATAATAATAATAATAATAATAAAAAAATAAAAAAAATTAGTCCCTTCACATCCCTATGGCTAGCCCTTCCTTGGAGGAGGAGAAAAATCTAGTTCCAAGACACACCATCATGAGATTCTAGGAAAAAATACAACCTAGTGACCTACCTAGGATGCAAAATCCAAGAATTGGTTTTTTTACAACTAGATGTGGCCTAAACTAATGGAACACACCTCCTAAGTCCTTTCACATTCCTTTAGAATCCAAGCAAAATCCTAACTTCCCATCCAATTCCAACTAAAGGACTTTTATGTCCTTTTACCCCAAATTGCCTATATATACCCACACCCTCCCTAGCTTGCAAACATACACACAACACACTCACTCACACACACCTTTTGGTTAGAGAGAAAGCAAGGAAGAGAAATCTAGAGGAGAAGAAGGGAGGAAGAAAGGAGAGTTTCTTGTGGCTAAGCTTGGAGGGTAAGCCACCAACACAACCTTCTCTTCATTTTCTTTTCTAATGCATGTTCTTTTTAAAGATTTTAAGTGATGTTTCAGATCTGTCATTATCATGTTCTTATGATAAAAATACCAAGATTTGAGTATTGTTTCCATCTCTCTTGTGTTTTACCCATTTTGACACAAACCATCTTCTTTTTACAAATCTCTCAACTTTTCGAGGGAACTCTTTCAAACAAATTTTCTGAGTTAAACATGTGATAGTTAGGCATATTTTCTTCACAAAAAGAAATGAAACTTTTGCATGGTGAAACCCCCTTTTTATAAATTTTCTTAATTTGGGGCATTCTACCTTAGAACCTGTTTTTTTCAGCCAACTTTCAAAAATTTCAGAAAAAATGTACAAAAATATTCTGAACCTCCATTTTATGTCAAAACCTTCCTTTAGAAGTTAGCTTTCAACTAAAATTGGTTTCATCGAAAAACATTGAGCGGTTTGCAAGAAAATCAAGTTTTCGTAACAGTCGACAGATCTGGGGCAGATTCTGGGCAGATTCTGGACAGATTCTGGAACAGTGCTGGACTATTTTCTAAATAAGTTAAAATCGGGAAGAGCAATCCCATTTCCGAAAAATGTTCTAGAAACTAGATCAAATTCTCTACGAACCATAGGGAAAACCAAGTCCGGTGGATGAACCTAAGTAGTCCTTCCCATATTAACCCTTCATGTGATATTAAATCTAGAAATTTGTTATGTTTGGATGTTTTTATACCCTTGTATTCATGAAAATGTTTAATGGCTTAATATCATATCTTGGCATGATGTTGTATGGGATATGTTATGTTATTTATCTTCTTATCTTGAGGAGGCATGCTTATGTGGATTTTATTTTATTGTTTAGTTGGACTAACATTGACTTAAAACACTTAATTCAACGGGAAACCTAATTGGGTGTGGTATTGAACACTTGAGTAATGAAAAGATGAGAATATGTGGGTATATGGCTTGTTGGGATGCGTTCCCTATTCGAGGTTAAAATCTTGCGCAAGTGGTTTACGGAACCCTTAAACGGAGCGGTTGTATTCGGACCCTAGGTGGTTTGGTGTAAGGAGGGATTTGCGGGCAAGGCCCCTATTTTTACCGTCTCTTTTGAGGCCCTGCGGTTGGCGCTACACCGGGTACATAACCGTTGGTAGGCATCCGAGGTTAGGTCTACAACAAAGCAGCAAAAGAGGGGGCATACCGAATAATCCGCGTCCGATTCTTGTGGTTGGGAGGACGGAATCTCTTTGGGGGATTTCTAGTTTACTAACATCTAACTTAACCATTTATTTAATTATCTATTTATGTATTTATTGGAGTATCATGCTTTACTACTTGATGTTATATACTTTGTGATTGTGTATTGGACTGGGAAAAAGGAGGTGGGGTGTGTGTGTGCGTTTACTGGGCATTCAAAGCTCACAGCGTATCATGCCAGGTTGACGAAGCGGAACTCATAGCGGAAGACGACGAGCCGGAAACCTTTGAAGACTTTTGGCTATCTTAGGAATACTAGAATTTCTTTTTTTTTTTGTTGTTATTTTGTAAGACTCATATGAAGCTTAAAACCTTCTTTTTTGGGATGTAATGTAACGGAACAATCTTTTAATCAAGTATAATTGTGATTGTTATTGTACCTATATCCTATGTATGAACCTTATCGTTGCTTATGAGACCTTGTGCCAATGCCTTGTAAGATCTGTCAAAAGGGTAGTGCGCTGCCTAAGAAAGCTGGACTTAGAAGGGAGGCTATTTTGACTCCTCCGGCCGATCTGGGATCTTACTTGGTTATTGACCATTAGGAACTCACTAGTGACTCTCCCTTGACTGTAACCTATAGTGTAGAATTGGGGCGTCACATAAGGCCTTTACCATGAAATCACAACAAAATTGTTAAGCAACCTAGCCTACCCCTATTCAATCCCTCTCAATTGAAGAGCTACGGATAGTGTTGATGCACCTGCCAAGCATACTCCCAGCTCTCATTGAAAAGTTCGTAGCACCTCCAATGAACTAACAACCTAGGTCCTTCCAATCCCACGTGCTGGCTCAGAATCCTCACAGGGACCTCTTCGTAAGTGAGTGGGTCGTGGAAGTCCACCGTCCCATCCGTAGGGATGATCTTTCCGGCTGGTGGGCCTACTAAGAAAATGTCCCGCTGGTGGAAGAGGTTGGTGTAATTGTCGGCCAAGGCTGGTAGTAAAGGGTCGACCTCGTACATGGCCCCAGTAAATTCCCGGACAACTCTTACAGGTCCTATGTATTTGTCATCCTCCCTTCGATGCTTTCACTCGCAAGGTATGATTGGTTCTAGCCTCACATATATCCTAAGTCCAACTGGAAATGCCACATTTCGCACCACATTTCCTGAGTTCGCCTTGCCTTCCTCAAAGGCATATTCTATGGAGGAGATGGGGTCCGACTCCATCTCGCTCTCTTCTCCTTTGGACTCTTTAGGGAGAAGGACGGCTAAGGGTTCCACAAAATTTATTTCCTCATCATCCTCCTCGTTCGCCTCTTCCATCATATCTTCTCCCAGCTCATCTTCCTCTGGTTCAGACTCGGAAACCTCCGCCCATATTTCTGGATCGCTTAGTAATGGCTCCTCTTTTGGGTCAAATTCTGGGTTTGAGAGCCAGTCATCGTTGTGTGGTGGGCTTGACATCCTACAGAGGAAATATGATACTATTACACTCTTGGTAAGGCTTTAGATCAAAAATGTTTTTAATTGAAGCGCAGTAAGAGACATGTGCTTAAGTCTACCCAAGGTCTCAAAGGTGTCTAGACCTAAGCTCTGATACCATGTTGTGACACCCAAATTTTTTTTTTTTTTTAGGACATCATAATAAGATTTAGAACTTAAAATCAATGTTGCCACCAATATCACTAACATCCATTAATTAACAACCCAGAAATTGAAAGTTTTCAAATTACAATTCTAATAAAACTTAAAACTTAGTCTCAGTACAATAAAAAAAAATAGAACAACTATGAAAGAAAACTAGAGAAAACTAGGAAAGATAGGAAATGGTTCGTGGAACTTGGGGACTCTTCAAGCTAACCAAGGCTAAATGTCACATTGTAAGGCCTCGGTGTTTCCTTCGTTTTCTTCGGTACCTGGCATAAAACGCCAAGGCAACGAGAATGCCAATGAGCGACGAGCTCAATAATATACTATAACCCGAAAATACCCACCCCAATAATAATACTCATAATTAATGAATAATGCGTAGTAGCAGAATAACAGGTAACATTTAATAAGCATAACAGGAATGCCAACAATTAAAATAATAACAATAGATGAATAAATAAATAAATAAATGGCAAACGGAAACAGTAATTCATCATAAGGAAAATGCACACTTTTCTTTTTAAATTCTCATAGATTTAGTTTATCAGATAAATTTAAGTAACTCCCCGCGAAGCACTATTTCCACTCAACTGCTAAGCAATGGCCATAGGCAATTCTGACTCCCCATTGGTCAAATATTCAAATGTTATTTGCTGTAACTACCAATGATGCCCACGCACCAGGGTTACGTACCCGAGTCATGACATCACGGTCTGCCCCAAGGGAACGGTCTATGTTGTGACACCAGCACCACCAACCTTATATCGCCTACACCGATAAGAGCCAAAATACCTTCCCGTGCCATGTTAGGGTTCGCAACTCACTGGTGCAAGCTTCTAAACCTGGCTCACCCCATCACTTTTAAATTTTTAATGTATCATCGGTTCAATTTCGTGTTTCTTTACTTCGTCGAATTCACTCTTTTTTTTTTTTTTTTTTTTTTTTTTTTTTTTATGCATGTGCGAGTTTTAGCTTGATAACCACAGTGATATAATGTTTATATAGCACAACACAATCATATATGGCAACCAAAATAAATGTGATAGAATGTCTTAAGAATCATCACAAAATTTCTTAAGAATTAACACACTTCTTCTTTTAGCACTGTATGGTCAGACAAAAAAAAATATGAAACTCATAGTTCAACCATTATAATATTTTAACTGGTTCTAGTTCATCGAGTTAGGAAAATATTTCGAGAAGAATACCAGGGCTAGAAACGATTTTAAAATGGAGAAATAATTTTTGGAAGAAAACTGGTTTTAAAATGGAGAAATAATTTTTGGAAGAAAACTGGTTTTTTGGGATAGTGAGTTACATTAACCTCCAGCACATGTGTTCTGTGTTCGAAAAATAAAAAGGGGCCTCAAACGGTGTCGAAGAGAGGCATGGTTAGAACGGTTTGCTAAATTTTTGAGTTTAGAACATATTTCCAGAGAGTGTGAAGACTGAAAAACAGTCGAAGATGGTCAATTAATTTTTATAAGAAAACTGGACAGATTCTATCACATTTTGGAACAATTGGCGTTTCTCTCTCAATACTTACTAAAAAATTATGAAACCAGCGGCATTTGAAAGGTAACTTAAAAATCTAACTTTGCAATTTGAATCACTGGAAAATTCATTCTGTGGAATAAACAGTGACCTGGTAAAGTCAACATTGTTGTTGCCTCCAAACAGCAATGAAGTTAAAAATATATTCAGGCCGTGAAACGTTGTCAAATAATTTTCTTCAATATTCTAGCACCATGAAAACATGTTAAACTAACTCCAGTAGTTTCAGATTTTATGAAAGTGTTCTCATGAGTTTGTTTAGGGTTTATTCAAAACGGACAAAAAATCTGTTTTGCTGGAAGTTCATTAGTTTGCGAAAAACACACTTTACATCTACCATGAATAACATGCAAGACAAAAAAAATGTTTCTTATTATTATTCCCATGTGAAACTCTAATCCTTCGTATTTACTTTCATTAGTGATAACAGAAAATAATATTTATGAAGAGTAAACACAAATTCATAAACATGCAAGATTGATTCAACAATGGAGAATACTTGATCACATAAAGAGAAAAATCACTAGCTAAACCACCTAATCCATACTTGTAAGAAGGACAGAAATCACATAATCATAAGATTATCATTCTATCCAAATGTAACACGCATTGAGCATTGGTGTATTATCAATACACACTCTTGCATATTTTAATGTATAGATTTAGTTAAGAAAAACATCTAAGGAAGGATAGGGGTTGAGTATTTTTTTACCTCAATGAAGTAAAAAAATAATCCCAAGTGTTGAGCCTTTCTTCCCCTCTCTTCTCTCATTTCCCTCTTGCTTTCTCTCCCTCTCTTTCTCTTTGTTTTGCTCAGTTACATGTGTGTGTAATGGAAGGCTGAATAGTGCTCCTAATTATAGGAGTTTGAGGGCCTAATTTTATTATTATTATTATTTTATTTTTACTTTATTTCTCTTTTAGCTTAGGAGCTATCATCTAATAGGATAGCTTACAATTTGTTTTCTTGCCGTGGCTGCCTTGACAAAGGCTTGGAATTGCCATCTTTGCATGTACGCATGGAGTGTGGCAGTAAGCAAAGGCATGCATTGGCATGCTTGGGCTGAATTCCTCTACCCAACATAATTTTTTTTTTTTTTTTTACAAAATAAAAATCAATTGAATATATATAATCTAGTCACTAGATATTTTGCTCCCTACTATTCTCTTACTAACATAATTATTATTTGTTTAACTCATTTAGTTTCCACAACTATATTTAGATACAATTTCTTTTTTTTCACAGAAAGATGAATAATTTTATTTAGAGGAATCTAATATTGGTATTAACCATGATGCTATTAACATTAATATTCGATAATTTAATAATCACTGTTAACTGACTTAATATTATTATTAATCAAACTAATTAGTTGTCTAAAAATTCAGGTTCTCACAGTTTCAGTTTTGACAGCCAGCATTTGTGCCTCCCGAAGAGGTTCCAGTTTGAGTCAAGCCTCGTGGCTGTGTTTTGGGGATGTATAAGTTTTTGTTCCTTTTGATTTACAAACAAGTTTTCTGTTGTGTATACATGAAGTGACTTAATTGCTGCATTTTGTTTTGATCACACGTATGATTATGAAAGTTCGAAGTTATTAGTCCCATGTATGTCTTCATAGCTCGTTGGACTATGTATATTTCATGTATTTACTTCCGCAGCCCTTATTTATATGCTATTATGTTAAGAGGCCTTCAGAAATCCAAGGATTACTAGACGGTTACAACACTAAACTTATAGGGGCGGGTTTGGGTCGTGATAGAATGGTGTCAGAGCCTACGTCTTACCACACACACAAGTCCATACGAGCTTAGGGTGTCCTAGTAAGAAGTAGGGACATTCCATCTACGTGTGTAAGTGCATATTTGTTCATTGAAAGTGAAAGCCAAATCTGAACATAACGACAAGAAATGGAAACAAATGATCTGAGTATTATAAAAGGACTATTTTCCTATGTTTATAATGTTCTGTTTACCTATAGTAAATGGAAAATGCAAGAAGTGATGGTACAAGCTGAATCATCTGAAACCCGAATGAACAGAATGGAGCAAATGTTCGCAGCACTAACCGAAGCAATGACACAATAATAGAGGCAGCAACCCTTGCCTTCCCCGCTTCCACTAGTACAACATGAACTAGACAACAGTGATATAATCAACCTGACTTAGAAATTCATGAAGATGAAGTCGCCAACTTTCGTGAGTGGTATTGAACCGTTGAAGGCAGAAACATGGCTACTTGAAATGGAAAAATTGTTTGAGGTATTTCCATGCTCCGAAACGCAAAAAGTTCTCTTGGCCACTTATACATTGAAAGATGAAGGCCGAAGATGATGGCTACTGATCCAAACTAATAATGGGAACATGACATGGGCGCAGTTTAACGAGATCTTTTATAACAAGTATTTTCCCCAATGCTTCAGAGATTGGAAAGTGTCTGAATTTCAAGAACTTAAACAATGCAGGATGTCAGTGGCTGAGATGAGGCCAAATTTACCGAATTGGCTCGATTTGCTCCACACATGGTGGATACTGACTACAAGAAGGCACGGAAATTTGAAGGCGGTTTGGATTTGAAGATATTAGATCGGGTGAGAGTTCTCAACCTACCCACATACGTGAATTTGCTCGATAGGGCATTAATGGCGGAAGCCATTTTGGCAGCAAAAAGGCAAACTAGGTCACCAACAACTGAATGGCGAAGCAAAAGATCCGGATCCACTTTTTGGAAATGTCGTTCGTTCTTTACGAACAAAAAGCAAAATACTGGATCTTCAAGCAGTTCGAGCCAAAGTAGTGAGTCTAAGCCAACTTGTACAAAATGTGGAAGGACGCATATGGGCGTTTAAACTATGAATGATTGTCTGCCTTTGGCAAATATTTATGACATTAATGCTACCCGGACCGGAAGTTCCTTTCTGGACTTGGCAAGTTATCTGTACCCGGATGGAGGTTCCTTTATGGAATTGACAAGTTATCCGTACCCAGTCAGCAGATTCCTTAATGGAACTGGCAAGTTATCTATACCCTGCTGGAGGTTCCTTTATGGAACTGACAAGTTATCCATACCCAGTCCAGATGTTCCTTTATGGAACTGGCAAGTTATCCGTACCCGGCCAAAGGTTCCTCTATGGAACTGACAAGTATGATCTATGATGTTCTGTATATGCTCTGTTAGCGTTAACTGATGAACTATGAATGATTAAGCATGATTTTTGAATTCTGTATAAGCATTGAATGAGAACACCAATATGAATTGGTTCTATGTACGGACTTAATTATGGGGCATCATTCATTTAACCATTTACTCTGTTATTATTCACTGGGCTCCCGCTCACTATTTATATTACGTATGTAGGTGATCAGACATGTGACCAGGCTCAAAGTTGAGGACTTGGAGTTTCAGTTTTGACAGCCAGCCTTCGTGCCTCCCCAGGAGGTTCCGGTTTGAGTCAAGCCTCGTGGCTGTGTTTTGGGGATGTATAAGTTTTTACTCTTTTTGATTTACGAACAAGTTTTCTGTTGTGTATACATGAAGTGACTTAATTGCTGCATTTTGTTTTGATCACACGTATGGTTATGAACGTTCGAAGTTATCAGTCCCATGTATGTCTTCACAACTTGTTGGACTATGTTTATTTCATGTATTTGTTTTCACAGCCCCTATTTATATGCTATTATGTTAAGAGGCCTTCGGAAATCCAAGGATTACTGGCCAGTTACGACACTAAACCTATAGGGGCGGATTTGGGTCGTGACAGATTTAGTCCTTCATTCTTGGCTAAGAAGGCAAAATATTGCTCTTCTGACTGTCTAGAGTGTGTGAATGATCCCTAATTCCCTCATTCTTTTAGGATGGACCCTCCTGCACCCTCTCTTCCTCATAATCCTAATTGGATGCAGAAATTAAAACTTACACTCTTCAAGGATCAACATTTCTTCTCCTACCAACCTCCAGTTCCTCCAACAGTATTTCAGCAGTATAAAGCTCAATTTTTGCTTGCTGCCTTCTCTCATTTTCCCTTCGAAGTCCTTGGAGATGATGTTCCTTACCAAAACTTCTTATGGGCTTGTGACATTGTGTCTTGAGGTCATGCTCTTAACCCCATAGCCCAAACAAAACTCCATGCCTTCTTGGACCAGCTTCCTCTCCTACTCAATTAGCATAAAAACTCCTTGGCCACCAATGACTCACTAGACAAAATTGCCACCAATCAAATTCAAACTCAGTACGAAGCAGAGAACCTCCTTGAAGAATATGACGCCTTCAAGAATAAGGACTCAGCATACTGGATGATGTAAATATGAATGAGATGGATCAGAGTTTGAAGTGAACGCTGAACAGTTTTTTCACCAAATAAGAGTGCATCAGCTGTAAAAACCCAATTCAGACAGAACTGAAGATAGGATAAAGAAAGAATACAAGTTTATCGAACACTACTGGACTAAATTCAATGAACTTGTTACTCTCTCTATCCCTTATTATTATGAAATTGAATTTGTAGCCAAATATGCCCTCCAATGTAAATATTGTGTATATCAATACAACTTGCATGATCTAGTTTTGTATTCCAATTGCATGATAAACTTTATGGTTAATGTGACCTTATTCCTTACTTTGTTCACAGTCTATGAATAGTAGCTTCGAAACAACCAATCTTGCTTTGAAACTTGGGTTTAAATGCTTCGAATCATGGCATTTCTTATAGGAATAATAGTATTTGTCTTAGGTTTTCACATTCCAATTGTATGGTTTATATAATCTGTATAAATAATAGCTTCGAACTAACCAATCTTGCTTCGAGGCCTGGCTTAGGTGTTTCGAAGCAAGTAATTTCTTTGCAAAATGACAACATTTGTCTTTGAAGGGACTTACTTTAGTAGAAAGGTGTATGGGTAAGTCTTCTAGTCTTTGAAATTCCCACATTACCTAACCAAGTATTGGCTTTGCAATGCTTATTCATTTTGGAGCCCAAAAACCAAGCAAGAACCATATTCTATTCACAGAGTACTGTAAAAACCCCTTCAAAGGAATTTTTCCTTTTATGGAAAGCCTAAAAGCACACCTTCAAGATTTTCGAAGTAAATAAATCCCAACTATGCTTGAGTTTAAGGTTTAAGACTGGCTTAGAAGCCAATTACCCTTTTTTGAAGCCAAGCCAAGTATTTGAAAATTAGCTTCGAAGCTAACTACCTATTTTCGAAGCCAAGCTGAGTATTTGAAATATATTTCCCTCCTTCATAGGTTTCCACCTACTGTTCTAGAGGTAGTCTCTTCTTTGTGTTTTCAAGGATAAATAAAAGCCTTAATCACAGATGGATTAACACTTGGGTTTGTTTGACCCATTCTATTAAACTGGTAATTTTGGACAGAAAGGTTTAAAACCCCATCTTCTCGCGTTTTAACCTATTCACTTGTCCAATACTTCCCACTCTCCATTGCTATCGACTTTGAATCCTTACCTTTCTCACACTCACTTTCCTTGCCTTGCCTTCCCTTCAACTCCTCACTTATGGCGTTTTCCTCTTGAAAGTATCAGTTATTGAGCGCGTAAGCCCGTCTGTGGCCTTGAAGAGGTGTATTGATGAAGAGATAGCTAAGTTCAAAGTTGGTGGACCAAGTGCTATAGATGGGCGCCTCTTTATTCCTCGCTACAATGCTCAAGAAGAATACGTCCTGGGACCTATCTTCAAAGAAGCCCTTGCCCAACTTCTTGCTTTATATCCTTGTTTGAAGGATCACTGCCTTCTCTACGAAGGGGGGCTTGACTGGGGGAGCTAGAGGATAAATCGACCCTACCACTGCTGGCCCACATTAAGGATCGAATGGGAGGAATGGTATGACAGAGTTGTGCTTGGCAGAGAATGGGACCTGCAAGAGCTCTGCATCCTTGATGCCCTCCGTCTCTCTAGGTTCATTATTCCCAAAGACCCTTTTTTGATCCCTGCAGCCCTTTGTTTTTGGAACTCAGCTTTCAATTTTTTCCAATTTCAATGTGGTATGATAGCTCCCACTGTTCTTGATATTTGTCATCTCTTAGGGCTTTCACCAATTGGTGCTCCCTTCACGCCTGGTTATCCAGACCCTTCAGTTAGTTTCACCATTCCATCTTTGAACTCTTCCTTCAGTGACTTTGTAAAGGCTGAGAATAAGAACGAAGGTCCTATAAATGACCAAGAGATCTTTTCTTTTATTCTATACTAACTATGTAAGTTCCTTTCTTGCACCTCATCTCAATGGATTATGCCTGAGTTTGCTCCCCTTGTCAAGGCTCTTGCTTCGAAGAAGAAGATTGCCTTGGTGCTTTATGTTTTAGGCCATATTTATAGGGCCAGCTCTCAATTCTGTGAGAAACCTCTAGATGCTAACCAAGGAGGCCCTCTCTGGATATTGCAACTCTGGCTTTTTGCATACTTTACTGATTTACACCCCAGGTGTTTGAGATTCTTAGTGCAAGATCCCACCATCTATGGAGAAAAATATGCCAGGGTTTCCCTATACCCCTCTAGTTTTGCCTACTATCTCACTTTTTTCCATCAACTCCCAATTTCTCCTCCTTTTACGTTTTTCTACCCCTTCGAAGCCAACAAAGGGCCAGCCTGGCTAAGGACATTTTTGGCTAATAAGAGGTGCTCCACGCCTTCACACAAAAATATGTGGGCCTCCATCTTGCTACCAATGGATCTTTTTATTGGTACTCTGAACTCTCGAGCCTATAAGTGCATCTCTAAGGTTTATTGCCCCTCCCAATTTACTAGGCAATTTGGCTTAATCAGGGGATTCCTCTCCCCATCTGTAGCTTCTCCAACACAAATCTTACAATCAGAGATCTGAAAGTGCCCAAAACCAAGTTGGATAAAGCAACCTTTAAACTAATACAAGATTTGGGTGAATTTGATTTACTCCCTTCATCCCTCATGGCACAGCTTTGAAAAGATTTCAAAATTGGTGGACAAACAATATGGAGGTGCACCTGGCAATCCCTCCCAAAGATCTGGTGGTAGGGTTAGATGTGCCCTCCCAAGCTAAACCCAAAGAGGCTGGGACCACTATTACTGCCTCCACTGTTCCTGCTACCTCAATTCCTGCTGCTGCTGCTGCTTCATCTTTTCTTCCTATAGTTACTAGGGTTGCTTCAAAGACGAGTATGCATTCTATCTCTTCTACCATTTTCTTTTATGATGTTTTGTCTGTTTACTCACAGCTTCAATATTTTATGCAGCAGCTTCACAAGAGGCTTCTCCTTAAAGGACTCAAGCCTTGAACATTCTCAAAGGCAAGCAACAATAACAAAAGAAAAAAAAAATTTTGCTTGATCCTGAAGAGGAGGTGCCTGAGGCTCACTTAGGGAAGAAAGAGGAGGAAACAGAAAAAGAAACACCATTGAAGAGGCGGAAGAATAAGACATTTTCTCCTGTTGAGCTTATTGTGGACTCCACCCATGAGGCAGCTGCCAAAGCAGTGGAGAAAGAACAATCCAAGGAGATTATTTTCTTTCAGAGGTCAGAGAAGAGAAGGCAGTAGCAAATACTATGGGATGAAGCTGCTGCTAATGCATTACAAAAGGAGACTATAAGGAAGAAACAAACTGCTGAGCATTATGTCCTTCGTAGCTCTCCAACCATCACCACTACCACCTCCGAAGTTGGTAATTTCCCCTAGTTCCTTTTGATAATTTCTTTTTTCCGAGATCTTGGCATAAAATTAACATTTGCTTTTTATTTTCTAACATGCAACAGCAGTCATTCTAGTTCCTTCTCCTTCAATAATGGTTTCCTCTACTCTGTCTGGAGATGAATGGCCCTTCCTAATTTCTGCAAAGCTAAAAGTAGCGTCAAAAGGAAAAAGGAAGGTTAACATTGAAGTGCCAGTGCGTGTAGAGCCCATCCACATGATGCTTCCCCTTTCCCAGCTCCACACTCTCCATGCGTCATTCTCTCATTTCCTTGAGGCCCAGCATTCCAGCTTTCCTTCCTCCTAGCCTTTTCAATTTTTTGAACTTGCCTCTGGTTTCTATTGCCTTACCTCTGCAGGCCCCTCCTAGAGTCCTAACTACCCCACTATCACCTAAGAGAAACCCAGTTGTCACTCCTCTCGTGGCAGCTAATACTTCCAAGGATAACACTGGTAGCTCACTAACTTTTTTTCCATTATCCAGCTCCAGTCCCTCTTCTCTTGATTTGCTGGTGGCTAAAACAACAGACACTGCTAGGGAATCCTCAACTCCTTCTCATGTCCCCATTCTTCCATCTCTTCCTTCAGCTATTGACTCCTCTGTACTGCTAATATTAGAAGAAGAGATGGACATTTTCAAGGCTCAACTGGCCAGCTTATTTGGCATATCTTCACCAATTTGAGCACCAAGCAGTGAGACTGAGCCATTTGTCCTTGCTGACTCCTTCTTGGAGATTATTGAGAGCTCTTCTACTGCTATTGAAGCCTCTCTACCTCAGGTGGACTTGGATACTTGCTTGGACCTACTACATTCATTCTCAAGGATTCCATTTGAAGCCTTACAAAAGCCTACCATTAAAAATGGTTTCCTCGAGTACTGCAAAGTTTTCGAGCAATCCAACATGGCCTTCTCAAGCCACTTATCCCAGGCAGCAACCACTATAAATTTGTATATCAATATCTGCCACATGGCCAAGGCTATATAAGAGAAATTGCTGAAGGACAAGGAGTTTGTCACTCATATACATACTGAGGTGTTTGAACTAAATGAACAACATTCCTATGCCTCTTAGTTTCGAACCCAACTCTTGTAAAAAAAAAAAAGCCCAACTAGAAGAGGAGCTGGCAGCAGTCAACCTAGCCTTGGATTGAAATGCTAAAAAATTGCAGATTACTAACCAAGGGCTAGCTAACAGAAGGTAGGACATGGCTACAGTCATTCAGTTGTTCCCATCCCTTAAGAGTAGAAAATCAATTGTAAGGGAACAACTGAAACATTGTACTGATTTTTGGGCCAATTTATAGCTACATGTACTCAAATTTATATGAAATGGAAATTCTTTATTATCTATCTAAGTGTTCCATGCTCTTTACCTAGCACTTTCTACACTCCTTGTGTTTCCCACACAGTTAGATAATAAGGTTTCAAATGCCTGCCATTGATCTTCTTGGGATGTACATAACCATTTAGATTTTTCAGATGGTAGGCTCTCTTAGGCAAGACTCTATGAATTTGATATGGTCATTTCCAATTAGGTGACCATTTTCCAAATTTATGGCTCTTAATTCCTATTAGCAGTATTGTCTTCCATACCAAATCTCCTTCATCAAAGCTGATGTGCTTGACTTTCTTGTTATAAGTTCTGGCTGCCTTTGTCTTTTGGAAGATGATACTGTTTAATTCCAAAATTCTAGCCTCATCCACATTTTCTATCTCCAAGAACATGCTTTGATGATATTGCACAGCAGTTAACTGATCTTGGCATTTTACTCCCAAGAATTTGATATTAATTTCTACAAGCAACACTATATCATGTCCATATACTAAGGCATAAGGAGTGATCCCTGCACTTGCCCTTGGAGAAGTCCTATAAACCCACAGCACATCTAACAACAAGTTATGCCAATCCCTAGGATTGTCTTCCACAACTCTTTGTATTTCTTTTTTCAAGGATTTGTTAGATGATTCAGCTTGACTATTTGCTTGTGCATAATAAGGGGTGGAATTGATAAGACTAATTCCAAATTCTGCCGCGAAAGACTTCACCATCTTTCCATCAAACACAGTCTCATTATCTACGGTTATGGTATGTGGGATGCCAAACTTGTGGATTAATTTTCTGATAAATCCAATAACCTCAGTCTGATCCACAACCTTATAAGGCTTAGCTTCGACCCATTTAGTGAAGTAATCTGTGGCCACTAGAATGAAACAATGATGCTTTGAAGAGGGTGGATATATTTTCCCCATCATATCCATTGTCCATCCTCTAAATGACCATGGCTTCACAACTACATGCAAATCAGTTATTAGTACATGGCTTATCATGCCATGCCTTTGGCATACCTGACACCCCTTTGCATACTCTATACAATCTTTAAGGATGGTTGGCTAATAATAGGAATGCCTTCGAAGCAGCCATCTCATTTTCACACCAGGTTGATGGGCGGCACAAATGGCTTCATGCACCTCTACCATGGCAATCAGTGCCTCTTTTGTCCCTAGACATTCCAATAGCAGTCCATTTGCTTCCATTTTGTAAAGAGCATTCCTATATATTATAAATTGCATTGATTGCAATTTAATTCTTCTACTGGCCTTCGAAGAAGGACCAATTAAATATTAGATGATTGGATGTCTCCAATCATGCTCTTCTAAGTTAATCTAGTTAACTTCTACTATGATACCCTTTTTAGCCAAATGTGGTATTAACTTTTGATATATTGCTTGACTTATATCCACGTGGGTGTCACCCATTCTTCTGAAATTTGAGGCTTTCTGAGCTACATCATTGGTCTTGTGATTCATGAATCTTGGGATATAAGTCACATTGGCTATCTAAAACTGAGAAAGTAAATGCAATGCAGCAACATGATATGGTAACATACTTGCACTTTGACATTTGGAAACTCCTTTTACTTGGTTGATTACCAACTGGGAATCTCCAAATATATCAACTTTATAGGCTTGTAATACAATAAGTATCACAAGTCCCATTACTAAAGCTTCATACTCTGCTTGGTTATTGGAACAAGTAGCTTCATCAACTCTGAAACCATGTGTGGTCTCTATCCCCTGTGGTGACTTAAACACAACACCAATTCCAACTAGACCATTGGCTTTTGATCCATCGAACCAGATTTGTCATGGCTCAACATTGACCATACCAAGATCCATTATCTCTTGGCTTTCTGTTTGACGTGGATGATCTGCCAAAAAGTTATCCAAAACCTGTCATTTTACTGCTTTTTGGGAAACATACTCTAGATGAAACTCTGATAGAGCTAATATCCATTTGTCAATTTTTCCTCTTAACATATGTCTAGATAACATATATTTAACCAAATTTGTGGTTACAATTACCAAGACAACAGTAAGCAAAAGATAATATCTTAATTTCATTGTTGCAAAGTACAATGCTAGGCACAGCTTTTCTACAGCTGAGTATTTACATTCACAAGAATTTAAAAACCTACTAAGGTAATAAACTGCTTGTTCCTTACCTTCTTTATTGTCCTGACCCAGAAAACTCCTAATGAATCTTTTGCTGCAGTAATGTATAATTTCAAGGGTTTATATCTCCTTGGTGGCATCATCACTAGAGGCTTGGCCAAGTAGGCTTTAATTCCTTTGAAAGCAGTTTGATGTTCAACTATCTACACAAACTCTTCTTCATTTTTTAGCTTTAACAAAGAAGAAAATACTTTAGTTTTCCCTACAGTGTTAGAAATAAATCTTCGAAGGAAATTAACCTGACCAAGGAACTTTTGCAATTCTTTCTTACTTGATGGAGGTTGGCCTCAATAATGGCTTTGGTTTTATTCTGATCAATTTGTATTCCCTTCTTATGCACTACATACCTCAAGAAGTTTCCGGCTGATACACCAAAAGCATACTTGAGAAGGTTGAGTTTCAACTTGAATTCTCTCATTCTTTCGAAGGCTGTTGTCAAATGAACCAGGTGCTTTTCCATGGACTGAGATTTCACAACAATATCATCAATGTAACACTCTAAGTACCCTCCAATGAGATCATGGAAGATAGTGTTCATTTCCCTCTAATATGTTGCTCCAGCATTCTTCAACCCAAATGGCATCTTGACCCATTCAAAGGTGCCAATGTTTCCAAGACACCTGAAAGGTGTCTTGTGGACATCTTCCCCTGCTATGCAGATCTGGTTATAACCAGAATGCCCATCCATTATGGACAAAATCCTGTGTCTTGCTGAGCTATCCACCAACAAGTCAATTATAGACATGGGATACTCATTTTTTGGAGTTTCCAAATTTAGATTTTTAAAATCGATGCATACCCTCATTTTCCTATTCTTTTTTACTACAGGCACAATATTAGACAATCATTCAACATACCTGGCTGTTCTAATGAAGCCTTCTTTAAGGAGCCAAAAAATCTCATCTTTTACCTTTTGAACCACTTCAAGACTTATCTGTCTTGGCTTCTGCTTATGTGGCCTGAAATTAGGCTTCATTAGGAGCCTATGTTCCACTAATGATCTGTCCAACACAGGCAGCTCATTATAAGACCAAGAAAAAACAATCCTTGTATTGTTTCAGGATAACCAACAACTAGTTCCTATTATTAGGATCTAACCAAGCACTGATAAAGGTAGGTTGTTGTGCTAAACCTTCACCTAGGTTGATTTCTTCCAAGGGATCTTGCACTTGGGCACTCACCGATGGTTCCCCATTGACTCCCTCTATCTTCGAAGTAACCCTTTCATCTGGTTCTACCTCTATCCTTTCTGGTTCAATATCTCTACTCTTTTCTTCATAGACAAAATCTGTCCACAAAGCCTCTTCTTCTTGTATTTCCTGGAATTTCATTTCGATGTCCAATGCACAATACTTACCAAAAGCCAAAAGTTTGGCCTTTGGTTGCCTCTGGTCATAACCAATCATCATGGTTTCTCTCCATTTTTCCTGCACTTTCTGAACTATTGACTCTATGTCCAATGCTAAAAATTTGATTAAAGCCAATGGTTTGACTTCTTGGTCTTGATGTTTTTGCCTACAACCAGGCATCATTGTCATCTTTGGTAACGAATTCTTTATCAGCACTCTCCTGCACTAAGTATTTCAGGTGTGCTACTTCCTCATCAGTCGTTACTTCGATTGTTCCATCAGGCTTCTGTAGACGTCCCCGAACGTCCCAGGAGGGAAATCCCGTTCTGTTCATTTGGGCTCACTACAGTTCAGGACTCAATGTCACGGTCCTGTATCTAATCTCGCAGAGTGCAATGCAAGACCGATGAATCATCAAAGAGTCCAAATCCGGCAAATCGTTTTTGGAAAACAGATTTTTGAAAGAAGTGCCAAACATGGACTACTTTGCCAGATACAGAGTCGCCACCTATATATTTTCTTTTGGGGAAATTTAGGAAACCCTGACTCGTTGCCTAAGGCTACGTGTCCGTCATCACCAAAGTTGCCTCGGCTCGGGAACTTGGGTACGATTGGGAAGGTCACCTCGTGAGCACCCCCGCTCGCTCGATCAAAGATCGGCCTCTACTAACCATAATATCGAGTTTCGAAGACATATGTGCTCTTTTTTCCGGTTTATTAGCCTAGAATTACTATGTGATGCACACAGCATACAAGTATAGACTGGATCGCCTGAATTGAACGAAACATCTCATGTTTGTTTTGAAAATTGTTGCTACTCGCAAGTAGGCTAAAATGCGAATTTTGCCACCCTCAAGTGGGCTTAGAAAACATGGTGATTTGCCACTATCAAGTGGGCTTAAAACTCGCAATCAATGAATTGTTCCAATTCAGATAATCCAACCTTCACCCACAGGCATTCAGGCAGGTATATCACATAAGCACATAGCCTCATGGTAAGCATGCTATCATGGCAGTCACTCACACGCATGCAAGGATGCTAAAGTATAAGAAAACACTTACAGTGTACTCCAAGCCAAAACAAGAACATGTTAGTAATCATGCATGATTCTAGTTCATGTTAAGATGGCTAATGCATCGCAAGCAAAATGCAACTAGAATAGGCTCGGCTAATCTAAGATGACATATGAGATGCGACAGATAACACGTATTCAAGTTAGATTTGAAATACTATGCAATTAGTATGATGCGCCGAGCCCGGTGCATGCAATACAGATGAATGAATGCACACATGCATAGCATAAGGATGCTAATTGAAATATGCCCTAATACTAACCATCAAAAGCAGGTAAGTAAAAGGGAGAAAGACGTGGGGTGGGAAGACATTTACACACACACGCACACTTATTAAAAATTTGCCCTCGCTCGGAGGGTCCGAAAGGATAGTACAAATTAACTAACTAACAAGCTAATTAATTATTACAAATTACTTAACTAATTAACATATTAATTAAGTTGAGAAAACAATAAACAGCCTTGGGGAGAGGAACAGATGCGTGAATGCTCGGCTTTGCTCGGAAATCCGTCACCATGCACAAGCTGCCTCTGTTTACACTGCTCTGCCTCTCTGACGACTACACAAGTCCCAAGGATGCTTCAGCACCACTCCCTGATCACTGTGGAAGGTCACCGGCTAAGAGGAAACACCACCGGCCATGGTAAAATGGTCATCGACCATCTATTGAGCTCTCGGCCATCGATTGTTGGTCGATCGGCACTGAATGTGGTCGGTCGGCCATCCATTCCTGCAGAACCCTGTTTTGACAGCAACAGAGGGCAGACAAGACATGGCAATGCATTTCAAAGCAAATGTTTGCACAACCACTCTCCCCCATCATATTGTGGACTCAAAGGAGTTTGGTACTCGACCCTCGGACCACCAATCGCGCATTTCAATGCGTGATGGTCCAAGAAGTCAAGTGTGCATTTTGATGTTAAATGAAATGCACACAAAACACACAATGGGCCCAACCTCTATCATAATCAATTCAAGAGGCAAGCATACATGCCAAAATGCAACTTAAGCATGCGAGCTAAGCATGCAATATGAGCATGTGAACAAGTATGCAAAGATGCAAGCATGTAACAAGCATGCAAGCTAACAAGCATGCAAATGATATGTGACAACGTATCAAGCAAACATGTGACAACATGTTAAGTAACTAAAAGGGGAATGCATGCCAAATGAAACACAACTTTAAACACGCAACAACATGCCAATAGACCAAGTATGTGACAACATGCCTATGGGCCAAGTGTGTGACAACATACAAGGCAAATGTACACATAAGCATTCATGCACACATGGTCCAAAACTTGAGCATGAAGGAGTAACTTTTAAGCACACTTAAAAGGAGATGAACATGGACAAATGACAAGCATGATGACCTCTGAAAATCATGTTAAGGATGGTGCCAAACCAACTAAACAAAACAATCAAAGCATTCAAGCAAGGTTCAAACTTGAAAACTAGCCACAGGACTCAAACCAAGGCTATATGAAGCAAGCCCCAAAGGGCCATGGAGACCTAAAACAGTCCCAATGCAGGTCTGAACAAGACCAAAGACACACCTAGATGGCATCTAAATGGCCTAAATCTAAAGGCATGCACAAAGGTCCAAACATGGAGCATAAAACACAAACCTTTTGAAGCATCAAAGGAGCCATAAATGCAAGTATACAAACATGCTATATGGACTGAAATGACATGATAAGTGGTGCCAAACCACTGAAATGATGCAAGGAGAGCATGCTAGAGAGGCCAACACTCAAGGCCTACAAGGGAGATTGCATGGTAGCTATACAAAGCAAGTCATAGATGACCCAAACAACCAAAAACAGACCTCAAGCATACTAAAACATGCATAAAAGCTTCACAAAGCTAGGCCAAAATCATGCTAAAAACAAGGCTCAAAGTACAAAGCATGTTAAGGCAATTTCATGGAATTACAAGACAAGTATGCAAGGCATGCATGGTGTGTCTAAACCAACTTAAAACAGAGGTAAACCATGAAAAAATACTACCAAATATCAGCTAAGACATGGCCAACATGGACTTAAACAAGGTGCACACACATGAGGCTAAAATGGCAAGTATTGAAGACAATAAGGAGAGGGGATGGCCCTCTCCTTCTTAGGGCCTTAAAACTCCATCCCCACCACTGAAATCCCTCTGGATTTCAGTGGTGGGAAGGCCAAGACAAGGTGGTCCAGGAGCTCACCAAAAATGCACAAAAATGAGGCTAAACAAGGCCTAAGAGGGGGTCAAACCACCCCAAACACCAAAACAACCTTAAGCAACTATTTTAAGCACTCAAAATCAGAACTTTTATTAGTTATAGACTAAGCTTAAAAACAGATGCAAGGATGGCTAAAAGCCTAAGCAAAAATGGGGAATAAAGGGGTAAAGTTCTTACCCTTGAAGACCTTCTTCACAAAGACTATTCCAGCCCCTTCTTTAGGTCAAAACCAGCTCAAAAACTTCAAGAACACCCCTTTGGCACCTCAGTAACCAAGGTATAGTGTAATAGTAGGTGTTTGTGCACAAAAGTAAGAACAAACACACACTTATACACACACAACTCAAAAGGAGAGGGAGATATAGAGATGGATAGATACACAAACCCTAACCCTAATCTCAGAGCTCTGGAATTTTCTTGGAACCCTTGAGGAGGGAGGAGAAGCCCTCCCTTTATAGAATTTCAACTCTTGCAAAGCTTACAAAACAAGCTAAGCAAGAGGGAAATCCCTCCATACATGGAGGGGGTGCAAAGTGGGTGCCAGCTAGCACAAAATATTTGCCAAAAGTAGATGAACAATGGTCAACCAACAAAAATGGCCATTTGACCAACAAAGGTGGCCGGCCGACCACCAAGAGTGCCGACCGACCATCACCAATGGCCGGTGGCAAGAAAACATGGCCGGTGGCCTCAAGCCATGGCCGGTGAGGTGTGGGGATGGCCAACAAGCTATTTCCCACCGTCAGAAGCAAAACAACAAGTGTTTGGTGCAAAACCAAACAACAAGTGTTTGGTGCAAAACCAAACACAAAACAAACAAGTTGAGAGATCCTAAGGCAGGGCGCGTAGTCGAGACCTTCGGGAACTCAAAACGAACACAAACATGGATGATCACCGAGTGTTCAAACGATGACGTCCAAGTCTTGAGGACGGTCAAAAATGGGGTGTCTACAGCTTTCTCAGTACACTAAGTGGTACAACCTCTTCCATGTATAACTTGCCCTCTGCAAAATCAGCACAAACAATAAAAGGCTGTGGATCTGTATTGGTTTCCTCTGTTTCCCCATTGCACAAAATTGTCATTATCTTCTGATGTAGAGAGGAAGGCACACATTTGTTGGTGTGGATCCAATCCCTGCCAAGCAAGGCATTATCCTTGGCATTACTGTCTATAACAAAGAATGTTGTCATGCAATCTTTGGTTCCCACACTTAGATTGATGGGCAGAATGCCCTAAGCCATCTGCTTATTCCTAGTAAAACTAGCAATGGTTGTGCTTGCTGGGATTAACCTAGGGTTTCTTTTTCTCAATTTCTTCAAAGAGGACCTTGGAAGCAAGTTCACTGCTACCCTATTGTCCACTAACACCCTATTCATTTGTATCCCATCGAAGTAAGCCTTGATATACAAGGGCTTAACGTGCTGGGTCATAGATATTGTAAGGTACTCGAAGGGGTACGAGAGGTTAATACTCACCTCTTCACTTTCTTCATCAGTTTCCATTCGCTCGGCCACTTCTAACTCATCTTGAACAATGCTAGACTGTGAATCTTCACTAGAAACTAGAATGGGGTCATCTTCCTGACCTTCTTGGTTTCTCTCCTTAGCTTGGAATTTCTGTGGCAGCACATAAACCACGTTTACTGGTACTGGAGGGAACGAGCCAAACTATACCACTGGCTGCAATTGCTCTCCTTCTATATTAGTCTGCTCTGAAGCTTGGGAGACATCTTCCATACTGCACTCTGGTACTTCAATGTTGGTAGGTTCCTTCAAAATTTGTTTATGATTTACTCATGTTGGCTTTTCAACCAGGAAGATCTGCTCAGCCATGAAGGCTTTGAATATTTCATCTTCAGCCAATTTCTTCTTTTGGCCTAGTTCAACCTCTCCATCAATTTCATCATCACTTTCCATTAAGGCCTTTTCAAGGCCTTCTAGGATGGATTTTTCTTTGGCATTTAGTTCAGCATGAACTTTGGCCAACTGTTCTCTATTGGCACCCTCTTTGATCTTAGGAGTCGGCCTTGAACCTTTTCCTTCTTCTATCTAGCCTTTTGACTATGCCAAAGAAGTACTCTCCCCACTTTCTTTCAGGTTCCTCTGATACTGAGTGTACCTTTGTTGGATCTTTCTCCTTTAGAACCTGGAAATTATTGGAACCATGTCTGGTTCCCTTGTTTTGGGGTTTTTGAGTAGAACCCAATTATTTGAAGCCACCAAAGAAGGCTTAATCATCCTTCCCTTATCTCGAAAGTCTTGCTTTGTGCCAGTATGACTTTAGGTTTGCTCTGCATGACAAACCAATCTAGAACCCTAAGGACTTATGAACCCACTGCTTTAGCTACTGGGCTCGCTACCTCTGTTTTTGTAACTGTCTTCGAAGCAGTTCTTAGAGGCTAATCATTAGGCCTGGTTCCCTGTCTTGAGCCAAATTCATGCTGCCCTTCCAGCTGATTGCCCACCCTATAATAGTTAGGTGGCCTGGTTTCATGCAGGGACCTCTTTCCCTTTGATTGCATCCTGGTGTCTAGTAAGCCACCCAAGGATGAATGTTGTCTAGGGCCAGTTGGATATGGCCTTTTGTTGTAGGTGCTGGCTGGTTTTTGGTCTCTCTGCACATCTTTGTAATACTGTTTCCCATTAACTAGGAGCCCCTTCAGCCATTTGCAACTCATCCTGCATCTAGGACACATCCTCTGCACTACAGTTGCTTTGAGGGAGTCATTATCCAGTATTTCCTCACTAGAGCCATCCCTTTAGCCTGCAGAGTTTTGTTTACTAGTTGGTGAAATTTTGGTGTCCTTCTTGAAGGCAGCCTGGCTAGCCACATGCATCTGCACAGTGACTTCCTCCAATTCCTTCAAGGATAGATTTTGAAAATCTAGCATGCCAACATTGGCTGCAGCCTCCTCAATCTCTGGAAACAGGTTAGTGTCAATTTCCATGGCTTTCTCAATCTTGGTTAGAAACTTTAGCCTCCCCTTCCGAATCTATTCTTGGATCCTGTCTCGGAAAACAATACAGTTTTTAGTTGAATGAGACCAAGAATTGAGCCATTTACAATACAATTTTCCTTGAAGTTCTTCAAGAGTAGGGATCTTAACTCCCTTTGGTAACTTTAGGAAATGTGCTGCAAGCAAATGATCAAAAATGTTATCTGCTTTTGTTAAATCAAAAAAGTACTTCCTATGAAGGTCTTTCTTTTTAAACTGCTGGTCTATTGTAGTGTCTTGCTGAATTAATGCTTCACAGGTCATAGGTTCTTTCCCTATGATCTCTGCTACTTTGATTTCATAATTAGGGTCTCTATAATAGGTCTTATATGATGCATTGTTTTGATCTTGTTCTTCTTCAAGTAAAGCTTCATATCTAGACATTTTATGGGTTAATTCTATCAAGTCTCAAAACTCAGTTGAATCAAACTTCTTTCGAAGCCTAAATTCCAACCCATTTTGAGCCAATCTTACAAATTCAGGCTTAGGTAGCATGACCTTACATTTGTTTCATGCCCTTTTAAATTTGGTAATAAATTGAGCTTGCTAAGTCTGCCATAGAAACCTCAGGCTTTGTTTGGAAAAATTGGGCATGAAATACTTTCTCCATTTGTTGCCAGGTTTGGATAGAGCCAGGTGTAAGGTTTATATACCATGCGAAGGTTGCTCCAGTTAGAGAGTTTGGAAAAAGTCTCAGTTTTATGTAATCATTATTAACGAACTCACCACACTAGCCTGTAAACCTAGCAATGTGTTCTACTGTTGACTAGTTTCCATTTCCATAAAAAAAAAAATGGCAAAGTCTGGTATTCTAAACCCCCTTGGATATTTATGTACCCTATCTACCCATTCTGGGTAAGGTTTTCTGTACACCGGAGTTTGGAGCCTTCGAGCCATAGATCCACACATCTCTCTAACGATATCAGCAATTTGGTCCCTAGGAACCATATTTTGCGCTGGTTAGACTGCTATTGGAGGAACAAACACAAGGTTTGGAGGAACTCTATGTGCCTAAGGGCCTCTTAGTGCATATATAGGTACATTCAGGACTGGCTATCCTTGTTGTACTAGTTGCTGTTGAAGGTATGGCTAGCCCCTTGGAACTTGTCCTGGGAAAGACCCTACGAAAGGTACTACCGGAGGAGGAACAGGTGTTGTTTCTCTTCTAACCGCAAGAAATCCTTCTAACCCCCCGAGTGCAAATTCAAACATAGGATTAGTGAAACCCCGTGTGCCAGGTATGGCTTCGAACATAGGATTTGAAAACATCTTCATACCATTCCCTTGTGCTAGCCCAGATCCACCAATTTGTATGGTTTCGCTAATGGGCAATGGTACATTTTGATTTGCTAGTGGTCTCGAAGGAGTTTCGTACCATTACTGAGGCACAGGTGATGACCGCTCATGATTTTGATTACTAGTCTGACTATTAGGTTGTCCATTATTTTGCATAGGCTATTTATCTCGAGCCAATCTATGCTGAAGGAAATTCACGTTTTCTTCAGTCTGTCTTATGACAATTGGTTAATGAAAGTTTATTCGATCCAAAAAGGATGTTACCCATCTTTTCATTGTATACATTAGTTGCTACACCATGGCATCTACTAAACCTCTTTATGGATTTATTGGTTGGGTAGAAGGGACAATCGAGGGTCCAGTTTCATGGCCCTATCCAGTATGTTGGACATGTGTTGCATGTTCTGAAGTGCTTGTCTGTTCGACCATTTGTGGAGGATTTGATGGGATAGGTACATCCATTATATTATCCTCTAGGTTAGGTACTTCTACCTTACTTTCCACACTCTCTTCCAGGGCGTTCATTTTCTCCTCTTGCTTTACGTCTAGCCATTTTTTAATAGTCCCACCAGGCGTGTCAAAAATATATGTTGACTTTTTTGGCTTTCGAGAGTTAATAGTGTGAATTTAAGCGTGCCAGCAAGGATCAATTAGTCCTTATAGAATTTTAATTGCCAACCAATTATCAGACAATTGTGTTAAAGTTCTTTCAGCCTCAATAAAGAGGACTTTTACTGGTGGCGTGTTTTAGAAGAAATTGATAAGAAATAACAAGTACAGAACAATTTAGAAACTGAATTTCATTAAGTAAATAGAAACTTACAATGAAATGACCCAGCCTTGAAAAGGTTTACAGTAGCAACTACTTGAAACTACTCCTAGGAAATAAAGTACAGTACAGGAATTGAAGTGCTGGAAATGTAAAGAACTGGAAATGTAAAACTGGAAAGAAATACAAAGTAGATAGACTGGTTTCTGGATCTAAATCTGGGTCTTTCATTCTAAGGCCTTTTCTCCTATTTATACTTTCGAATGGTAACCGTTGAAGTGGGCTTCCAACCGTCGAAAAGTCCTCCCATGATCCCTGGTCATGTTCTCCCACCGTTAGTCTCCACTACGCCATTCTTACAGTTAGGCTTCCCTCCTAAATTTGAATTTGAATTTGTGAGTAACCATTGGGCCACGTCATCTTGCGTCTTCTAGCTGCTTCAATACTATGTAAATCCATTATTACCAATATGAACTACCACGTGTCTATTGTTGATTGGAAGCTTACATTAACTCTTCAAATTACCCTTTACACGCCTCGTGTTAAGTTGGGATTGGCTTATACAAAATATGTAGCCAACAGATTGTTAAATTATTTTTATATAAAATAAATATAAAATAATAAAACAAATACAAAAATATTAAACATTAATGTTCAAAAAAAAAAAATGCCCAACATGTAAAAATAAAAAACAAAATAAAAGGAAAAAAATAAAAGAAATAAAACTATGATTTTTACTTAACAAAAAATTAAACATTAATGTTCAAAAAAAAAATCCCAACATGTAAAAAATAAAAAGTCTAGCAGACTATTTTCTAATACCAAGTCCCAAACCTCCATCCTAATCCCCTCCCTAAGGCCCATCTCAATCCGAAGGGGATTATGAATCCCATCGCTATCTCCCAAAACAAACACACCATTAGTGAGTATTGCCTTTATCTCAATCCCAATCTTCCTCTATCTCCCAAAACAAACGGGGCCAAAGGTATTTTGAAAAGATAGTTAAAAATTGACTATTTAATTTTTAAAATTTTTTTAATTTTTTTTATATGAGAGGGGTTATAACCCAAATGAATAAAAACTAAGGCTGTGTTTTGGTTAGCTTCTCTAAATATATTTCCACCTCATGTTTTTGCACATGGCTTTTGTTTAGACTTTTCAAAATGTAATTTCACACTCAGTTTTGAAAACTCTGTCAAAAGTGGGAAAATTTGGGCTAACCGATCGTCCCACCGGTCGTCTGGCCGATTGACCGAAACAGTGCATTTTTTTTTTTTTTGCAATTGACATATGTTAATTTTTATATATTCAAAAAAAAATATTTTTCCGAATTTAAAAAAAAAAAATTATGTGTTTTAATAGAATTTTGAGTTGTATGTTTGGTTATGAGTTGTAAGTTTTTGTATCAAATATCATATGTCACATCAAAAATTTTCCACTCAATTCAAAACTCTTTTCAAAACTGTTTCACCAAACAAATTTTCTACACTCAAATCATAATTCCAAAACTCACAAATTCAAAATATAACTCCTACTCTCAAATCAAAATTAGAAAGCTCTACCAAATGCAACATAACTTTTACTTTATTATTTTTTTTAAATGTCTCCAGATGGCCCCTAAGCCCATCTATTGAGTCTCGACCCTCTCGTCTCGATGACCCCATCTACTTTTCTCTTCAATAGGGGTGTTCGTGGATCGATTTTGTGCGGTTTGCGGTTCGGTTTTGACCCGCCCGCATCTATGCGGTTTGGGAAAAAGTCAACCCGCAACCGCCCGTAGTACGGTTTACGGTTTGTGCAGATAGGGTTTGCAGATGTGCGGGCGGTTTGCGGTTTACACTTTTTTCTTTAAAAATTAATTTTTGAGTTTTTTTTTTTTCCCATCGAATTTAAGCATCAGATTCATTTTATATATTTGTGATCATTTGACAACAAATTTTTGATGGGTTTACAAATAAAAATTGAATATCAATACATTAAATGAAAGTACCCAAAACAAAGAGACCCTACACTAACATTTTTGCCATGAAAAAAATGTATATCAATGCATTAAAGGTTGTACTCAATTAGAATTGCCAGTTCAGTAATCAATAATCAAACTAAAAGTTCCATCGACCACCAAAAGGAAAATTTTATTAGGAAAAAGTGGATGAATCACCAATGAAAATCATATAAGAACCAAGTTTAGGACTTGATAATTTTATGGCATTAAGAAAGTTGAGAAATACTTAAAAATAAGGATCCTAGTGTCATAGAGAACATAATGGTGCTCCTGTTAAAGTTACAAAGTTGGTATATAAAAAATAATAATAATAATTAAAGTGCGGGCGGTTTTTGTGGACCCGCGACCCGCCCGCAACCCGCAAATTTGTCATATTTCAAACCGCATCCGCCCGCATTATGTTTGCGAAACCTCCCATTTATATGCGGGTTGGGTGGGTTGGGCGGTTTGAATAAACCGTTGCCCCACCCTAAACCGTTGCCCCACCCCTACTCTTCAATGATCTCAATCTCTCAGGTGATTCTATTCTATTCTATTCTCCTCTCTCTCTCTACTCATGTCCTGATTATTGTTGCTAGGGTTTAGCTTTTTCATCTTTCGAGTTCGATTGAAAGCAATTCGATCTTGTACTATTGTTTATTTATTTATTTATTTATTGTTTTTTTTTTTTTTCATTAGCTTCATCTATTCTTTGATTTTAGTTTCCAATTCTTGTTTTTTTAGGCTTTTATGTGCACCCTGTTTTGGGTTTCAATTATATATATGTGTGTGTGGGTATAATCCAGACATAGAAGGAAATTGTTTGGATAATCAGGCCGGTCCTGAGATTTTCGGGTTAAATATCGCTAGATCATTTGGGTCTCTACATATTTTTTTTTCATTCAACAAAAATTTTTTTCAACGTAGAAGACAAAAGATTTGTGTCAAAAATCACAAAAAATACTTAGCGTTACATTACAACAACTAATAAGTATCACTTGATCTTCGCTCTTCTTACATTTTTAGAAGCATATAAATCAATCATACTTGTTTTAAATTCTTGAGAAATTCGTTAGTGCTCTGTTGTGCCGCTTCTCTCAAATTTTGGGGAAAATTAAATTAAGAGTTAGGGTTAGAAATTAGATCGGAGAGAGAATATATCTTTTTAATTTTGAATGGGCCTTTTAATTTTTTTAATGAGTCAATTTATTTTAAGTTAGTTTGGGCATTCTTTAATTTTTTTTGGACTTAAAACATACCTAATATATTACTCTAAACTATAATAGGAGAGGGCCCCTTTTTTTTGGTCTATTTTGAGGGGCCCTAAGCCATGGGCTGGGTGGGCCTATACCGAGGGCCAGCCCTGTGGATAATTTAGATTGATGAAGAGGGAAAATTGTTTCGATAAATCATATAAAAAAAAAAAAAAATCATTCCATTTATTGGCTTATGCTTCCTCTGAAAAATGATTTCAACCAATACAGAAAAATGGTCTTCATGCCTATCCATTATCATGTTTGGTTCACTATAATCGCCTCACTATCAATCCCCTCACTAACAATCCCTCTACTATTAATCCTCTCACTATCAATCCCCTCTATTCTACCTCTGAAAACAAACAGGGCCTAAAAGTGATGCAAAATACATTGGAAAATATTTTTTAATAAGCAAACATATTTATGTGTTATAGTTTACTCCTTGTGTTCAATTGTAAATTCCAAGTTCTGACTTTTTTAGTTGCATGTTTGATCATCCTTGCATTCCAAATGCTAGTTTTTGCTTTAATTTTCAAAACAACAGTTAATAAGTGCGAGAGACAACCAATCATGGAATTCTAGATCAACTGCCAAACAAATTTCAGTTTCTGAACTGAAGTACACATTGAGGAGACTCTTCTGGAATTTATTTATTTATTTATTTTTCATGGTAAAGCATTTCCAAAATTTGTGACAGGATAATACAGCTATGCAAATTTGTTGTCTTCTTTAATTAGAATGCTTCAATTAGCTGATGACCCATTATGGGTCTAAAAATAAACACATTTACTAGTTTTCCAGATATGAATACTTCAATGTATTGCCCCGTTCGATTGATTGAAGGATGTGAAGTTGCATAAGAAGAAAGGAGACATGTAGTTTACATTCCAATTAACAAAGTATTTGCGATTATGGATTTTGTCTATTTCGTCAATTTTCCCACCAATGTCTTTGTCAATAATCTTCTATTTTGGTATTTTTCTTTTCATTCTACTTTCCAGTAAATCTTAAAAAATATAAAAAAAGAAAAGCTAAAATATGTTGTTGTGTAAAATTCAAACAGGAGATAGAGACTGTGAAGAGTTACTACAACAAGCTAAGCGCTCTTAATTTGGAGGTGAATGCAAAGAAACAAGAGGTAAGATTTGACTTCTTTGGCAAACTAACTATTCATCAAACTTTGGAAATTGATTTTAGTTGTTGGTTTAGGCAACAACTACATTATTCTTATCTATTCTTTGATTATTATTTATTCAACAAATTTACATATTTAGGAAAAAATGCCTACTAATGGAAGAGATTTAATTATTCAACGAAAACGTTCAAGGGAATAAATGAAATTTAGTGTCACTACAAGAAAAGGTGCCTATAATGGTGCTTGAATCAAGACGTTTGATAAAACGTTGTGGTATATCTTACGCGTTTTTCAAGGCGTGGTGCTTGTTGATGGTATCAATGACCCAAGTCTGTTTAACTTAACAGAACACTTAACCCATTCCAATTACCAAAAGTAACACAATCTCTCATGAACTGCTCCTTTCTCTCGTGATTAATATCGATCTCTATCACTATAGCTATTCTTCGTCAAACTCTCTCTCTCTCTCTCTCTCTCACTCTCACTCAAATCGCAGATCCGAAATCGAACAAGAAAGTCGATCTAATCTGATCAAAATATGAACTCGATCTGATCTGATCTCTCTTACATTTTGTTAGATCTGTTCTTGCTCTAGCTTTTCTTCATCGAACTCGAACTCGATCTCTCTCGCAAATTGCAGATCCGAAATCGAACAAGAAAGTCGATCTAATCTGATCAAAATCCGAACTCGATCTGATCTGATCTCTCTCGCATTTTGTTAGATCTGCTGATTAACAAGGTTTCAAGGAAGTCGTTTTTATTTTGTTTTTCATTAACAAGTGTTAATCGGTGTTTGATTTCTTTGTAGGTGGCGATGAAGTGTAAAGATTGGTTACATGAACTAGGAAAGGAAGAGATAGAGAGGAAGGATTCGAGTACGGAGGAGTGGAAGATCGCGATGAAGAGAAGCTTCAATCGCATGGACAATGAGGTGATTGCATGGAACGACAGCGTTCTGCGCGCCGATTATCGGTGCGAGCTCCAAACGCCAGGGTGCAACACAGTTGGATCAACGGCGGTTGTTGCAGTCTTGACTCCTGATAAGATCATTGTCGCCAACTGCGGAGATTCCAGAGCTGTATTGTGCCACAACGGCAAGGCCATCCCTCTCTCAACCGATCACAAGGTTAGCTCTCGTTGATTGCCCATGAGTATAATTCAAGTTTTTAATATTTTGTTTTTGTAAACTTGAATGCAGAGTTCTGGAATTAGAGCCCCTTGGTGTACTTGTGTTGCTTCATTTATTTGTTTCCCTTTTTGTTGCATTTTTCCTCTTTAATTATGTTTTCGAGTATTGTTTAATTTAGGTCAAGAAAACATATAATTTATTTAGATTATGGTTTGTTGAATTCTGGAATTAGAGCTTTCAACATAGTTTATTGAATTTATTTATAGGTGATTCTTCATGTAAAAATAAAAAATAAAAAATCTCTTTCACTTTATATAATATATTACTGTATCTTTGGGTTTGTGCATATAAGTATATCAGATTATTGCCAATTCATCACAATCCGTTCTGTGACAATCTCATTCAAGCTCTATATTGGATGATTAATTTATTCTGTTATCTAGTTTTAATTTGTAAGATTTATTGCGTTCTGTGGTGGAATAGGTATTTATGATTCCTTTTGTGCATGCTGCTGGTAACAACTATATTGTCCCTAATTAGAATTATGGAGATTGTAGGTGAAAGTGTGACTAATCTCCAACTAGGCTCAATGGCAATTGTTCATTCTCAGAGCAGTTCCTTCATGAGATCGACGCCTTTGGTCTTTGAGGTTTGTTTGATTTTTTTTCGATAGTTCACTTTTATGAGTTTGGCTTCTGGTTTTCCTTTTTCTTTTGACTTAATTTGCTGTTTCCTTTGCTTATTATCCAGGATCGTCTCACCAAATCGTCTGGTATGTTGTTCCTTGTGCTTTGTTTTGTCAATCTTGAAACTAATGTGTGAAGCATGATTAATTAGCATATGTGTTTAACTATGTGCACTGTAGTTTGCCTTGTGTCAGAACATAAGTAATATCAAGGTACTTCTACAAAAATTTATTGTTGTGTGCTTGAAATTCATTATAAAATATTTATAAACCCAACGCAGTGATGAAGACCTCTGTGGTGCTCCACTCTGCTGCTTTAGGAATGTTTTTCCTTTGTTCACACTGATTGAAGGTGGAACGGATTTTGCCTCTTATGGGGTTCTGTTTTTCATTTGTTTTTGAGTTCATGCTGGCAGTAACTTTGCTACACTTTGTCTTGTTTTTGTCTTGCACAATAGGCATCTTACCTACTTCTATATTGTAGTTTTTATTGGGATTATTTGTTAGATGGGACCAGGAACATCATTTTTGGGTGCGGTTGCTCAGAGTTTTTAGGCAACTATCTTGGGGCTTTTGTCTTCACTATTGATGTAATGTACACTGTACTTTATATATATATATGACAATAACTTTTCTTTAAAAAAAACCTCAATCGAATGACTAGATTCGATTTGAAGTGCCGATTGATTGAGAGCCTCTTTTAAGACTATTAATGTTGTATAAAGAGATGGTTGAGTTTATATGTAGTCTTAAAATTAATTTTTTTACCTGGAAGCAGATACCCATTTAACCACCTCCTCAAATTTGTCTAAAATTTTTTATGACTCCTTGTATTTTGGCCAGATTACAGTATATTTTTTTGCAGCACCTTGGCAGGTGAGCGTATCTACATCTTCATGGTGTAGTTCGAAATATCATTTATTGGGTGGTAATGCTCTATATATTCTATATGATGTATTCGATCAGTTAAATTTTTATTCGGGCGTCTCATATTGTTATATCACAGCATGTCTTGGATTTTTTTTAATACAAATTGTTAGTATATTGTAGCAACTATATTTTTTTGTACAAAAGCTTACAATGGAACGATTTACAACCCGGTCAGTGGGCCCTTACTTGCGGAATAATATGAATGGTGGGAGGGTCTTTATCTACCTTTATCATGAAGTTTCTTTTTAGGTTGCAGCCGCATCTATGTGACTTTTGTGAATCCATCTTTTTTGTTTGAATGGATTCAACATATGACCTTAGTTGCTTGTATGGAACCTTTTGAAATTTGGTGTTGAATTTTGCATGCCTCTTGATCTTATCTTAAAGAAAACTAGCTTTAGTTATTTTTCCTTTCATATCATTGTCCTTTCCTTTAAGAAAATCCGCATATGACCCCACACATTGGCGCATTGCCTCTAATTTTTCTTTATTTCTCGTTTTTTCTTATTTTATTTGTTTTCTGTTGTAAATGCTTTTGTGGATGCCCAAAATACTGAATTGTTGTTCTTCTGTTGGGTTTCATTCATTATTTTTTCTGTTGCTTATTTGCTTAATGGTCAATCAGTTGTTTTGTTTTTCTCATGTGTTTTTAAATTATTAGTTTTGCTTAAATGGTGATTATTTGGTACTCTTCTCTCCTTGGGTTTTTAATTATTCTGGCTCCATTATCTTCGCCTCAACTCTCTCTCTCTCTCTCTCTCTCTCGGTTATTCTTTGTTCTATACTATATGCAATTTTTGAGCTCCTATTGTAAACGTTTTGATTTTGGAACCATAAATGCACATTGGAGTGACCTAAAGCTCTCTAATATCGCAATACATTGTTGACACTCTCAGGTAAGTTCTCTCTCACTGTAACTACTATGCTCTTGGTATCTGTCTTTCTCTGTGATTTAATTAATCCTAACTCTACTCTGAATGTTTACATGTCAATCAATTTTTATATGGGTTTCTTTCAGATTATGTATCTTTTTTACTCGATTGTGTCTGTTGCTTGCAATATTTTCTCTGAGTATTTCTCTGCTTGTGTTTTTACTCTTGGTTTGATGCCTCTTTCTCTCTTTATGTGTGGGGTAGGGATCTTGATGCTAGAACAAAATCTAGATAGCTTATAGTATATACATAAATGTATGCCTTCTTGCATGAATCTCATATGATCTTATGCTTGGTGTTGTGTCCTCGTGTAATCCTTTCAATTTGGTCATTGCAGTAGCCTTGTCTTTGCTAAAGGTTGTTTAGCTGGATGATGGTTCCTTCATGGGCTATTCCTTTATTAAATGCTGATATGTATGTCTTTTTCCTAAATATAATTGAATTTATTCTTTTCATACTGAAAAATATTTAAAAAATTCCATCTTGTGTGTTTTCTTAGATTTACAATCTTATTGTTTTATTATGTGAATCATTTTGTTTTGTGTTTCAGTATTGTTGGGTTGAAATAGAAATTTGGTGATGCAATTGACTAATTGGATTAAGATTACATTTACTTTATCTTAGCCATAAAGAGAAACTTTGAAAGTAAAACTGAAGATAAAATTTGTTTTCATTGATTGGTAATATGAGGGATAAGAGTTTAGCGTAGGAGTAAGACAAAGAACAAAGTCCAGAGAAAGAGAATGTTGGTTATCTATTTATTAGTATTATTTCATCAGGTGGTGCTCTCCATACTCGAACTATCTGTAATCTCTCTTATGAATATATATTTATGTGATGAACGTGAAGTTTGAATGTGGGTGCTTCCAAGTGGAGGTGAGAGTTTTGAACCTAACTTGCGATTAATGTGCTAACTTTTTTCCAACTTTATTATTGGCAATGATTATAATTTGTTAACTTTTTATTTTATTTTGGGTTAGCTCCTATATTTTTTTTGACTGATTCCAGTGTTTTTTTTGTAGGAGCATTGGCCAGCTTGTTCCTTGAAATAAGCATTGGCCCATGAATGAGTTATCCAATATTTTGATGGGTTTTTAACATTTTTTTGGGTTATGGTTTGTGGTTAAATATAAATAGGTAGGAAATGTTACAATTTTTCTTCTATTGTTTGTCAAATGTAAAATTTTAGCAATCTGGAAGAGGAATTAAACTTGTTTGGTTTATTTTTAGTTTATGTGCTTCTGTATAAAATCCTAGACTTTTAGATTTGATCTTATTTAGCTAATAGTGCAATTTGACAATTGAATCCTTTTTTTTTTTTTTTTTTTTTGGAGAAGCATATTATTTTGCAGATTTAGTCGGTGCAAATGAAATTTATTTATATTTCTTCTTTTTATATTTTTTTAAAACAAGAAAAGATGGCGTTTTTAAAAAAATGTTACTAAATGTCGTCATATGATGTCAGTGTAACGGAAAAGATGGGCGTTTTTTAAAAAACGTCATTAAATGTCGTCATATGACGTCAGCGTTTAACTGTGACGGTTTTCACATAACGGAT
>CM069913.1:37477812-37547768 GCA_036172215.1 Camellia granthamiana
GACATTTGCAAGGTGTCTCATTAGATAGGAAAACTTTCTTTAAAAAGTGGAAAATAATTTTTCCCAACTCAAAATCATTTTTGTTGACCACAAAAGAGGAAATAAGGAAATTAGAACAATCGTTTGACTTTGGCACATGAGGTGATGAGTTTTGGTTAGGTAAGACTTTGTCCAATGACTTATATGGGTTCCTACTGCTAAAAACTTACCATGATGTTCAACTTTTCCCTCTCTAATGACTATCTATTAACCAAGAAGGCCAACTCATTTTGTAGCTCTCTAGGGGTCAATATTTTGAATCTCCATATGGTGTGTGGGTATTATTCTCCGTATATTAATTGGGGTTTGTTTATCTCACTTTTGGAGTTTCTGTGTACTAATTATGTATTGTATTTGATTTTCATTGTTATGATTATAATTCATTGGATTTTATTGTAATATATGAATAAATAAAATAAAGACTACCTATATGGATTGTTTATTTTACCATTGTTATACCTTGTGACAAATTTGACACAAAATTTAGAGAAAATATCATTTTGCCCCCCCAAATTTTCACGCATTTTTCACTTTCACCCCTAGACTTCAATTAATATCAATTTTACACCCAAACTTTTAAAATTTTGATCAATTTGACCCCTGCTATCATGTTCCGTCTACAATTGGACGGAGTGTGCTGACATGGGAAGCAAATTGATTTTTAAGGTATAGTTTGGAAGGCCAATTGATTTTAATTTGGGGGGCAAATTGATTTTTAAGATATAGTTTAGGGGGTAAAATGAAATTTCAAGTGAAATTTGGTGTCACGTCAGCACATTTCATCCAGTTGTAGATGGAATTTGACGGTAGGGGCCAAATTGATCAAAATTTTGAAAGTTTGGGTGTAAAATTGATATTAATTGAAATCTAGGAGTCAAATTGAAAATCGGGTGAAAGCTTGGAGGGCAAAATGAGATTTTCTCCAAAATTTAAGCTATAAATAAATTTTGACAAATCATTATTTGTACATCTCTCATGGTTGGACTTACATATAGTATTTTGATTTGACATTTTATGAAAAAAAATAAAAGAAAAATTTAGAGATGCTATAATAGAAATGTATTGAAGAAAATGTTTTCATTAACTTTTATTTTTGTTATACCAAATGCTAGAAAAATGCAAACAATATTTTATGAAAAATGTTTTTTGCTTAAACAAAATAAGAAAAAGATGCAAACATATGGTTAGATTGCTTTTGACATCATCAACTAATGGAACCAAAAATTAGCTTTTTCTTTTATTAATAATTAGTTTTACATGTCAAATAGTTGCATAATTGGTCCCTCATTGTTGATTTTAGAGGTTTAGGTCTTCTTTTTATTTTTCAAACATAAAATAGCATTAAAAAAAGGCATTTTACCATTAGAAATATGGCAAATGTATAATTACGGAAGAATTATCTCATTCTATAGTTTATCATGACATTCTTCTTTTTTAGAGAAAACGTGTTTTTTTTTTTTTTTGGGGGGGGGGGGGTGGGATTGGGGGGAAGAAATTAAAGGACAAGGTTGAATGATTAATTAATCTCAACGATTGAGCTTAAAGATTAATTCTATGTTGGATAAGCAATTACGATGAAGCTTAAAGATTATATTGTTTGCTTTGACAAAGTGTAAGTCTTGAAAGAAGCACATTGGTTATTATCCATCTGTTTTTTTGTTTGTTTCAAGAATTTGTCATTTCCTACAGAAGTGACATCTTTTAGGAAGTGGATAAAAATGTGAATATGACAATAATTTTTAATTTTTGAAACTTAAATTTCCAACAAAAGTAATTCAATTTCTCATTCATTTTTTTTTCTCTCTCTCGATAAATCAAAGATACAAAACAGAGCATAACAAAAATTCACACATCAAACATAATGATAGAAAAATAAATAAAGATAAAAAAAATTAGAATGGCTCACTTTAATTAAATTTAAACATCCTTTTATATGCTCCTGATGTGGTTTGAGTGATTTGGGTTTCTTAATCCTCTTGGCTACTAGATGTCTACTCTATTCCTCCTTAATCGCTTGTCCCATTAAGCGAGCTGTGTGCCGTAAGAGAAGAACTACCATTAGACTGCACCACACGATGACTGCAACTACAATAGTATGGCTGAGTGATTTCCTGTAAATTTTTGGTGTGATCACAACAATAGAAATTGCATAAGCTATTGCCATTGATGTAATGGTCAATCACATGACCGTAACTAGAATCCACACAAAAGCCTTTCTCTTGTAAGGCAATCCACTTATGAGTAACAAGACTGTGCTTAGAGATGTAACAAATCCTATCGTGCTAACACGGAGGAAATATGGGAACGAATCTAGATAATTACAAGCCATTATAGCTTCTCCAGCTCTTTGTCCGTTTGAATTGTCTTGCCAAACACCGCTTGGAGGGCTTACCCCAGCTTGAAAAGCTATTATTGCAATGAGCAATGCCACTACCATTAATGGTTGCTTTTTCTTTGCCAGTCATTGACTCTACGAGATCCTTGCCTCTTATAGCTCCAACGTTTCGGAGTTGATCTTCGATATTATCTAAATTTTTCATATCCTTTCTAATTTGTCTCAGAATGTCCAATGCCGTGTGTCCGCTAGCATTAGTTATGTTTGCATCTATGTTTTCATTGGCACTAAGCAAGTAACTCAAGACCTACAAAGTAAAATAAACTAATGAACTTACTGAATTGACTCGCAAGTGAGGAAAGTGATTGTATGATATATCCTCAAGGGGCCATTTTGGCATGATGGACAAACTGTACCAATTTCAACAATATATATATCTATATGACCATTGGTTCAATGGTTAAGTGATAAAGATACTAGTTCAGATGTATTAGCCACAGCTTCAGCAGCTTCAGATTTGGCTTCTTCAACTGTCAAGCACAAAGCTTCAACTTCAGCTTCAGCTGTCAAGAACAGAGCTTCAGCTTCAGCTGCATATGCATCATGTAGTCAGTTAGGAATTGGTTAGCTATGTTGTTAGGAGTTAGTTACACTGTTAAGAGTTAGTTACACTGTTAGGAGTTAGTTATCTGCTTATCACAACTGTTATTTTACCTTCTATAAATACAGCTTGTATGTAATATTAGATTAATAAGAAGAAATGAGTTTTCCACTTGGTATCAGAGCTACAAAGCTCTCACGAGCATTCTTGGGTTCTTGATTTCAGTTTCTCTTCAATCATTCTTCAAAGTTCTTCCAGAGCTTCAATCATCTTCAATGGCAACCTCAAATACTCTTCCCTTAAATCTTAGTCTCCTTATTTCAAATCTCAATTCCTTTATAACTGTAAAGCTGGATTCTTCAAATTTCATCATTTGGAGAAGTCAATTTCTCAATATTTTGTGTGCTACAGATTTGCTAGGGTTTGTTGATGGTTCTCATCCTTCTCCACCATTAACAATTACAAAGGCAGATGGAACCACAACAGTTAATCCAGAATTTCTGCAGTGGAAACAAATTGATGCACATCTATTGAGTTGTCTTACAGCTACACTCACACCTGTGATTTTCTCTTCTGTTTTGCATCTTCAACATAGTGCAGAGGTTTGGCAAGTTCTGTCAAAAAGATTTACTACATTGTCTCGCAGTCATATTCATCAACTGAAAAATCGCTTGACTACCATAACGAAGACTTCACAGACAATTGAAGAATATCTAAATCAGATTAAAGACTTAGCTGATCAACTTGCACTTGCCTCTTCTCCTGTAGATGCAGAAGATTTAGTTCTTCTTACACTAAATGGCTTACCTGAAGAATTTGATGCTTTCAAAACCACAATCCGAGCCAGGTCAGAAGCCATCTCTATGGAAGAACTTGCATCCCTTCTATGCTCAGAATCTATTCATATTCATTCCAAGATCAAGAAAATTAATGCTCATGAACCTTCAGTTGCGTATGCTGCTTCTTGTGGTTCTTCTCATGATTTTTCTTCTCGAGGCCGATCTTATTCCAAAGGTCGTAGAGGTGGTTCTCAACATGGCTATGGCTACAACTGAGGTCATTTTTCTTCCAGAGGCAGAGGTAGACAATTGTTCAACAGTCACAATCACAATTTAATTTGTCAGATCTGTGGAAAAACTAATCACTCGGCTCTGGAATGTTAGCATCGATTGGATGACAATTATTCTGTTCAAAATCAGCATCAGCCACAGCATTTTCCAAATCAGTCACATCAATTTCAAAATCAGTCAAGGCCATCTTCATTCAACTCATCTTCTACTTATTCTACCTATCAGCCTTCATCACATTCACCATCTGATTTTACAAAAACCAGAGCTTTTGTGGCTTCTGCTTCCTCTCCATCTCAGTATGATTCCTCCCCTTGGTATCTTGATTCTGCTGCATCTGACCATATGACTCATGATTTATCTCAGTTGAGTCTTCATCAACCGTACCAAGGACCTGATCACATCACTGTTGGTAATGGTCATTCTATTCCTATTCTTCATACTGGCAAGGGTATTTTGCCTACTCCACATCATACTTTTAAACTCAATAAAGTCTTGCACACTCCTATTGCTTCTAATCTTGTGTCTGTGCACAAACTTACTAAAGATAATAATTGTACAGTCACTTTTGATAATTCTTCCTTCATTGTTCAGGACAAGCACACGAAGGACATCCTACACAAGGGACTTAATTCACATGGTTTATATCACTTTCATGCATCCAAGCCTTTTTCTGCTGTTGCTATTCCACCTTCATCATTTCATTCTCATAATGCATTCTGCAGTTCAATTACCAATAAAGTGTCTGCCACTATTTGGCACAAGAGATTGGGACATCCATCCTCTCTCAAGTTCAATAAACTCAAACATTTTCTTTCTTCCACTTGTAATAAAGTCAAGGATGATGATTTCACTTGTGTTCACTGCTATGTAGCAAAAAGCCATAGATTACCTTTCAAATTGTCTAACTCTACTGTTCAAAAACCTTTTTCTCTCATTCACGGTGATGTATGGGGACCCTTTTCCCCTTTTCTTTCTGGTTATAAATACTATGTATTCTTTGTTGATGACTATAGCAAATTTACTTGGCTTTATCCATTGTGTTACAAAAGTGAAGTGTTTGATAAATTTGTAGAATTCACAGCTTATGTTAACAACCAATTTTCCACTCACTTGCAAATTTTTCACACTGATGGAGGTACTGAATTTGTCAATTCATCCCTGACTCAATTTTTCAACTCTCATGGTATTCTCCATCAAATTTCTTGTCCCTATACACCTCCTCAAAATGGAGTCTCTGAGAGAAAACACAGACACATTACTGAGACTACTATTGCACTACTTCATCACTCTTCCATTCCTATTAAGTATTGGTTTGATTCTATCTCTGCAGCCACTTATCTGATTAACAGAATGCCTAAGTCTACGGCTCCTTATTCTTCTCCTTATGAATTATTGTTTCACAAAGCACCTGATTACTCTTTAATGCGTGTATTTGGCTGTCAATGTTTTCCATGGCCTAAACCCCACACTTCTCATAAACTTCAATCTAAATCTACTTTGTGTGTCTTCCTTGGTTATCATTCTTCTTACAAAGGATATAGGTGTCTCGATCCTTCTTTTGGTAAAGTTTATCTGTCTCGACATGTCATATTTCATGAGAATATTTTTCCTTTTGCCACTATTTCTCCTCCTACTTCTCAGACATTGTCTAATCTTCAATCTTTTTTTTCTGGTCTTCTTCTCCTTCTCCAACTATGGATCATCACTCTTTCTCTGTCAATTCTCTGCCTATTTCTTCATCACTACAACCAGCTCCCATATCTTCTTCCTCTTTACCTTCTTCATCATCTCCTGTGCCACTGCAGCCCACTGTTTTTCTGCAGTCTACTATGATTTCACAGCCAGCATTACCTCACTCTGTTCAGTCAGAGCTTCCTCAGCCTGCTACTTCTTCTCTGCCATCAGATTATATTCCTTCTCCTCCTACTCCTACTTCTATTTCTTCTATTTTTATTGATTTACCTCTACCTCCTCCTTCTACTAATTGTCATTCTATGATTACTCGCTCTAAAGCTCATCCTCAAGTCTTCATGGCTTCCTCTCATGATTTTTCTGCCACTGAGCCAACAACTTATCAGCAAGCTCTCACCTCCTCTGTTTGGCACACTGCCATGTTGGAAGAATATAATTCTCTTCTTGCTCAAGGTACTTGGTCTTTGGTTCCTTTGCCTTCTTCTAAATCTGCTATTGGATGCAAATGGGTGTTCCGCATTAAGCGCAACTCTGATGGTTCTATTGCTCGTTATAAAGCTCGTTTGGTTGCAAAAGGGTTTCTCCAACGCGAAGGCATTGACTATACTGAAACCTTTAGCCCCATTGCCAAACAACCTACTATTCGTGTCTTATTGTGTGTGGCTCTGCATTATCATTGGCTTCTCAAGCAGCTGGACATTAGTAATGCTTTTCTACATGGTACATTGGAAGAAGAAGTCTACATGACACAGCCTCCAGGCTTCACTAGTCCTTCTCATCCCAATCATGTTTGTCTCTTAAAGAAGGCTCTCTATGGTTTGAAGCAGGCTCCTCGCGTTTGGTATTCTACCTTCTCCAGTTTTTTATTGTCTCGAGGTTTTCTTAATAGTCAATGTGACAATTCCTTATTCATTCAAAGGATTTCTTCCACTATTACTCTTCTTCTTGTATATGTTGATGACATCTTGGTTACTGGTAATAGCTCTTCTCATATTCAATCTCTTCTTGCTCAAATGCATACTGCCTTTGCCATGAAGGAGCTCGGGAATATTTCCTATTTCTTGGGTATATCTATCCAAGCTTATGGTGATTCCTATTTTTTATCTCAACACAAGTATGCTACTGATATCCTCATTAAAGCTGGTATGACCACTTGTAAGCCTTGCAATTCCCCTGTATCAATTAAGCCTTCTCTTGCTCCAGACTCTGCTCTTCCATTTGATCAACCTGAGCTTTATCGCAGTATTGTTGGTGCACTCCAGTATCTTACTATCACCAGGCCTGACTTGTCTTTCTCTGTTAACCAAGCTTGTCAACACATGCATGCTCCCACTATTGCTCATTTTGCTGCTGTCAAGAGACTGTTATGCTATGTTAAAGGGACTTTAGCCCATGGACTCACTTTCAATCCTAGTTCTTTTGAACTTCAAGCCTTCTCCGACTCGAACTGGGCTGGTGATGTTGTAGATCGTCGCAGTTCTTCTGGCTACTTTGTGTATCTTGGGTCTAACCTTATTTCTTGGTCTGCTAAAAAGCAAACAACCGTCTCAAGATCCTCTACCAAAGCTGAATATCGCTCTCGCGCACACACCACTGCTGAGCTTACTTGGTTAACAATGTTACTCCGTGAACTTCACCTTCACTCTCACATTCCTCATATTCTTTGGTGTGACAACCTGTCTACTATTGCTTTAGCTTCCAACCCAGTGTTTCACACCCGTTCTAAACATATTGAAGTGGACTGCCACTTCATTCGTGAAAAGGTTGCTACTAAACAACTATTTCTCAAATATGTTCCTTCTTTTGATCAAATTGCTGATGTCTTTACAAAGCCTCTCTCAGTTTCAAGATTTAACTATCTTAAAGCCAAGCTTCTGGTCTCTCCCTCTCCTATCAGCTTGCACGAGGGTGATAAAGATACTAGTTCAGATGTATTAGCCACAGCTTCAGATTTGGCTTCTTCAGCTATCAAGCACAGAGCTTCAGCTTCAGCTGTCAAGAACAGAGCTTCAGCTTCAGCTGCATATGCATCATGTAGTCAGTTAGGAATTGGTTAGCTAAGTTGTTAAGAGTTAGTTACACTGTTAGGAGTTAGTTATCTGCTTATCACAACTGTTATTTTACCTTCTATAAATACAGCTTATATGTAATATTAGATTAATAAGAAGAAATGAGTTTTCCACGTTAAGACTTGGCCTAATAACCTTGAGGTTACGGGTTCAAGTCTTGGAGCCACCACTTTGTGCATTGTGCTAAAGGTTAAGTGTGTATTTAATCTTTCCGCCCCTAAGCACACATTAATATGTACTAATTGGGCGTTGTATTTTTTTTTTTAAAAATATATATATATATATATAAATTTTGTTAACATGTGTCTTTAGAACATACGTTAAGAAGTTTAAAAATTTGTAAATTCTGCATGAAAGTCCATACAATAAAGAATGCACAATTTTTTTTTTTCAAGCCGGCTAACATGTGCGCCCTTAGGGCACATGTTAATAAGATCTATATATATATAACCTCTTTCCACCATTTTTCTGTGGACTGCAATGCCTCATTTTTTCAGATGATGTATGGGTTTTGTGCTGGTCAATCACAATAGCATAAGCCTATGAGACCAAATACCTTAAGACTTTATCCTTCACTTGTGCAGTCATGTTGCCGCTAAATGAAAGATGATTAAAAAAAAAAAAAAGGCTTTAATTACTATTCAGAATATATTAAACAGTTGCAACTTTGGCCAGATGGTATTTTGTTTTGAATGTAAATGATGATAATAATAATAATAACTTGTTTACAGTCATACCTCAACTTGATTATTTGCCACAGCTAGATGTAATATGATGTTGCCTCTACCGTCTTTAGCATTCACAAACTCTATATTTTTTAAAGGTTTTCATCAGTTCCTTCGGAGAATCTAACTGGCCGCACATCACACAAAAATGTACAATGGTCTCACCCTGGTCCATCATGACTTGAGCTGCATGGGGGTTGGCTTCAACTAACAGTTTCAACACATCGACCTTGCCCTTCATGACTGCAAGATGGAGTGGGTTTCTACCATCTTTGTCACGAGCTAGGCACATGCCAGAATCTATCGATATCAACGCTTGTACAACCTCGATGTGCCCCTTTGCCGATGCTAAGTGCAGGGCGAGCGTTGTGAAGCGTCCAAAGCTTCAGCAAGATCTGGATTTATTCTGTCACGGATTCTTCATGCCCACACAATGCAGCCACATGCAAAGGACTCCCACCGAAGCAGCCAAAGGTAAATCTATCAAGATCTAGTGGATCTTCTCCAAGTAGTTTATGTAATAATGTGACACTACCTTGTATTGCTTGCTTTGTGGAGCCTCTGTTCCATTTTTTGTCTAGATTTATGCTCCACGCACACGAAGAAGAGTTGTGACTAGAAATGTGTAGTAAAGTAGTGTTCATAGAATGCACAAACACAAGAATATGTGAAACCACATATTTTTGTTGACTTGCTATCTTCAAGTCTTTTTTTTTTTTTTTCTTTTTTTTTTTTTTTTTGGTGGTGGAATTAGATCTCATGTTCAAAGAGTTGACTTGATAAAAATATATTTCACTCATTTTTTATACTTTTGTGGAGTTAGATAACATGTGAAAAGTATGTGCTTTGATATAATATATGAATAGAACTATATAAATACAAATGGATAGCTGTCCCTTTACAGGACTGCGGGTGTGGGGGTTTCAAGTCTCACTGGCGTTCGATTCCCCCAGTCCCCCCTCCCCTTTGTGTAGAAATATTATTGTATTTGTTCATACCTTGTACCAATATATATATATATATATATAAATTGTATAGGATAATCATATCACTTAGTTTAAAAGCATAACATCCATTATTATGATTATAATTTTAAGTGTACCATTTCTACATGATGTGAGCAAATTCTGTAAAATTTTTGTTTGGTTGATTTAGTATTTTCCATAATATATTTGAGTTTATTTCTATAGAGCAAAGCTAGGGACCCCAAAAGACTTGTAAAAATTCTACACAAGTTTTTTCCTTTCCATTCACTCGGATCTCTTCTATTTCATCGATTTTGTGGGGATCTTCCTTTTCTTCAGAAAAAAAAACGGAAGGAGAAGGATCTTCTTCAGTGGATACTTATTTTTGGTAGTTTTTTTTTTTTTTTTTTTTTTTTTACATCTCTAACATTTCTGTTTCTATATTTTAGTTAGATACCACGTGGAAGGAGTTGGAACCTTGGTTTATGGCCAAATACTATTAAGAAATTTGAAAGGGTAGATACACTTTTTATTTATGAAAATTACTATACTACTAGAATGTGTATTAAAATACATGAAAAAACTGTATAGATTTATATAAAGATGTATATATTTATGTGAAATATGTTTTTTATTTTTTATTTTTTATCTTTAACAAATGCCTATTGAGCGGTGGTTAACAAGATTTTTTATAAATTTTGATCATGATGGACCTTTTATTTTAAAATGAATGGATCATAATAGTTTGACCAAAACTTCATATTCATATTCATTGTTAACAGCTCTTTTTGTTTTGCATTGCTCATATATTCATATTCATTGTCATAGAGAGCTAGAGAGAATGGAACAGAGGCTTCACGAAGCAGCAATAAAAGGCAATGTTACATTATTACATCAAATACTCAGAGAAGATCCACTAGTTCTTGATAGAGTGAACTTTGGTAGGTTTGGTTGGAGTCCTTTGCATGTAGCTGCATTGCGTGGGCATGCAGACTTTGTGAGGGAAGTTTTGCGTCGAAATCCAGATCTTGCCGACGTTCTGGACTCTTCACAATGTTTGCCCCTTCACCTAGCATCAGTAAAGGGGCATGTTGAGGTTGTAAAAGCATGGATATCAGTAGATCTTGACATGTGCCTTGCTCGTGGCAAAGATGGTAAAAGTGCATTACATCTTGCAGTCATGAAGGGCAAGGTCGATGTGTTGAAAGTGTGTGTTCAAGCCAATTCTAAAGCAGCTGAAGCCGTGATGGATTGAGGTGAGATCATCTTACATTTATGTATGACGTGCAACTAGTTAGAGTGTTTGAAAGAATTGATGAATACCATTAAAAATAAGGGTAAATTACAAATACATCTCCTGAGATTTACTTAAAATACAAATTGTTCCTTGGGTTTGGAAAATTACAAATACCTTCCTGTCAAAATTTTTTATTTAACAGAATTAATTAAAAATGTGAAATTTATAACTGTTCATCTATACAATAATAAAATTATCTAAATTATTAATTGAAATAAAATTTTAACATTATTAAAAATTGTTAATTAATTTGATGATTTATTAATAAAAAGATCTATTTGTTATGAAATTAGAAACCTTAGAGGCATAATGTAATTTCTAGAACCACATGGGGGTAATTTGTAATTTAAGTAAACTTTAGGGGGTGTGTTTGTAATTTATCCTAAAAATAAAGAGTTTGTGAATGTTAAAGATGGAAGAGGCAATACCATATTACATCTAGCTTTGGCGAATAAACAAGTTGAGATATGACTATAATCAAGTGTGTTTTGTGTGTGTGTGTGTGTGTGTTTTCATTAAACAAAAAATGATTTTCCCAAAGTTGGAAATAACTAACATATTAGGGGAAGTAATTAAAGTTTTTTTTTGTTTTTTTTGTTTGTTTTTTTGGCAGGCCTTAAACTACTTGCTTGCTAATGCTTAGTAATGCGACACTAGATGTACACATAAAAAATGCTAGAAAGTACACAACATTGGACATTCTAGCACAATTTAGAAAGGATGTGGAAAATTCAGATGATATTAAAAATAAACTCCGAAAAACCGGGGCCATGAGCGGCAAGGATATTGGACAGTCTGAGTGGTTGGCAAAGAAAAAGAGACAATAATATTGGTGGCAACACTCATTGCAACAATAGCTTTCCAAGCTAGGATGAGCCCTCCAAGTGGTGTTTGGCACAATTCAGACGGACACAAAGCTGGAGAAGCTGTAATGGCTTATAATTATCCAGATTCACATCCATATTTCATTCGTGCTAGCACAGTAAGATTTGTTGCATCCCTAAGCACAATCTTGTTGCTCATGAGTGGATTGTCATTCAAGAGAAGGATTTTCATGTGGATTTTAGCCGCGATCATGTGGTTGACCATTACATCAATGGCAGTAACATATACAATTTCTATTGTTGTAATCACACTAAAAATTGACAGAGAACCACTTGGTCATACAATTGCACTTGCAATAATTTTGTGATGCGGTGTAATGGCGATTCTACTCTTACTACACACAACTCATTTAGTGAAAAAGACAGTTGGCGAGGAATGGAGTGGATATCTGGTCACCAAGAGAATTCAAAAAATCAATTCACTTGAACTACACCAGGGTGGCTGAAAAAAATATTTAAGTTAGTTTAACCGATTCGTGGTAATATTTGATCCTTATGTTGTTTTTATCTTTATATTTGATCTTCATGTCCAATGTGTGCAAGTCTGTTATCTTTTGGATATTAAATTTATCTTGAGATGTAAAATTGAAAATTTTCTTAAATTATCTTCTGCTAATATCAAAAGTGTGGGGTTGACTATTTTTTTTTTTTAAAACCTTAAGGGGGTGAGTGTAATTTACCCTTTAATATATAAAATTACATTCACTTCCTTGAAATTTGGAGAAAATATAGTTTGCCCACACTTTTGATATAATTTTATTGACTTCCTTTTTAGTATGGCTAAAACGATTGAAATTAATGCTGATTATGGGTACACACTGAAATAAACAAAAATAAATATCCATTTTAATTAAAAATAGATGACAAATTTTTTTTTTTTTCCTTTTCCATTCATACTACTAACCAAATAAAATAGAGTTGGTTTGGCAAAAAGTTCCCAGAAAAACTGTTTTCTGGAAGAAATTTTTTTTGAATACAATGCTTTTTTTAAGAAGCACCAAACACTTATTCTCTAATTTAAAAAAAAAATTATTTTCACATAAATTTAAAATTTTCACCGTTTAATATAGACTTAAAAAAAATGAAAACAAACTGGACACGACATTTTTAGCCCTTCGGTGTTTGGTTTTGTTTTTGGAAATTGTATTTGAGTTTTTTGTTCATATTTTTTTTGTCTTAGTGAAATTTTTAATATTTTAATAATTTTGTTAAAAACTTTTTCGAATCTAAATACACTTAAATTTAGTGAAAATTGTATTTGTGAAGAAATTTTTAAACACAAATATTTTATGTTTTAAGTGCATCTAAATTAAGTAAATTTAAAAAGTAAAGAAAATAAATATGAAAAAATTTACTCAATACAAAGGGCAAAAAACTAAAACAATTTTTAAATTTCAAAACTAAAAATTAATTTTGGACACTTGTGGTTTTGTAAGTGGACTACTCTTCCCTCTTTCCATGGTGAACCGAAATTCATCAGGTCAAAGATGCAGTTTGAGACTTGAGGAACTTTGGGCTTTAGTTTGGCCCAAAATGTAATACATGTTTCTCATGGGGGCCTGTTTTTGCGTGTACCACACTTATAAGGAAAGTAACGAGTTCAAGCCTTAAAAATGTGAATCAAATAATATTTGGGTAAACTACTTATTGTTTCTAACGGCTGGTACTATTGGTAATAAACTACCAATAGGTCTTAATATGGAAATAATATTTCAAGCCTTAACTAGACTTATTTGCTGATAAGTCTTCTTTATTTTTTCATCTATCAATATTCCCATGGCACCTTATCACCGACAACTACTGGCTATTATCTTTGGCTGTCGTAGACCATCTTTGGCCACTGACTACCACTTCTAACTGTTGGCAACCACCTCCGGTCATCATTTATAGTTGTCATCAACCACCATCGACCTCCAACATTTACCTTTGACTATTTTTTTGGTCATTTTCCATCTCCAACGCGACACTACCACCACCATCTCCTCAAATCTGGTGGCAATGAGAAAAAAGAGAAGAACAAGGATGAAGAGAATGAAGTAGAGGAATAAGGAACCTTTCCCAGAAGTTCTCATTATTCTTCACATTCACGGATCAACACAAAAAATCAAAGACAGATTCAATGATAAATTTATCGTTGGATATATCATCACCGTCACAAATCAATACAAGAATTAATGATTATTCAGTGATAAATTTATGAATGATATATTAAACCATGATTTGCAGCTGATTTGGTTTAAGAAAAATAATAAGGAATGGAGGAAGATAGAAGTAAATGTTAACAGTGATAAATTTATCATTGATAAATAACTGGATCATTTAATTATCACTCTTTTATACTTTTACGCTCATATACATACACATTCACTTACATATTTTTTCACAAACACATTAACACATTTACACACAAAAAATGTAAGACTGATAAATTTGGTTTAACTAGAGAGAGAGAGAGAGAGAGAGAGAGAGAGAGAGAGAGAGAGAGACCTAATCTCACTAGAAAGAGCCTCGGTGACCATGTAATGGCTACATCTTGACAATGAAGATGGCTACAATACTATATCGACATTGTAAATGGCCAGATCTGAACAATGATGGTGTAGATTGGTGATGGTAGTGGTGGTTGGTGAATAGTAGTAGTGGATCAGTAACGTTGGTGTGTGGATCGAAGGTTATATAGTATAGATCAACAATGGCGAAGTGTAGATCAGTGGTGGTGGAGATTAAAAAAAAAATGATAGAAATTGTTGGTGAATGATGGTGGTGATCAAATAATGAGGTGATAGTGGTAGTAGTTGGTAGCAGGTGGACAGCCATGGCGACGGTGATAATATAACGACGTTGGCGATAGACAGTGGTGGTTTGAAGCTCTTTAGAGAAATGGTAGGGAGGGAGAGAGAGAGGGGAAGAGGAGAAAAAGAAAAACTTCATGGAGAATTGATAGAAAGAAAGAGAATATTACAGAAAAAAGATCATAAATGAGAATAAATGAGAAGTAATAAATTAATGAGGGTAATATAGGTAATGGAGGATGTATTGGCATATTTAAAAGGTCAATAGGACTAAATGATATTTAAGTCAACTTAATAGGACCAGCCCGTAATTATTCCTAAATATTTAGAGACTTATGGCCGGGTGATATGGATTGTACTTAGGCCTCATTTGGCAAGTGGCTTTTTTAGCCAAAAAGTCAAAAAGTCACTAAAAAATCAAAAAGCCAACAACTCATACAAAAAAGTCAAAGATTCTCTTTTTTTACTACTTTTTGCACATCTTTTTGTAAAAAGTCAAAAATTCATCCCAAACATACTAGTTTTTTTTAGCTTATATTTTAGCTAAATAGTCAAAAAGTTACTAAATTAGCCTGTTCCCAAACGAGGCCTTAATATCCTACAAACCCTACTCCAAATTAATAGGCTATATTTTTGGTTTTATCCTTACAACGCAACTCACTAACCCATCATTCTCAACTCACATTAATTCTCACAGAAAACTCACTGATTTGATGGAATTGAATTCTGTAGAGATGCAAATCTTTATAAAAAAATGAAAAAAATAGTAATATTAAAATTGACAGTGTAAATGATGGAATTTATCCAAAATTTACTAGGGTCCATGACAAAGCGATGGATCATGATCAAAACAATATTTTTCATCAGTCCACCAAAATTCATGCTTTTCCGAGCACGGGCTGTTAGATTCAAATTAGTGCTTTTGCCTTGTTTGGACACGTGAGAAATTTGACAATGATAAAATTAAATTAAAATTAAATGCACAATGAAAAATAAATATTTCTCAAATAGAGTACATATAAAATTGGTTATTATAATTGAACTTTATATGTAAATAGAAAATGCATGCTGATGTGTCCTTTTTAGAGAAAAAAAAAATTAAGCCTTTAGAATGTGCCACATAAAAAATAAAAAATAAAAAAAACGCTACTTATATATATATATATATATGATATGGTTTTGGTTTCCACCATCACTCTTTCTCCTTCTCATAAATTGCCAAGCAATTTCCTTTAGACGAAATCCACCATTGCCAGAGCCACCTTCCATGAGAAACAAACATTTATTCAATCCAACAATCATTCATCAATATATTGAGAATACCATATACTGTTAGGTTTAGGCACTCCCATAAATCAATCACATACAGAAAAGACACAAGATATTTACGTGGTTCGGCTAGGGATGGCAATTTGAAACTGGCCCGACGGGGACCCGATCCCCCAATCCCGATTTAAATGGTTTTTTTCCGAAAAATACCCCCGACGGGACGGGAATGGTATTTAAAAATTAATCCCCGATCAATTTCGGGCCGAGGACGGTGACAAGTGCCCAAGCCCCGGCCCGCTTATCCCCGACGTAATATGTATATATAATATATACTGAGTCTGTCTTTCTATTCTATATAATAAATATTGAGTCTGTCTTTCTCTATTTGATTTAACATCTACACACTCTCTCTCTTCTCTCTACTTTCTCTCTCTTCTTTTCCTCACCGTCTCTCTTCTCTCTCTTCCTCTCACTCACTCAGAGTCTCTCTCTCTCTCTCGCACCTCTCCCTCTCCTTAGCGCCACCGTTTCTGTCGCCTTGCACCGCCGTCCTCCTCCGTTGTTCGCCACAATCACCGTCGTCCACCTCCGTCGTCCATGGCCGCCGACCTCTGTCGTTCGTCGCAGTCACCATCGCCAATGTCAGATCTGTTTGATCACATACAGATCTCAAATCTGTGTTGATTGATGATGATGCACACTCAGATCTGTCACAGATCATCTGTCTGTATCTTTATTTGTCTATTTTTTTTTATTTTTTTTTATGCTCACAGTGTTGTTGTTGATGATAATTTTGTCACTACTTATTGATGATTTTGTTGATGATGTTCGATTCTGTTGATGTTAAAAGTTGTTAAAGATGTTGAAACAGATTGGGCTGGGGAATTTTCGGGGTCAGGGAAACCCAATCACCATTAGGGGGTGGGGATGGGGGCAGTGACAGGTTCCCCGTCGGGGATCGGGGCCGGGGATGGAGAAGTTTTTACCATCGGGGATCGGGGACAAGGAGTGTGATCCCCGGCCCTGCCCCGCCCCGTTGCCATTCCTAGGTTCGGCAATTCCCTACGTCCATGAAGAGATTTCACTATAGAATTTCCGAAGGGAGATTACAAAACTCACACTCACTTTCTATAGATTTATACACACTCTTTCTAATTCTTTCTTGCTTTGTCTGTGTTGTGTTTCTTCTCTTTCTCATCACCTCAATTTATACACAAATGAGAGGGAACAAAGTCAAGAAAGAGGAGTAATTGGGAGAGCTACCACTTGCCATCTCCCCTCCTACTTCTTGACTTGAAGCCAACCTCCAACTACTCCTCCATGTGGGCTGGAGCCAACAATTCTCCCCCTTCATGCCCATATGGATAACTGACTTCTTACTTGAAGTCCATCTCGGTCAAATTCTTGCAAACTTCCAGTTTGTCTCTAACAACCTTGGTCATCATGTCAGAAGGATTCTTGTCCGTGTGAATCTTTACCAGTTTCATCAGTTGTTTTTTCATCACTTCTCATATCTAATGATACCGGACATCAATGTGCTTTGTACGTGAATGGTACATGAAATTCTTGCTCAAATCAATTGCACTTTGACTATCACAATATACCTTGTACTCTTCCTACTGTAGACCCAATTTTTGGAGAAACCGCTTTAACTACAACGTTTCCTTTCTAGCATCTGCGGCAACATTGTACTATGCCTTTATTGTAGATAAAGCAACACACTTTTGTAGTTTGGACTGCCATGAAACAGCTCCCCCTGCAAAGGTGAATAAAAATCCTGATGTAGACTTTCTACCATCAAGATCACCCGCCATATCGGCACCTGTAAAACCCTCCAAAATTGGTTCAGCTCCCCCAAAACATAGACATATCTTTGAAGTTCCCTTCAAGTACCGAAGAATCCATTTAACTGCCTCCTAATGCTCCTTTCCTGGATTAGTGAGGAATCTGCTCATAACGTCAACTACATGAGCTATTTCTGGTCGAGTACACACCATTGTATACATCAAACTTCCTACTGCAGATGAGTAGGGAATTGCCTTCATCTCTTCTTTTTCATTGGTGGATGAGGGACAACAACTCTTGCTCAGCTTGAAATGGTTAGCCAACGGAGTATTGACTAACTTGGCATCTTTCATGTTGAATCTTTCAATCACTCGTTCAACATATTTTTCCTGTGAAAGCCATATCTTCTTGGCTTTCCTGTCACGAACAATCTTCATGCCCAAAATCTACTATGTTGGGCCTAAATTCTTCATGTCAAAATACTACGACAAGTCCTTTTTCAACTTGTTGATCATAGTAGTATCTTGTCTGATGATCAACATATCATCGACATACAACAGTAGGATGATGAAGTTTCCAACCGAAAACCTTCGGAAATATACACACTAGTCTGCTACCTTTCTTGTGTACTCGTGATCCACCATGAATGAATCAAACTTCTTGTACCATTGTCTCGGCGCCTGCTTCAGGCCATAGAGACTCTTCTTCAGTTTGTAAGCTAGATTTTCTTTTCTTTTAACTTCAAATCCTTCTAACTGCTCTATATAGATCTCTTCCTCCAAGTCACCATGGAGAAAGGCAGTCTTGACATCCATTTGTTCTATCTCCAGATTCAAGCAAGCTGCTAATCCCAGAGCTACTTGATGGAAGTCATCTTCACAACTGGAGAGAAGATCTCATCAAAATCAATTCGCTTCTTCTGCCTAAAACCTTTGACCACCAAGCGAGCTTTATGCTGCAATATTTTACCGCTGCCATAATTCTTCAATTTGTACACCCATTTGTTTTTCAATGCCTTCCTGCCCTCTTGGAAGTGGAACAAGCTCATAAGTGTGGTTTTTCTGCAAATAACTTATCTCTTCTTTCGTGGCTTGTATCCAACAGTCTTTCTCTGTATGACTCTTTGCTTCCGAAAGACTCTCGAGCTCCCCCTCATCAGTAATAAAAATATACTGAGAAGCGGGATATTTGGTTGATGGTACGACAGCTCTTCCAAATCTCCACAACTGAGGCCTAGTTACCTCTAGTTAAGGGGGTTGCTTTCCCTGCTCAACACCCTCTTTGTTCGGGTCTTCATCTCTCTCCTCTTGATCCTCAATTTCTAGCATAGGACCCTGCAACTCTGGCACTTCTTGTTGCACATCATTACATCTAGCATTTTGTGATAGCTCGGGAGATAGGAACAAGTCTTGAGTGATAACATATTTAGACTTTGCAGACTTCTCAAAATCTGTTACTGTCTGGTCTTCTTGAAATACAACATCTCTGTTCCTGAACATTTTCTTGTTCACTGGGTCCCACAACTTGTATCCAAATGTTGCATCTGAATAGCCCACAAACATACATGGAGTGGACTTGTCATCAAGCTTCTGTCTGTTTTCCTTGGAGATGTGTGTGAACGCCTTACACCCGAAGACTCTCAAGTGAGAATATGATATCTTTCTTGTGGACCAAACTTCCTCAGATATCGCAAAATTCAACGGGACTGAAGGCGACCTGTTGATGAGATAACAGGCTGTACGGGCGGCTTCAACCCAGAACGACTTTGGCAACTTTTCCATTCTAAGCATGCATCTGACTCTTTCAACAATGGTGTAGTTCATCCTTTCTGCTACATCATTGTGTTGTGGGGTACCGGGAACTATTGTCTCATGCCAGATATCTTTGCTAGCACAATATGCTTCAAAAACATTAGAAGTGTACTCGCCACCATTGTCTGTGCGAAGACACTTCAACTTTTTCCTAGTTTCTCTTTCTACCATTGCATGGAACTCCTGAAAGTGCTGGAATACCTCATCCTTCATCTTTAGGAAATACACCCACAACTTTCTTAATACATCATCAATGAAGATCAGAAAATACTTGCGGCTGCCAAGTGAGTCCACTTCGATTGGGCCACAAACATCCCAGTATACCATCCTAAGCACTTCTATTTTCCTCTTGCTCGTTGAACTGAATGATACTTGATGCTGCTTGTCATAAAGGCAATGATCACACGGCTTCAAGGCACTTCCTTTGGATAAAGGTATCTTGGATTGCTTTGCCAACAGATGTAATTCCTTTTCACTTATGTAAGCCAGTCTTCTATGCCATAAGTCTAGTGACTCCTTGTCTTCTGCTACATTAAGACTTCCTAGACAGATCTTCATTTAAGTATTATACAGTGTTTAAGACATCTCTCCTCTGACGATTGTCAAAGCTCCTCCTGTCAGCTTCCAACGGCCTTTTCCGAATGTACTTATATAGCCCTGCCGGTCCAGGGCGCTTCCAGAGATAAGATTGATGTGCAAATCTAGAACATGCCTTACATTTTTTAAAACCAGCTTGTGTCCGACATTAGTCTGAATACTAATGTCTCTAATGCCCACAATCTTCGAATAGCTAGAATTTCTCATTCGAACAGTGCCAAAATCTCCAATGTTGTACGAGTTGAAGAGTTCTCTGTGGGAAGTGGCGTAATAGGATGCAGCTGTGTCTATCACCCACTCTGTACAGCTGTGATCAGCCACGTGAAGGCAATCCTCATCTTCACCAATTGCAAGAAGTATTTCATCAATTGTTATGGCTGTCATGTTCGCATCTCTCTTTGACTTACTGCTTTGGCCTTTATCTTTCCGGCTTGGATAGTTCTTGTTTATGTGACCCTCCTAGCCACAGTGAAAGCAAGTAAAGCTAGAGTTACCTTGACTTTTGTTGTCTCTGGATTTACTCATGTTATTCCATCTGTCTCTACTCTTGCTTCTTCATCTACCTTTGTCTCTGCCTCTATCTTCTGTGACAAGAGCATGGGACTGATTACCTCTCATGTCTTTCCTTCTTGTCTTTTCATTGTACATGGCATCTGTAACCATGCTCATGGTCAGCTTCCCCTCTGGTGCAGAGTTATTGAGAGAAACCACCAACACTTCCCAACTGTCTAGTAAAGAACTGAACAATAGAACGGCTTGCATTTCATCATCCAAGGGCATCTTGATGGTTACAAGTTGATTCACCTGATTCTGGAATTCACTGGTGTGCTCGGCGATAGACACACTATTCTTCAACTTCAGATTTACAAGCCTTCTCATCACCAAGACTTTGTTTCGGGTGGTCTTTGACTAATACATTCCTTCTAACATTGTCCAAAGGACATATGTATCTGTCTCCTGGGTGACATGGTGAGACAAACTGTAGTCTATCCAATGTCTGATACAACAGACAGTCTTCCGGTTCATCTTTATCTAGTCTTCATCCTTCACTTCTTCCGGTTTAACCCATTTTTAGAGCAATAGGGTCAAACAGGTCTTTATAATATAGGATGCCTTCCATCCACAACTTCCAAATTGCATAATTGGAAGGATTCAACTTGATCATGGATCTTGAAATTAATATGAATTCCTCTATCATCTTCTTTACTTTCAAAAACTTTGATTCAAAAATCTGATCATACGGATTGCTTTGGAATACTCTAAATAGTTGGAAACAGCTATTGGATCGTCAAAAACGGACTTCAAATGGCTTAGATCTAGCCAAAATAAGTTCGATAGTTTAGATCTGCGGATGTACCTTAGCCGCGTAGCACCGGATAGCAGCCCTCTACTTCTGGGTTGGGTCGGGTTAACTCGACCTGTTAACAATCAACTGAGGCTGACGTGTCGCTGACGTAGCAGTGATATGGCGCTGACGTGGCGATGAGGTGACTCTGACATGTGGCAGTGACGTCACTATCACGCACAGCACACTCTCCTTCTTCCTTCCGCCGCGCATCTAGAGCGTATCTGCGACTAGGATGACGTGTCAGTACAGGTAACGGCGCGTGAAACGTATGCCTGCAACTGGGCTTCACTCACCCTTTTTATATAGCGCGTGAGAGCGCGTGGAGCCTCATCTGGGGCTTTGCTTTGTAGTTCTAGACTTCTCTCGTCGAGAGCTTCCTCCCAGTATGCTCAAAAGTGAATTTCGAGCAACTTGATTTTTGGCAGTTTTGAAAAACACACCCTGTTTTTTCGAAAAATTGACGAACAAGGCTTTGATACCACTTGTTAGGTTTAGGCACACCCAAAAATCAATCACACAAAGAAAAGACACAAGATATTTACGTTGTTCGGTGATTGCCTACGTCCACAAAGAGATTTCACTATAGATTTCACTATAGATTTATACACACTCTCTAATTCTCTCTTGCTCTATCTGTGTTGTGTTTCATCCCTTCCTCATCACCTCAATTTATACACAAATGAGAGGGAACAAAGTCAAGGAAGAAAAGTAATTGGGAGGACTGTCACCTGCCATCTCCCTCTTACTTCTTGACTTGGAGCCAGCCTCCAACTACTTCTCCATGTGGGCTGGAGCCAACATATACAACCAAAATATATCAGTTTGATTTACTTCAAGTATGTTTGGCAGCCACTTAAAAAAACCACACTTTTTTTTTTCTGAATTTTTTTGGTCTTTAGTGATATTTTTATATCAAAACCTTTTAACTTTTCAATATGTCTTGTGTAGACGAGTCTAAAAAATTTAAATAAAAAAATAAATAATCTAAAAATGTCAACTATTTTTGGAACATTTTTTTTTTTTATAGAAATAAACTAAATTCATTAGGAATGTTTTTGTGTTTCTTAAAAATTTATAGAAAAATTAAAAGAAATTACGATTATTCTAATAAGAAATTTAGTATCATATAGAAATATATGTACATATATTTATTTATTATTAACAAAGTAAGAAAGATCAGTATAATTTCATAAACCATATGAGAATTCTTGTAATTGTCGATTGTTCAAAGGAGATGTGTATAACTAGTTGAAAGAAAATTAATACATTACTTAAAATTTTCATGTCACATCATTTTTTGTATAATTTTTTCAAGTTGTATGACATTACTTTAGTTCATCAGACCCTTAACTTTACATTGCGAAACTTGCATAGGATTTTTCAAATACAAAATGCTATTTTTCTTCTATGTTATGTTCGGTACGAGCTTTTAACGTAGGCACAAGGTTTCCAGTCCACAATAATAATGCTATGATTCAATATGTTAATATTTTAATGGGTCTTACTACTCTTATTTGTTGCTAATATCGTGTTAACACATAAAATAAAATAAAAATAATATTATAAAAAAATGTTAACTTTTTCAGGCTTTGACCATTGTTGACCATTGTTGACAACCCTACTTAGTTTGGAGTTTTGTGCTGGCAAATAAATAAATGTCTACCAAACAAATATTCTTTGGTCAATAACCAATGAATTTACAACTCCAGTTGAACAGAATAAAATAAAAGTTTGTCTACTTTGGCGACTATATATTTTTATTTTTATTTTTATTTATTTGTTTGTTTGTTTGATAAAGCATAAAGAAAAACAATATATAAACATAAGGGGAGGACGAAGTGAGGGAATGGAAATCCAGTGAGAGATGGAATCCCAATTTCTGGTAAAGAGACAAGGAGATGAAACTATCCTTTTTCTTTGTATATCAACTATTCTAGTCATATGTTCTGTGAAGTTTCTTTGCAAATATAAATATATATATATAAAGAAAAGCAAAGAAAAGAAACAGAGAAACTAAAAGATAGTACTAATATTCCTCAGGTCAACAAAAATTATAGTATGTGCTTCCCTATATTTTCTAGTGTTTGTGTGACCATAAACACCAGACTTGCTAGTCACAGCTCTTATTCTTGTGCATTGTGCATAATTATCATTATCACAAGAGAGCTAGAGAGAATGGATCAGAGGCTCCACGAAGCAGCAATCCAAGGCGATGTCATAATATTACATCAAATAGTCAAAGAAGATCCACTAGTTCTTCATAGAGTTAACTCCGGTTGGTTCGGTGGGAGTCCTTTGCATGTGGCTGCATTGCACGGACATGCAGACTTCGTGACCGAGGTTCTGCATCTGAATCCAGAACTTACTGAAGTTCTAGACTCTTCACAACGCTCAGCCCTTCACTTAGCATCAGCTAAAGGGCACGTTAAGATTGCACAAACGTTGATATCGGCAAATCCAGACATATGCTTAGCTCGTGACAAAGATGGTAGAAACCCTCTCCATCTTGCCGTCATGAAGGGTAAGGTTGATGTATTGAAAGTGTTGGTACAAGCCTGCCCACATGCCGCTCAAGTTACCATGGACCGAGGTGAAACCATCTTACATCTATGTGTGATGCACAATCAATTAGATTCTCTCAAGCAATTAGTGAATACTATTAAAATTAAAGAGTTTGCGGAAGCTAAAGATGGTAGAGGCAATACCATATTACATCTAGCTGTGGCGAATCAACAAATTGAGGTATGACCATTATTAAGATTTTTCTTCATTGAGTGTTGCTAAATGCCCCAACCATAGTCTTTGGACCCTCCACCTTTTTGGACCTATACTACCAAAATTGACTCCCATAATTGCTTCTTTGTGGGTGTTTGGGAAGTGGATTTTTTTTTGTAAGTTTTTTTAGTTGTAAGATATTATTAGAGAATTTTTTTTTGTGTTTGAAAAGATAGTTGGGTTTTTTTGTGGTTGGATGTAATGTTTGTGAGAAAAAAAGTGAAATGATTATAAGGTTTGATGTGATATTTTGTTTAGATTTGTTTTTTTTTTTTTATTTTGTAAAACATTTGTCTTGTAGTGAAAAAAAACAAACAAAAAACCCAAAAATCAAGTTGCCAAACACTCACCATAATTCCAATCCTTCTTTGGATCCTACCCCTGTCATCCCCTACCTCTGGCTACACTTTGCCACCTACCCCCACCCATTCCCTCTACTCCGAGTCAAGAGTCTCTCCTTGCAGCCCCGTCCTTGCAGGCCTTCGGGTCTACTTTTAGGCTCAATTTTGATAATCCGAACCGTTTATATTTTATGATTTATTCAGTATATTATACCTGTAAAAAATCAAGTTGATCGGATATCAGAAAGTATGTGTTCGAAAAATTGAACTAAAAACTATTTTTTAAATAATTTAATAAACAGTTTTCCGAACACATGCTTTCTGATATCCGATCAACTTGATTTTTTACAGGTATGATATACTGAATAAATCATAAAATATGAACGGTTCGGATTATCAAAATTAGGCCTAAAAGTAGACCCGAAGGCCTGCAATGATGGGCGCAAAGACGGAGGCTGCAAGGAGAGGATCCTAATACCTCTACTCCACCCCTTACCTCCCGCAACCTATTTTCTACCCATCCATGCCCCTCCTACCAATCCCCACCTCCGAAGCTGGGGGATAAAGAGTGGGGGTGGGGGTAGGGTTAGGATTAAGCTTTGGGATGTGAGGGATGGACATAAAATTGATATTTTGTGAATGGATAAAATTGTAATCATAAAAAATATGAAGAGGTGAGGGTCCAAAGAAAAATGACAAGCGCATATAACAACATTCTTATTTTAGTTTTCTTTTGTACATAATACCAAAATGGCTCCTCAAGGATACATAGTGATAGCGATACTATAATTTTGCCAACCGGATTATCAATTAAGTTCTAAGTTTCTTTCATTTTTTAGGTCTTAAAATACTTGCTTACTAATGCGACGGTAGATGTAAATTTAGCCAATGCTAGCGGGTACACAGCATTGGACATTTTTGCACAAATTAGAAAGGATATGAAAATTTCTGATAATATCATAGATAGTATGGAAGATGAACTCCAAAATGCTGGAGCCATAAGAGGCAAGGATCTCACATGGGTTCAGTGGCTGCCAAAGAAAAAGGAAACATTAATGGTGGTGGCATCACTCATTGCAACAATAGCTTTTCAAGCGGGGGTAACCCCTCCGGGCGGTGTTTGGCAAGATAATTCAAATGGACATATAGCTGGGGAAGCTGTAATGGCTTATAATTTTCCAGAATTATTCCCGCATTTCCTCGGTGCTAACACGATGGGATTTGTTACATCTCTAAGCACAATCATGCTGCTCACAAGTGGATTGCCATTTAAGAGAAAGAATTTCGTGTGCATTCTTGTTGTGCTCATGTGGTTGACCATTACATCAATGGCAGGAGCATATGCAATTTCTATTATTGTGATCGCACCGAAAATTTACAAGATATCACTCGGTCATACTATTGTAATTGCACTCACCGTGTGGTGTAGTCTAATGACAATTCTTCTCTTAGCGCAGATGGTTCGTTTAATAGGAAAGGCGTTTGAGGAGGAACATAGTAGACATCTAGTTGCCAAGAGAATTCAAAAGCTCAGCACGGTCAAATCACTCCTAAGGCATCTAAATGGATCTTCGAATTCAGTTCAATTGAGCCATACTAATGTTTGATCTTTATGTTTCTTTTATATATCTTTATGTTTAATGTGTGAATTTTCATTATGTTCTATTTGAATGTTAGATCTGTAGAGGGAAGAAAAAATAAATGGTAAGGAATTACCTTTTTGAAAATTTTAAAAATATCGGATGCAACTTTAGTTCTAATTAAAAGATGTCTCATTGTTAAATAAATATATTTAAAACTAAATTGATACATTTCAATACACTTTTTACCTATCTTTCGATAGTAATAACAATTCTTAGTATGAGAAGTGGGGAAGGGGTGGTTCCTCAAGGGGATGGCACTGGCAATGGTGTTTTGGTTTCTCCGGCTTCACCATTCATGACTTCCTTTTCCGTATTCAAGAGATTCAGAATATCAAAGACAAAAAGAAGAAACCTCCTATTCTTTGACCTCTTGATCTCCATTGTGTTGTGGCTATACTTTACGTTAGTTGCTTTCGTGTGTTAGTTTGGCATATCGCCTTCTATTTTCCTTGTGTTTGTAAAGGGGTTGTGCCTGCCTTGCTTGCTTATAGGTGCCAACTTATTTGGGATGTATGTTGCAAGCATTGATACATTCTCCCCCCTTTCTTTCCTGCTATTGATGTATCTCTCTTTACCTTCTTGTATTCAATTGATATATCAATATATCCCATTTTAACGATAAAAAAAAAATGATGTTGATTTGATGGAAATTGCTGAGCAATTTATGGGAAGGAGGATTAGTGATGGTGGTAACCAAAAACAAGGCGTATGGATGCGTGTGGTGGTACATATAACTAAAGTGATCGTGGATTGATTTTGGACAGTTCGGTTTGTGGTTTGAACATGCCTGTATGTCTGCAGTTTGGGAAAAGTTGAACCTGCAGCCGCCCGTACTACGGATTGCGGTTTATGCAGATTCGCGAATATGCAGGCGGTTTGCAAATTGAATTTTTTCCTTTAAAAAGTAAAACTTGGGCATGTTTTTCCCCATTACTTTAGAACATCAATAATTAATGAATTAAAAATTATAAAATTAAAAACACAACTAGGAGTATATATTATGTATGCATATATGGATCTTCAATTTCTCTAACGCAATGAAAAATATAAGGAAAATTAAATTACATAAACATATATACTGATAAATAGAAAGGACTTTCATTATGTTTTTTTTGCATTTAGAAGATAAGTAGAATAGTATTAAACAATAAAAAAAGAAAAGAAAAGAAAGAATATTGGGGTAAGAGCTATATTATAAAGAAATGTTCATCTGCACCAGCATCAACAACAAAAAAAGAATAGATCTCTTCTCACCCAATTGAATATTTCGGGCTCAGCTTTGTCAAATTGAATATTTTGCTTAGAAATTAAATTTTCCCCAACATCAACGATTAAAGCACGCAAATCCAAGTTTTTTTAAATAAAAAAAATGTTTAGCACGGGCAGGTGCTTGCGGGTGCGAGTGAAACCCGCAATCCGCAATGAAAGAATAATCTAAACCGCACTCGACCCTACTCTACACTCGAAACCACTCATTTGTATGCAGTTCAGATCGAGTTAGGTGGTTTCTGCGGTTCGGATAACTCTATGCACAGCCCTATATATAACAACAGAGATAAATAAGAGCAAATAAAATAAAATAAAAAAAGTTTAACGAAAAAGTATCTAACACATACTTCATATCTTTATTTAAATATCAAGTGTTTGACCTGAGTATTAGATTTATTTTGAAGTGTTTGTGTGAACAAACACAATATTGAAGAAAATATAGAAAGTCTTATAATTTTGATCTAATTATATAGATTTCTTTTTAATTAAAACTAAAGAATTGAAACTAACATAGATGGTATAAAGAAAAAAGAATAAAGAACATAAAATATACATTTTAATTTTAAAAACATAACAACACCATTTTTTTCATTTATATGACTATCAAATTACTAATGAGAATGAGATTAAGTATTATATGAATTAAAATATAATTATGCAAAAATAATATAGCTTACTGTATTATTTCTAGACCACACGAACTTACCTTTCACTTAGTTTTTGTTCACAATTTTTTACCAAATTAATTTTTCAAAAAAATAAAAATAAAAATTCTAAAAACTCAATCAAACATAATTTTGAAAATCTATTCTAATTGTTTTTTTTGTCGGATAAATTACAAATATATCCCTTAATATTTACTTAAAATATGAATTGTATTATGCAATTCTGAAAATTACATTCCGCCTCTTCAAAATTTTAATTACATAATAAATTACCCTTTTATTAATAAATCATTAACAAGGTCTTTGAAAAATAATTATTTTAATTAATTTTTTAACTTTTTACGAAAAGATAGAAGAGTAAAAAAATTGATATTGTTAGGTGTTTTGACTTTTTAATTATTTTAGCCAAAAAGCACCATCCCAAATAGTGCCTAAGAGCATCCACAATAGAGTGGCTAAAAACTGGTGTGTTATATGACAAAAAGTAATAAAAGTGGGGCCCAAAAATGTGTGTTAAGGTATGTTAAGAGTTTGTTAATTTTAGATAATGAATGGTGGTGTAATAGATATATGTTAAGGTATGTGTTAAGTGATGTATAAATATATTTAAATTAATAAAATAATAATATTAATAACTTATTTTCTCTCGCCTCTCTTCTCTCTCTCTCTCTCTCTCTCTCTCTCTTCTTCTTCAATGTCATTTCGACTACTAGCAACCAGTGGATCCCGCACTCCATTTCTCTCTCACACTCTCTCTCCTCTCTTGCTCCTGTAAAGGTTGGCCAGAATGTTTGCTAACTGCGGCTAGCATGTTAACATCTAACAGTGTTAACAAAGGAGTTAACATTTCCATTGCAGCGCCAAACAACAATTTTGGCTGGCCAAAAATTAACCTCTGACACTAACTTATGTGTTAGTGAGTCCACTGTGGATGCCCTAAATCAATTAATAATTTTTAGTGATATTAGAAATATATATTCCAATTAATAATTATGATAATTTTATTATTGCATAGGATAGTAGTTGAAAATTTATTTTTTTTTTATATTAATTTCATTAAATAAAAAATTCTAACAATGAGTACTTATAATTTTTATAATCACATAAAATAATTTATATTTTAAGTAAATCACAATAATTTTATTTATAATTTACTTTTTATTATTTTAGCTTTTGGTAGCCGATAGGCATACACGGTAAACTTAACCGTGTTATATACCAACCCGTTTTGGGAACATTAGAAAAACGCTGCGTTCTTGGTCAAAAAAAAAAACACCCGAGTGTTGAAAAACGCAGAACCACCATTTGGGAAGAGCTGGAAACGCCACTCTTCCATTTACGAAACTACCCTCATCTCATAAATGGGTAGCTAGGGCAAAACGTATTCACATTTGCCTCCTTCAGCTGCTTCACTCTGCATACTCCTCCTTCAAGCGGCGCTGTGTAAGTTCGTCGAACAACCGCCGACCCCGTCATCCCCCACCGAAGCTACCGCCGGATTCGGTGCAAATCGTCCTCGCCTTCGCCGGATCTTCACCATCAGGTACGCTGAAAACCATCTTCCATTTACTATCTTCTCGCAAGTAGTGACGGATCCAAACCATGGTTGAACGAGTTCTTCATCTTCTTGAGGACCTGCAGATTAGATCTGAAACACCATGGTCTTCTAGACTTAGATATATTCAGGTAGATTAGATCATTGACAAAAAAAAAAAACTAAGAATTAACAAAAAAATTTCCCATTAACAGATGCCTAGTATATACATATATAGATATATATGTAATATAGTGACAGATATCATCTATAGAAATTCATACATGACTATTTGAGCACATCGTTCTGTTATTTGTGACTCCTCGGTGAATTTTTTTCTGTGGATCTCATGGAGCGTGTGTATAGAAAAATCAGTTGTTGTTGTTGTTGTTCTCTCAGAGACGTTGTATCAAACACTTGATATGCAAGTGGAAAGATACACATTTGGTGATTTCAATGAGCCTATTTTTCCCCAATTTCTTGTTGTTTAGGTTCAGAATTGATCACTGTTTTATGCTTCCAATCAGCCTCTTTCATCGGCTGCTTCCATTGATTACATTATGGATTAATTTCGTTTGTAAGTTTAGGCAATGAAGTACTCAGCAAATTGTAATACATTATAATTTGTTTATGCTTCTGCAGTACATGAAGAACAAGATGAAAATGTAAGAATAGGCTCTCATTGAAGTGTATTGTATATCAGAATTGATCACTGTTTTTTGTGTATTGTATATAAGCTCTGTTTCTGGAAAATTGGCCAACTTGATCACAGAAACTTGACAAATCTTGAAACCGTAGTTTAATGAATATTAATTTTGGCCATTTGACTGAGGAACTAACAAATAAATATAGAGAATTTTACAAATTTGAAATCCTATCTCCTACTGAGGTACTAACATTTCATGCCAACTCTGTTAATTATTTTTTTATTTTTTATGTTTCTTATTTTTAATATTGTAAATCAACTAATGTCCCAACAAAATTTTAAATTAAAGTTATTCAGTCTGTTTGGGCAATTACATATTTAAAATTTTAATAATTGTATACACCTATAGGTTAATGCAAAATAGGGCCCTGACTATTACATTTGTCAAACCCAAGAACAAGTCTCAACAGCGTGGTGCTGAATTTTTTTGGAAAGCAGTAGCAAGTGGATTGGAAACACTCCCAAATTCTTTAAGGCTATTGATAATAATCAGAAATTTATTTTATTTAATGATAAATAACCATAGGAGGCTTAATATTGTAAAGTAATAGAATTACTACTTAAGTTATAATCATAATTTTGACTATGCATGTCTGACTTTTCTTGTATGACTAATGACGATAGCGTTTTTCCAACTAAATATACATCATATCTACTGAGTTGAAAAGAAGCACCAAATGTCATTTTCTATAACTGATACATTATCATTAATAATGATATCCACATTATATATTTAGTCTTGTATGGCATATAAGTCTATAATTTTTTGGGTGGATAATCATACAATGAACTTGGTTCTTATCATAGGGTTCATAAAGCTATATAGCATTAATTATAAGAAGTTTAACTACATTTTTATCTAGTACCAGTTACGAAATTAATGTGGAACACGTTTCACATGATTTTTTGTCTTCCCCTTCCTTTTTCATTTAACAACTCCAAGGTTCTTTTATTAAAATTAGTGTGGACAATGTTTCAAATTGTAATTCTTTTTCTTCCTGTTCCTTTCACTTTCCTTCAATAACTCCAAAAATGTTCTTTTATTCTTCCCCTGAAGTTCCATTAGCAATTCCATGATCTATCACAATGGATTCATATTCAACTATTACCCTAAATTCAAAGTGCATTCATGTTCAAGTATTTATGCTTTAAGTTTCAAAATGAACTCGTTTCAGTTACTGTCTTTCATTCCGCACAGTAGATTGTATTAGTTCAATTTATAACATGAAAAAAAATAAACAAATGAGTATACAGATGGCGTCCTCCACGTCAAGTGCCACTTCATCCTGGCCACCAAGGATGTGTGATTGTGGGTTTGGACACTGCGTTGTAAAGATATCAAGATCCGCCAAAAACCCTGGTCATGCATTCTGCGTTTGCCCTAGAACTACGATGCGTTTGTGTTGCCACTCTCTTATGCACTTAGTCACAAAACTTGTCGTGCATTTGTGGTTGTGTCGTATAGTATACATGCTAACTATCTACTGCAATTTTGTCGAGCAAAGATATGCGTCGTGGGTTGGTTAGTGTGACGAGTTTCACAGCACCAGTTTGCGTGCTGACCAGCCACATAATGATGTCGATCAGGGGTTACGAGCAGACGTTGCACGCATAGATCAGAGCCTACGTATGCTTAGGACTGTCGTCGGTTTTTTGTGTGTCGTTGTTTTAGTGTTGTTGTTTCGCATGTGATGTATTGACATGGATTTGAACTGCGTAGTTATTTTCTGTATCACTTATGTACGTTGCTTTCAGTTAGATGTTTTGGTCCTGTTACCTAAGATTTCCCCAACGTGTAGTACAAATGAACTTTGTCTTTCGAAAAGTGTTGTACTGTTTTGTGCTTATGTGTTTTAATCGGGTTTACACTTTTATTTCACTTTTGGCCATGCAAACTTATATGTACTGTACTTAATTTCTTTCTGATAATGAAATTGTAAATGTTACAAGCAGGACAGGACTACTTATGGCAACAAACCGAACATCACCCCGTACGCCTTCAAAGTATCAAGGTAACGCTGCAAAATCAACCCAACCCCAGCCAGTCCACAAGTGCTAATTCGACAGCGACAATACGAAGCTGTTTCTTCAACTCATCATTGCTGAAATGGAAGGTGGTAATCGACAACCGTGCGGATTGTCCATGGCAGGGTATAAGAACGTAGCAAACAAATTTCTAGAGAAAACCGGCCTACTACATTCAGCCAAACAAATGAAAAACAAGTTTGACAACTTGAAGAAAGATTGGGTCGCCTAGAAGAAGTTGGAGAATGCCAGCCACGGCTTGACAGGCCTTGGGTACGACCATGAGACAGGCTTGATCACTGCACCTGACCATTGGTGGGCGAAAATGCAAGCGGTATGTTTTCACAACACTTTCAATTTGTTGAGTCACATTTATTATTTTGTAATTACATTTCAAGCTGTAGTAAAAATATGTGTTTTCTCCTTCACAGATGAACAACCGATGTGCTAAATTCAGGACTAAGCCACTAGAGCACGTGGATCTGATGGAGCGGGGTGTACTCTGGTGCAGCAGCGACTAGGAAACATGCATGGACTCCAACAGAAGTGCAAGATGATGCTGCTGCTGCGACCAATGCCATGGACGTGGATAACGGGATAGGACCTCTCAGTGCAGACACACCACCACATCCGAGCCGTGACACTGTCGGGGAGAATGTGGTTGATAGTAGCCTATTTGAGGATACTCCCCCCCAATCAGCCGTGGACGGATCATCCAATCCAAAACGGCGCAAGCGGGCAACGCCTGGTACTGTTGCTAGCAGCATGGACAATCTGGTGGAAGTTGTGAGCAAACAAAGCAGGGAGCTGAAAATCACGCAATACGTTGTCACGGGTAAAGGTGACAACACAGTGGGGGACTGTCTTGCACGACTTATGAGCACGCCTGGATTAGAGCTAGGCGGTCCGTTGTTCTTATTCGCATGTGGCATCATGGATACACCCGATAATCGGGACATCATCATGGCCCTCCCCCAGAATTACATTGTCAACTGGTTGACAGAGAAGCGTGCCTGTACGCCGGCCAATGTTGGCCGGGATCATAACGGGGGGCCACGTCTGTTCGGGAGTGGTGGTGCCGTTGACTTGGACTAGGCCGTTGTGGTTGGATTGTCATGTTTCTATTTGATTATCATGAGACTGTAGTATATTATGTGTGTTTGTATTGTGCTCTTTTTTTTTTTTTTTTTTTTTGTTTGGATGGTGAAGACTTGAGACAGTTTGCATTTCTTTTATTTCTGTGTAGACGTATATGTATGCTTCTGCAGTACTTGGCAGGCTTATTTTGGTTCGTTGTGCTTTTATTTTGGTGTGGACGTATATGTATGATTCTGCATGACTTTGCAACCGATATGCGAGTATACACGTCGCAAGGTGGCATTAATTTGGTGTTACATGCTTGTTATGTTATGCACAACTTGTGTTCAGAGAATGTCACATGCAACTCTTTGCAGGGTATTAATGCAAAAAAAAAAAAAAAAAAAAAAAAAAAAAAGATGAAAAGTAGTTATATTTCTTTAATTAACGGATTAATTATTTATTAATTTTATTTGTTGTGTAAACTCATATATTAAAATTATTTAATACAGGTAGAAAAGAACTTACATTTCAATGATTTGCAAAATTATTTATTTATTGGGTGCTTCTTATTTATTTAATGCAAAAAAAAAAAAAAATGCAAAGTAGTTACATGTCTTTAATTGATTTATTTTTTATTTATTAATTTTATTTTTAGTTGTAGCTATATATTATTCAAATTATTTAATATAGGTAGAAAAGTACTTATATTTCATTAAATAAAAAAATTATTTATTTATTTGGTGCTTTTTATTTATTTAATGCAAAAACATTTTACTAGTTTCATTATCTTATTTATTCATAGTTCTGTTTATGTACATAATTTTTTTCCAAAACACTTCACATCAGATATTGAAAAAGTGGATGTGCCATACGTCTCTGAAAAGCACATGAAAGTTACATGCTTATATGCAAGCATGCAAATACAAATTGTACAAACCTGTAAAGCATTCACATGGTTTTGTTTGGTGCACTAGGCTTCCTTACATGTCACATGCCCACAGTAGCCTACATTGATTTGGTCATTGAAGTGGCTTCTCCAGAAGTGTTATAAATGATGGAGTTGTGCAACTCATTTCACCAATTAAAAGTTACAACTGGTAGTGCTAACATTTCATATAATTTGCAACGTGTATGGATGCGCAAGAGGGTACTAGCTCGGGAGTCGTACGCAATGGCCAAATAAATGCTTGAATACAAGAGACGATCGGAGAAATGGAGTCGACGACATTAATGATTTGGACGGAAATTGCTCGCGTTGCCAACGAGCACGCGTATGTTGACAGGACTCCGTTTCATACATCCGCATTGACTGGTAGCATGTGGATGCAGGAGATGCTTGGAGGAAGGAATGAAGCCTTTATGCGAAATGTTCGAATGTCACAGGAGGTGTTCTTGATGTTGTGCAAGACATTAGTTGAAGATTTCGGCCTTCCAGTACCACAGCGTCCTCATGGTATAGACGTAGTTGAGAGTGTCGGCATGTTCATATTCGTGTTACGGGGCTTCACGAGTTGGGACATAGAAGACCGTTTTCAACACTCGGGGGAAACAGTCTGGCGTCATGTAATGCGAGTTCTTAAAGCGATGAAGTTGTTCACGAGAGTATACTGCCGACCGACAAGGTCACAACACAGTAGACATCTGTACTTGGAGTCCCGACGAAAATATTTCCCGTTCAAAGTGAGAGTATTTATTTTTGGCACATTTAATTATGAGTAGTACCCGCTTTCGGAAAGTAAGGCAAACTTATTTTGGGTAGTAGAATTTTAATTTTATTTATGATGATGTGTGAAATTTCAGGACTGTATTGGCGCGCTTGACGACACACATGTGGAGGCACATCTCCCTCCTCAGGAGGCACCGCCATATTTTGGCCGTAAAGGACGACACACGCAAAACATACTCCCAGCGTGTGATTTCGATTTGTGTTTTATTTTTATATCTTGCGGATGGGAGGGAAGTATGCATGACAGTAGAGTTTTTAACGAAGTAACACAGGACCCAGCCAAACAATTCCCCATGCCAGAGGAAGGTAGGATGAACGTCACATTTTTTTTTGTTTGTATTAATTGTATGCATTTGATATTTCTAATTGACCACCGTACTAATGTGAAATCATCGACATGCAACCAGGGAAATATTACCTTGTTGACGCGGGATACAAGAACCAAAAAGGATTTTTGGCGCCGTATAAGTGATGCCGATACCACCAGGAAGTATTTCGCGCAACCGGACGGCCAAAAAATGCAAACGAAATTTTCAACACGGTGCACTCCTCCTTACGGAGTGCAATTGAACGTACGTTCGGCGTATGGAAAGCGCGATGGGGATTCATACATAACATGCCGCGATATGATTTCGGGAAAGTGCAAGTGCCATTGGTTGGGGCTTCAATGGCGATACATAATTTTATACGCTGCAACTCGAGCGACGATGAAGCATTCAACAAGGTTGCGAATACAGAGAATTTTACATTCAACAACATGCCAAATGTTGACGGTCTTGGTGACGATGATGATGGTGAACTAGAGGGCGATGATGACGTACATATGAACGAAGTGAGGAAATCAATACGGAATGAATTAGTGCGACATCGGCGTGAACTTGGGTTGTAAATCCCGTTCCCACATCGCGAGGTGATGGCAAACGAAATGAATGTGTAAAACTATTGAAAGTGTCAAGGAAAATGTACGGTTCTGTTGGTAAGTTGAAGGTTTTGAAAGGCATGTACCAAATTGTAATATCTCATTAATTAATGTAAGAGCGTAATTCGTTGGGAAAAATTAAGAAAATAAATATCTCATGCAATAATAATAATAAAAATATTTACATATATTACTTATGAAGTTGTGATAATAATAATAAAAACATTAGAAAACTAGAGACTAATAAATCTGTAATAGTTAAAATTATTTGATAAAATTTGGAAATTGTAGCATATATATATAAAAAAAAATACATTTATTAATAAACTTGTAATAATAATAATAAAAAAATTCGAAAAGTAGAGAATAATAAATTTGTAATAATTAAAAGTATTTGGTAAAAATTGGGAATTGTAGAATATATAAAAAAACTAATACATCAACTTGTAATAATAATAATAAAAAATCCGGAAAAAAGAGAATAATAAATTTGTAATAATTAAAAGTATTTGGTAAAATTTGAAAATTATAGAATATATAACAAATAATACATTTAGTAATAAACTTGTAATAATAAAAAAACAACAATCCCGATTCGTAGCTCGAGAGCCATGGCTCGAATTTGGCTCGAATTCGTCGGAGTCGGAGAAGGAGGAGGAGGGAGGAGGGAGGAGGAGGAGGGAGGAGGAGGGAGGGGAGGGGGCCATAAAAATGGCTGGAGGAGGAGTTGGGGCCGGAGGGACGGCTGCGCGGGGCTGCGAGTTGCGGCGTGCGGCGACGATCGGAGCTTCTCGACGATCGGCGGCGTGCTGCAACGGGAACGGCGGGCGGAGGCGGCGGAGACGACGAGCTCCTCGCGACGACGGGCGGAGCTCCCTCTCTCCTCTGGTTTCAGCTGGTTTCAACGGAGAAGAAGAAGAAAAGAAAGAAAGAGAAGGAAGAAAAAGAAAAGAAAAAAAAAAAAAAAACAATAGCCAAAACGACGTCGTTTTGGCTATTCGAGCCAAAACGACGTCGTTTTAGGACATTCGAGCCAAAATCGAGCCGTGGGTTTCGAGCTACCACGCATTATTCAAAAAACAATCATAAAAAAGAGAATAATACATTTGTAATAATTAAAAGTATTAAAATTTTGGAAATGGTAGAATATATAAAAAAAAAGAGAAAACTGTTGCAAACGTTTAACATCAGAAACGTTGAAAACATATTGTTCATAATATAAAGGGCAGAATCGTAATTTCCTACAAAAGGTAAGGGTATTTTCGTCATTTTGCATTGACTTGACAGTTTTAATAAATATTAAACCAAAAATCCAAAAAGTCAATTTTTTACCAACTTCTCAAACCACATCCAAAAAAGTCAAAAAGCTTGTTGAAAAGCCAAAAGTCAACTTTTTACCAACTTCTCATATATGTTCTTCTGCGGTTGGATCCACCGCCGACTGATTATAAAAACATAAACAGTAGAGACCCAATTCCCTAAACAACTGTTATTCATTTTGCCGATGAATGCTTTTCAATGGGTCAGTCGACGGTTACTGTGAAGAGTTTAGGACAAGGGCAAGAAGGGGGAGGAAGAATCGGTAGTTGGAGACGTCTATGCTTTCGAAGGTTTGATGGGTTCACGGAAAGTTAGACGGAGTCTTTTTGCTCTTTAATTATAGACAGATGGCAGCCCTTGAAGAGTGGGACAGGGTGTTGGGACAGAAGATCCCACCCCGTTGTTCTGTGAAGTTTCTTTGCATATGTTATCCAATTTCACCACCCCCCAAAAAAACAAAAGATGGAAGATAGTAGGTGCTTTCCTATATTCTAATGTTTGTGTCCATAAATAATAGGAAATACTATGATATATGCATCTTATATAGTCATAATTAAAAAAATTTGTCATAATCAAATATAATATGAGATATAATTAAAAAATTTATAAGTCATAACTAAAATAATGTTATAATTAAAGAAAAAATTAATTATAATTAAAAAAGAAAATAATATAACTAAAGGTGCATATGGTATATTCCTTTTAAATGAGTGTATAACTAAGATTGTAAGGAGTATCAATTTTTATAATCACATGAAACAGTCTGTATTTTAAGTAAATCACAAGAAATTTATATATAAGTTACTTTTTAATTATTTTAGCTTTTGGTCGCTGGTAGGCATACACGGTAAATTTAACCGTGTTATGTATCATTATATATGTTCTGTGAAGTTTCTTTGCATATGTTATCGATTTCCCCCCCCCCCCCCCCCCCAACAAAAAAAAAGACAAAAAAATGGAAGATAGTAGGTGCTTTCCCATATTCTACTGTTTGGGTCTATAAATAATACAGACTTCCTACACATTTCTATATTCACAGCTCTTTTGTTTTGCCATTCACAGCTCTTTTTCTTTTGCATTGCTCATATATTCATATTCATTGTCATAGAGAGCTAGAGGGAATGGAACAGAGGCTTCACGAAGCAGCAATAAAAGGCAATGTCACATTATTACATCAAATACTCAGAGAAGATCCACTAGTTCTCGATAGAGTGAACTTTGGTGGGTTCGGTTGGAGTCCTTTGCATGTAGCTGCATTGCGCGGGCATGCAGAATTTGTGAGGGCAGTTCTGGGTCGAAATCCAGATCTTGCTGACATTCTGGACTCTTCACAACGCTCACCCCTTCACCTAGCATCGGTAAAGGGGCACGTTAATGTTGTTCAAGTGTTGACATCGATAGATCCTGACATGTGCTTAGCTCGTGACAAAGATGGTAAAAACCCCCTTCATCTTGCGGTCATGAAGGGCAAGGTCGATGTGTTGAAAGCGTTAGTTCAAGCCAATTCCCAAGCAGCTGGGATCGTGATGGACCGAGGTGAGACCATCTTACATTTATGTGTGATGCGCGGCCAATTAGATTGTCTGGAAGAACTTTTGAATACCATTAAAAATAAAGAGTTTGTGAATGCTAAAGATGAAAGAGGCAACACCATATTACATCTAGCTGTGGCGAATAAACAAATCGAGGTATGGCCATGATCATTTTTTTTTCTTTCCATTAACCAAAAAATGATTTTGCCAAAGTTGCAACTAACTAACATATTACATGAAGTAATTAATTTTTTTTTTTTTTTTTTGTGTGTGTGTGTGTGTATGTATGGGCAGGCGATAGACTACTTGCTTACTAATGCAACACTAGATGTAAACATAAAAAATGCTAGCAAGTACACAGCATTGGACATTCTAGAACAAATCAGAAAGGATGTGAAAAATTCAGATGATATTAAAAATAAACTCCGAAAAGCCGGAGCCATGAGCGGCAAGGATGTTGGACAGTCTGAGTGGTTGGCAAAGAAAAAGGACACAATAATGTTGGTGGCAACGCTCATTGCAACAATAGCTTTCCAAGCTGGGATGAGTCCTCCAGGTGGTGTTTGGCAAGACAATTCAGACGGACACAGAGCTGGAGAAGCTGTAATGGCTTATAATTATCCACATTCATACCCATATTTTATTCGTGCTAGCACAGTAGGATTTGTTGCATCCCTAAGCACAATCTTGTTGCTCGTAAGCGGATTGCCATTCAAGAGAAGGATTTTCATGTGGATCCTAGTCGCGATCATGTGGTTGACCATTACATCAATGGCAGTAACATATGCAATTTCTATTGTTGTGATCACACCAAAAATTGACAGAGAACCACTCAGTCATACAATTGCAGTTGCAATTATCGTGTGGTGTGGTGTAATGGCAATTCTATTCTTACTGCACACAGTTCGGTTAGTGAAAAAGATAGTTGGCGAGGAATGGAGTAGACATTTAGTCACCAAGAGAATTCAGAACCTTCCTAGTCAGCAATTGCCTAGGTGAGGTTTTCTCGTGGGTCTCACCTTATTTCCTCATTCGCTCAAAAGAAGAAAAAAAAAACTCGCATGAACTACATCAGGGTGTCTGAAAAAATATTTAAGTTGGTTTAAGGGAGTTGTGCTAATATTTGATCCTTATGTTGTTTTTAACTTTGTATTTGATCTTTATGTTTAATGTGTGCAATTATGTTATCTTCTTTTGGACAGTAAATTTATCTTGAGATGTAAAAATGAATTTTTTCTTAAATTTATTATCTTCTGATAATATTAAAAGTATGGGGTTGACTATTTTTTTCCAAACCCCAAGGGAGGTGAGTGTAATTTATCCCTTAATATCACTTCCTTGAAATTTGGGAAAAATATAGTATGCCCATACTTTTGATATAATTATATTGATTTTCCTTTTAGTATGACTAAAACAATTGAAATTAATGTTGATGATGGGTACACACTGAAATAAACAAAAATAAATATATATTTTAATTAAAAATAGATGACAATATTTTTTTTATTCTTTTCCATTCATACAACTAACCAAATAAAATAGAGTTAGTTTGGCAGAAAGTTTCCGAAAAGTGTTTTCTGGAAGAAAAAAATTTGAATACAATGCTCTTTTTAAGAGACTTCAAACACTTGTTTTTTATTTTATTTTTTTAAAAAGAAAAAATTAGTTTCCTATTTTTTGCAAGTGGACGACTCTTCCCTCTTACCATGTTGCACCGAAATTCATCAGGTCAACGATGCAGTTTGAGACTTGAGAAACTTTGCGCTCTATTTTGGCTCAAATTGTAACACATGTTTCACATGGGGTCCTATTTTTGCGTTAAAAACACTTACAAGGAAAGTAATAAGTTCAAGCCTTAAAAATGTGAATCAAATTTCTTTTTAATTAAAACTAAAAATTAGAACTAACGTAGATGGTGTGAAAAAAAAAAAAATAAATAAATAAAAATAACAACACTATTTTTTTATTTTTTATTTATATGACTACCAAATTACTAATAAGAAAGAGTGTGAATTAAAATATAATTATATAAAAATAGTAGAACTTACTGTATTGTTTCCAGACCATAAGAACTTATCTTTCACTTAGTTTTTTTTCATAATTTTTTACCAAACTAATTTTTGAAAAAAAAAAATCAAAAATAAAAACATAATTTTGAAAAACTATTCCAATTGTTTCTATTTTTCACTTTTTATTGGATAAATTACAAAAACACCCCTTCATGTTTAGTTAAAATATGAATTGTATTATGTGATTTTAAAAATTACATGTCGCCTCGCCTCTTCAAAATTTTAATTACATAACAAATGATCATTTTATTAATAAATCATTAACATGGTGTTTGGAAAGTGACTATGCCTTCGTTTGGCATGCCAAAAAGCCTGGTTTTTTTGGCTATTTTAGCCACAAAAGACAAAATAGGCTAAAAAATCCAATTAGACAAAATGTCACATCCAAACTATAATCATTTCATTTTTTCTCTCACAAAAGTCAAAAAGGCTAAAAAAATCTATTCCAAACAAGACTCCTTAGCCCCAGGCTAAAATAGCTAAAAAGTCAAAAAATCAATCCACATCCCAAACGAATCCTATTTTAGTTAGTTTTTTTTTAATTTTTTACGAAAAGACATGCAGAAAAATAAGAATGATACGATTAGATATATTGACTTTTTGGCTACTTTAGCTAAGAAGCACCATCCCAAATGACGCCAAAGCCAATTAATAATTTTTCATGATGTTATAAATATATTTCAATTAATAATTATGATAATTTTATTGTTGCATAAGATAACAGTTGGAAATATAATTTTTTCTGTTAATTTTGTTAAATAAAACATTTTGACAAGGAGTACTTGTAATTTTTGTAACCACATAAAATAATCTATATTTTAAACAAATCACAATAAATTTATTCATAATTTACTCTTTTTTTTTTTTTATTTTAGCTTTTGGTAGCCGGTAGGCATACACGGTAAACTTAACGGTGTTATGTATCATCCCTCCTTCACATGTTTTTCTGTGAAGTTTCTTTGCATATGTTATCTAATTTCCACCAAAACAAGAAAAAAAAAAACAAAAAACAACGGAAGATAGTAGGTGCTTTCCCATATTCTAATGTCATACAAAATTTCATACCAAAATTTTGTGACTTTTTAAAAATATAATTCACATTGATAAACATTTATTTATATGGGTAACTTGTCTCTAGTCCACAAAGTGGATTATACGATGCTGTTGGGTCCGTGAGATGCAACACAAGTCCTGTTTCGATAATCCAAACCGTTCAATGTATAGAACCCGTTGAGTACTTTATCTTGTAAAAAATCACGTTGATTGGATATCGATAGCTACTTGGTCGGATCAAATTTTTGTCAATAATTTATTTTAAAAATTATATTTGCCGTTTGACAAAAATCTGTTCCAATCAAATAACTATCGATATTCGATCAATATGATTTTTTTACAGGGATAAAGTACTCGACGAGTTCTATTTTTTCATATCATATTTCTATCACAATTTATTTTGAAAATTATGTATGTAATTGACAAAAATGTTATAAAATGAAATGTCTATTGATATTCGATCAACGTACTCGAAGAAGTTTACAAATTAAATGGTTTAAATTATTGAGATAGACCCGAATCAAGACCCACAACAACCAAATAAGCATCGTTCAATTTGATAACGGACTAGATACTCTCGTCAGTTATCAAAATTGTCTATTAGATGTTGTTTGTAACTAAAATGGCCAAATTTCCCCTCAAATAAAATTACACTATTCTCATTTGGCAAGTGGCTTCAGTTATCAAAATTGTCTATTAGATGTTGTTTGTTACTAAAATTGTTACATTTCCCCTCAAATAAAATCACACTATTCTCACTACTAAAAACTGGACTTTTTGCGACTGTCTCAAACGTCGCAAAAGGTCCATATATCGTCGCAAAAGACTTTTTGCGACGGAGCAGCGACGGAAAATGGGGGGTGGCGGAAAGGGGTGTGACAAAAAGTATTTGCGACGGTTACAAACCGTCGCTTTCTTGTAGCGACGGCCAATCAATAGTTTTTGCGATGGTTTCGCCTGACACAAAAAAAGGGGAAAAAATGGCATTTTTAGTGACGATGTTGATTTTCGTCGCAAAAAACCTTTTTTAGCGACGGTATTTGCCGTCGCAAAAAGTATTATTAGCGACGGTCCAAAACGGCGCCAAAAAAATAGTATTAAGTTAATACCGTATTGGCAACAGTTTAAACCGTCGCAAAAGATTGGAACTAATATGTATATGCGACAGGCTAACCCGTCGCTAATAAAATATAAGGAAATGAGAATTTCATTAGCGACGGTTTATTATTGTCGCAATAAAATTATTTTTTATAAAATCATATTTTATTAAATATTCCCTATACAAATTATTAATATTTTTTAAAATACACCCACATCTACATCCACATCCACATCCAAATTCACATTCAAAAAATCATATACCAAGAATAATATATGTACCTTGTAACAATTGTCAATCAAATATTCTTTACAAAAATATATAAAATAACCTTTAACAATACTAATAATTTTTTAAATTCAAGAACTCAAATTTTTAGTATCGACAATAGAAATAAAAAAATAAAAAATAAAAACAGATATAATGTGGCTTGTTTTGATATCAATAGTAAGCTCCCATGTCGATAAGCGAAGATATCACGTACTCCAAAAGTTTGCATCTGCAAAAAGAAACAAAAAAGAAAAAAAAATCATCATTTACAACATAATTATTTTCAAGCTTACAGAAAATGTAAAACATTTGATATTTTTTTCAATAAATAAATAAATAAATAAGATTGTAAACTCTAATATCGATATGCGAAGATATCATCACGTAATCAAAAGGGTTGCACCTGCAAAAAAAAAAAACAAAAAAAAAATTATTTACGATATAATTAATTTCAAGCTTACAGAAAATGTAAAACATTTGATATTTATTTCAATAAATAAATAAATAAGATTGTAACATATACATGAATTGAGCGCCACACAATGTATCTTCCCACAGCTTCTCCAACTGTTTTTAGACATCGGGATGTTGTTTCCAAAACAACGTTCGGCTTGTTCGCTTTTAAAACAAAAACTTTGCAAAATTCAAGGCCAATTAGAACTCCATCAATTTCACACAACGAATCGACACTAATAAGAAGTCCCTTCGCCAATTGGACTCTTGGTATTACATAACTCTCCAAAGAAACTTTAATTTCATCCTACAATGATGATAATACTATTAAAAATAGGCAATGATTGTACACATTGAGCTATAATCTAACAATAATCGAATAAACACAAAAAGAGTTTGTAAAGAAGAAGTTTTCATCGAGTTCCGTCTTCTCCTACAAGTCATGTGTGCCAACTATGTTGCGCGTGTCAAGTTTCGTTGACATCCGAACCCGTTTGAGCATTTTAGCACGTCATCCGATTTGAAAAAGAGTTATTAACTAATAAGTTTTCATAAACTGAAATTAGGCTCTAGATTCAAAACCGGGATTCGGTTTCGAGTTCCGTCTTCTCCTATAAGTCATGTGTGCCTAGTAAGTTGTGCGTGTCAAGTTTCGTTGACATCCGAACCCGTTTGAGCATTTTAGTGCGTCAACTGGTTTGAAAAAGAGTTATTAAGTAACAAGTTTTCATTAACAAAAATTAAGCTCTAGATTCAAAATCGGGAATCGGTTTCGAGTTCCGTTTTTAGCTGTGGATTGTGTTACATAAACTCTTATATTTCCCCTATTGGATATGACCAAGGTAAGGGCCCGAGATATGTGTTAGACACCCCTACCCAATTTAGATACTTAGATCCGCTAGTTTTATATAGATAGATAGATAACTTCTTTTTTTTGTTTTTTGATAACCGGATGTCCAGACCAGCTTATGCGCACCTCAACTAATCCCGGGACCCTGAAGTTAACGATCAGCCCAACCTTCAGTGGCCCTAAGGTTTGGGATGTTTGGTCTTCATGAGATTCAACCCTGCGACCTCCTGGGTGGTAAGCCCTTTGGTTGCCTTCTTCTTCCACCAAGCCAAACCCCTTGGGATTAAATAGATAGATAGTTGGAAAGATATCATATTCATAGAATATGATTCACAAATAATGGTTTTGAATAGAAATACCTCTTAAAGACATCCTTTTCATTGACATCACCACTAAAAGAAAGCCACTTGAGGTCACACAAGCCATCTACTCTCTTCTCATCTTGACACCTTCCATTTGCAGTTTCCTGTGAAGCCACCTTGGGTGCACAGTTACTTTCCTCATACTTCCTCTGGCCAAAAAGCCAGTTCGGACTCTTGGGTTGTATTTCACTGGGAAAAATAAATAAATAAATTCAGTGTAATCATTATAACATATGCCTAAGTAATCGAATTCAGAAATACAACAGCATAAAACAAAATTCATTTCAGCACTGGGGTAGTTAATGAGAAAATTGAAGTTCCATATGTAACATTACTGGAGAGAACATAGACGTATCTATCTTTCAATCTCATACAAAAAAAACAATAAGCCAGCAGCCAAGAAATAAGGAAAGGAAAGTTTCTGACTCATTCTTGCTAAATAAATTCAAACTGTCACAGACCAGTGAAAGGTAATACACTAAGAATAAATATGTATGCATACTTTCTTTTGGTAAGTAAAAGCAACCACTGAAATGCCCCAACCCCCAAGAGGGTAAAACCCACGTAAGCACCAAATACATAAGCAGGACTGGAAAACATACGACAAGCTTAAATAACCCAAACGCAAGTCTGAAAAAAAATGAAAACCCCAATACAAACTTCAAAAACATAGGTATACTTCAGAAAATGGATCAGCATCCCCTCCCCTCCAAAGGTTCTCATACTCCACTTCAACCAAATAGGCAAATGCAGTGCTGCTCTTCTCATGAGCCAAACCCTTGCTCCCACAACCCCCTTTCAAGTCTAAAAACATCAAAGACTAATCCCCGGGACTCTTTGCATGCCCCACTTAAGACCATGTAAAAAGATATCACTTTAATTTGGTCAAATAAAAGTAATTAGTAGATTTGGTGTTATTATTATTTGGTTAGGATTCAAATAATTTCTAGTCTGGATACATTGATTGTGTTTCCAAATATTGTATAGGTTTAGTTTCGTATTTTGATTAGGGTAATTAGCCTATAATAGGTCTTTCATTGTATTAATCAAATTTGGTTCTAATAGTATTGTCAGTGTTTAATGCAGTGGCCTGTTGATTCTTTCCTCTCCCCTCTACTATGTTCTATACCAAAAAGAAGATAAATGCAACATTAGAAGAAACTCAAACCTCCAAGGATAAATTAATAACACCAACCACATCAAAGAACACAAGCAACAAGGAAGCAAAAACAATCAAAAGCAATTATCCAGAACTTAATGACAAATATGGATGCAAAACTAATAAACTACAGCAGAATCTTCTACAATGATTTGTTGGTCTATGGCTACATTTTCCATCATGTTGAGGGAGTAGAATTAGATGCAGAAAAGAAAAGAAATGCAATGCTAAACCAAGAAGGATATTTGCATAGCTCAAGTAGATAATTACGCTGCATCAGGTGCCACTCCAGAATTCCAAGGTTTATGATCTGGTTCACTGAAAAGCCTTACATTATGCATTGAACTGCATGTTCTCTTTATCAACTTATCAAATGATGTCAGCTTCAACTGTGAGAAGTCCTCTATGCAAGCCGAAATAGGGGCAAAAGTAGTTCTTGCTCCCATAAGCTTAGCCTCAGATAGGGAACTGTGAATTTAAATTAGTCAATGCATTTATATGTAATTAGATAAAAACATAAAAATTAAAATAAACATTCAGATCAGAGATCACCACTCAAAAAGAATAGGAAACAACAGTAGTTTCAGATTCAGAATTTAACACAATTTCAAAAACATTTGCAAATTTGAATTTTTGGATACATTCTATAGTTGAAAATAACAATGTTTCATGATGGGCTTTTTCAGATCCTTCCTATTTCATTAAATATATAACATGTGTAAATGCACAGGGACACACTTTTGTCCCAGTATTTGCTAAATCTCTTGAAAAATTTACAGTACAACATACTAAAACACGCCATACCAATTGTTTTTAGTTAAACTAAAGGATAAAGCAATCTTCTTCTTTTTTTTTTTCTTTTTTTTTTTTTTTTTGGGTGTGTCATTTCAGGATAAAACAGTAACTAGATACAATTAAAACTTGCAAAGCAATATACCTCTCCCACTACCCATTCTGATGGTCAAATTAGATAACTGAGATAAACTTAACTAGTTACAAGGAGAGACAAGAGAATAATATAAGGTGAGATGCCTCAAAAATTTGAAACACGTTGAGGTTTACCTGTTATCCGGGATAAAAAGGTCATCTCCTATCCCAGACACATGAAGATAATAATCAGAATCTAGCTCCCAAAGTGCAGGTTTCCCTTCCTATGGTTGGAAGTAGCCTAAAAATCTGATAAACCCAGCAAACAAAGATTAAGTAATAAATTTGAAGCATCCTACATTTCCACAAAACTTTGTTACAACTAAGTAAGGAACCATGTGCTGGTGATTCAAATCAAAGGCTTCTTTCATCCCGTATACTGAGGATAGAGGAAACTCAGTACAGTTATAACACCACATGCTTGAACAACATTTATCTATCTAACATATAAAGCCAGAACATCTGTTTGGTGTGAACAAAAAAATGAAGTTGTGTCAAGTTATAGATTTAAAAATTTTTAAAATTGTCATGTTTGAGTTTTTATTTATGAGAAGTTGTGGACAAAGAATGCAGTTAATAAACCAATTAGAGAGAGAAGGAGGGAGAGAGAGAGAGAGAGAGAGAGAGAGAGAGAGAGGCTATAGTGGAACAGTTGTAGCTAAATTTCAAATACGATGAGAAGGTTCAGTCAAAAATGGAGGTGGGAAGGTTACGTAGTATATAACAACCACGTGCATTGTGTGTGACAACCCTTAGAAAGAATAATGGATCAATGAGAAGAAACAACAGGAATAGATGATTACAAATTAATCGCATCTTGCTTTTCACCATCAGTATAAGCATTACTGTAGTATCGCTTGATAGACTTGAGAAATTCCCTAGACTGCGTCGTAGCTTTCCACTTGCCCTGCCTCTCAGGAAACACCTAGAGATCAAGACAAATGTATTGTTGAATAATATACGAATAGGACATGAAAACCAACATTTCTTGAAAACAAACCTTATATTATGAAAACAAACTGAAAAGAAGAGGGTTACCTAGACCATGTTGTTGCCGCTGCAAGAGAGACAGAATGACGACTGAGTGAGAGGGAGGGTATGCGTGAGCAAGAGAGAGAGGAAAGAAGAGGGTTACCTAGACGTTGCTGTTGCCGCTATAAGAGAGATAGAGTGACGATTGGGTGAGAGGGAGGGAGAGAGCAGTGAGATTAGGGCTTTTTTTCTTTTTGATCTCAAGAGATAACAGAGAATTTGGGAATATCGGGAAAGAGGGATAGTGGGAGGGGGTTTTGGCATGAATTACAATTTGCGACGATATTAAGGCCCGTCGCAAATGAAAGAGAAAAAAGTAAAATTTTGTGACGGATTGCCAAAAGAATGTCGCAAAACAGGAACAAAAATTTAAAATCAGAAAATTTTTGCCACGTTTAACTTACCGTCGCATATAACCTTACTTTTTGCCACGGTCTAACTTTTTCCGTCGCAAAAACTATAAATTCCGTGACGGCACTTAAATCATCGCAAAAAGCAAGCTTTTGCGACAGCACCTAAACCGTCGCAAATTGTTCCGTGTCAAATGCCCCTTTTTCTAGTAGTGTCTTATTTGGCAAGTGGTTTTTTTTGAGATTGGGGGTTAAATTAATCACTAAAAGATAAAATAAATTAAAAAGTCAATAAGATAAAATGTCGTAGTCAAACCATAATCATTTCAATTTTTCTCACACAAAAGTCAAAAAATCCAACTCAAACAAACTTTTTAGTCTCAGATTAAAATAATCAAAAAGTTAAAAAATTAAAAAGGTAAAAAACTAACCCACTTTCCAAACGAAATCTCAAGTTAAAAAGTCAAAATTTTGAAAATAAAGAAATAAAATTACCCTATTGCAATCACCACATCCAATCCCATACCTGTTGTTTTTGGTTGCCACCCACCACTAATAAATAAAGAGATCTAGAGAACTCTAATATGTGATGGGTTCCATGTGATGTGATATTTTAAATTTTTTTTTATTTTCCACGTTACTAAAGCTGGGTTTAAAGCCCAGCTCTAGAGCTCTGAATCATTACTCATTGCCGGTTAGTACTGCGAGTCAAGTGAACTAATTTTGTTTAAACTTAAGTTTGATAATTAATGACTCTAAAATTATGTTCAAGCTTGTTTACATATTAAATCGATTTCGAATAAGCTTCTTACAAACTGAACACAAGTCAAGTTCAAGTAATTTAATTTTTTATTGTATATATATAAGTTTATCGAGCTGAATAGCAAATCGAGGTATGACCATAATCAATAAAATTTCTTTTCTTTTTTTCTCATTAACCAAAAAATTGATTTGGCCAAAGTAGCAACTAACTAATATATTAATTATTATTATTTTTTTTTTTTTGGCAGGCCTTAAACTACTTGCTTACCAATATGACACTTGATGTAAACATAAAAAATGCTAGCGAGTACACATCATTGGACATTTTAGCACAAATTAGAAAGGATTTAAAAAATCCAAATGATATTGAAAATAAACTCCAAAAAGTTGGAGCCATGAGCGACAACGATGTCAGACAGTTAGAGTGGCTAGCTAAGAAAAAGGAAACAATAAAGTTGGCAACGCTTATTGCAATAATAGCTTTCGAAGCTGCGATGAGCCCTCCAGGTGGTTTTTGGCAAGACACTTTAGACGAACACAGAGCGAAAGAAGCTGTAATGGCTTCTAATTATCTATATTCATACTTATATTTCATTCGCGCTTACACGATAGGATTTGTTGCATCCCTAAGAACAATCTTGTTGCTCATAAGTGGATTGCCATTCAAGAGCAAAATTTTCATGTGGATTCTAGTTGCAGTCATATGGTTGATAGTTACATCAATGGCAGTAACATATGGAATTTCTATTATTGTGATCACACCCAAAATGACAGAGAAACACTCGGTCATACTATTGCAATTGCAATTATTATGGTGTAGTCTAATGGCAATTCTATTCTTACTGCAGTCGGCTCGCTTTGTGAAAAATGCAATTGGCGAGGAATGAAGTAAACATCTGGTCATCAAGAGTGTTAGAATGGTTGTGAGAGAGAGAGAGAAAATAATATGTGTTGTATTAAATGAATGGAATACAATAAAAGAGCCTATATTTATAGGCAGAAACCTAGATAAGTATAGAGAAAGAGATAAAAATAAGCTATATCTACAATACAAGGAGATAGGTATAAATCTATAAAGCTAAATCTAATATATATAGTAACAGCCCCCCTCAAACTCCAGGTTGGTAAGCATCAACCAACTTGAGTTTGGAAACTAGATCACTGAAAAAACTAGGAGAATGAGCCTTGGTGAAAATATCAGCAGGTTGATCAATAGAAGAAATAGGAAGAAGATGAACAGTGCCACGTGTAACATGCTGTCGAATGAAATGACAATCAATCTCAATATGTTTGGTGCGCTCATGGAAGACATCATTGTGAGCAATCTGAATGGCACTCTGATTGTCACAATAGAGAGATGTGGCACCAGGGGAAGAAACACCCATATCAGCAAGGAGCCAACGAAACTATAAAAGTTCCTGAGTAGTGTCAGCAAGAGCACGGTATTCAGCTTCAATACTAGAGCGAGCAATGAGAGACTGTTTCTTACTGTACCAAGTAAGAAGAAAATCTCCTAAGAAGAAACAGAAACCCGTGGTGAAGCATCGATCAGTAGGATCCCCAGCCCATCAGCATCAGAAAAGGCACAAAGCTCGAGAGAAAAGTGAGTAGAGTAGTGGAGTCCATGGAACATAATGCCTTTAAGGTAGCGAAGTATGCGAAGTAGAGCAGTGTAATGCGGGGTACGGGAAACCGACATGTACTGACTAACAAGATAGACAACATAGGCAATGTCAGGATGAGTCACAGTGAGATAGACAAGACTACCAACCAGTTGGCAATAAAGAGTAGCATCAGAAAGAAGATCCCCGTCTAGAGGAGTGAGACGAGTCTGAGGATCAATGGGAGTAGAGGTGGTCTTGCAATCGGTAAGACCAGCATGTGCCAAAAGATCGGATGCATATTTGGCTTGTGACAAATAATATCTAGTGGAATCATGAGAGATTTTAAGCCCTAAGAAATAATTAAGAGTACCAAGGTCTTTCATCTCAAACTGTCGATTGAGAAATTGTTTGGCGCTAAGAATACTAGCCATATCATCACCGGTGATAATCATATCATCTACGTAAAGAAGAAGAAGAGTGGTGCCATGAGAAGTGGTCCGAACAAATAGAGCAGAGTCATAGGAGCTGGAGGTGAAGCCGAAGTCATGGATGGTGGAACTGAATTTTGTAAACCAAACTTATGGAGCTTGCTTGAGACCATAGAGAGTACGCTGTAGTTTGCAAACCTTATGAGCTGGATAAGCAAACCCAAGGAGAGGTTGCATGTAGACTTCCTCAAAAAGATCACCATTAAGGAAGGCATTTTTGACATCCATCTGAGAAAGATCCCAGTGGCCAGCAGCGGCAACAGCAAGTAAGCTACGCACAGAGGTAAACCAAGCAACTGGAGCAAAAGTTTCCTCATAATCAATGCCATACTCTTGGGTGAAGCCCTTTGCAACAAGACAAGCTTTGTAGCACTCAATAGAGCCATCAGAATGGGTCTTGATTTTGTATACCCATCTGCAGCCAATCACAGTCTTTCTAGGAGGAAGATCAGTAACATCCCAGGTATGAGTTTTGTCTAAAGCCTGTAATTCATCAGTCATAGCTTGCTGCCAAAGAGGATTAGTACAAGTCTTACAATAGGAGGTAGGTTCACAAGTAGAAAATGCAGTAGACCCGACAATATAATCACGAAGATGAACAGGTGGTTGAGTTACCTGATGTGGACGACCGGTGGGAGAAGGATTTGGTAGGGTGATAGAAAACTCAACGGGACCATCAGAGGGAGTAGTCGGGACAAGATCAAGTATAGGCAAAGGTGTCTCTAAAGAGAAGGAACCTGCATCAAAGGCATTAGAGAAGAGATCGATAGAAGGATTAGTAAACAGAATGGAAGTAGAAGATGATGATAAGTGGAACGAGGATAAGGATGAAAACATCTTATGCTCTCAGAAAACCAAATGACGAGAAACACAAAGATGTTTAGAGATATGATCCCAACAACGATAGCCTTTATATTCAATTTCATACCCAAGAAAGCAACAAAGACAAGAACAGGGTTCAAGTTTGGTATAATCATGAGGTTGGAGGAGAACAAAGCATGCAGACCCAAAAACCCAAAAATTTGTGTATGGAGGACTAGTGCCATGTAAACACGCATAAGGAGTTTGGTTATGGATAGTAGGAGTGGGAACACAATTGATAGTGTAGACAGCAATCAGAGCAGCTTCCCCCAAAAAATATTCAGGACACAAGGAAGAGATAAGAAGGGCTCAAATAGTGTCAAGAATATGCCTATACTTCCGTTTAGCACAGCCATTTTGTTGGGACGTGCCAGCATATGAACGATGAGACTGAGTACCGTGACGCTAAAGGAATGAGAGAAAGTCAAGATCTCGATATTCCATAGCACTATCAGATTGAAAATTTTTAATGATTTTAGAAAATTAGGTTTGGACCATGTTTACAAAATTGTAATAAAGTTGTTTGAGTTCTGATCGACTTTTCATGAGAAATAACCATGTAAAACATGAAAATTCATCAACAAAGACAACAAAGCAACTTGATCCCCTCATAGTGGTAGTAAGTGATGGTCCCCAAATATCATAATGTATAAGATCAAATGGTTCATGAGAAACAGATCAAATAATCTGAGGGTCCTGTACCAAACAACCATTAGTAGAAAATGTGACAGTTAGACCAAGCTCACATAATTAACTAATAGCAATAAGATTTTAAGTGAGAACATGAATAAGATAAACATTTGATATGGATAGATGAGAGGTAGAAACAGAACCAATATGACTTACAGACATAACAGAACCATCAGTAGTATGCATGGAAGGAATAGGAGGAGAGGAAGAAAAAGAAAAAAATAGGGTAGAACTAGAAGTCATATGATTGCAACAGGCTGAGTCAAAATACCAGGAAGATGTACCTGAAGTCACAGACAGAGCAGTAGAAGAAGTTGTACCAGAGGTGGTGAGAAACTGTTTGAACATGGTTTCAACATCAGTTTGGGAAAAGACAGGAGTAGCTGGATCTAAAGGCTCAGAAAATTCCTCAGAGGCAGTAGCAGCAGTAGCAGTGCGATGAGCAGGCAGAGATCTAGATTGATTCCTGGGACGTTGTGAACGACCTCGTGAGAAATTTCCACAAGTAGTAGATGAGTGGTCTGGATTGCGAAAACAATCTTGCTGCAGATATGTAACAACCCTCGCCACTATTTACTGATATACCTCTGATTACTGCTAAACTGTGGTTAAGCATGTTAAGTAACTGATCTGACTGAAATTCTGAACTGATTGATTGAGTGTATTAGTTTAAATGCAAATCTATCTGTTTGACTGCTAAATGATCTGTTCATGTTTTGTGTTTTAAACTGCAAATTGAAGATCTCATCGGCTGCCGAATCTGCAATTGATTAGTGTTTTATGCTAATTAGAATTTATATGATTTTATGGTAGATTTAATTTGAAATTGATTTGGAATGATTAAATTGGATTAAATAATGTTGAATTACATTAAATGAGTTTATTACCCTTTTGCCATTAGTGGACAATGCTAGGCCATTTATTTAGTCTTGATTTATATATGCTTGGCTTCACTCTTCATCACTTTTCCTAGACCATAACCGAGAGAGAGAGAGAAAGAGTTAGGAGAAAGCTTGATTTCATTTGAGAATTGCTTAGAGACTTAGAAGATTTGAAGAATTCATTGCATATTTGAGCTTCTAAACTTGAAATTTAGGGCCTAAAGTAGGAGAATCATCTTCTTGAACTTGAATTCTAGTTGTACCTTGCATGGTTAATGAGTCTTTAGTGATCTAAGTCTAGAATTGGTTCTAACATGTTGAATTAAGGCTTAAATCATGCATGCATGTACATGTTCTAGCATTTTGAGGTTATTTTCATGGAAATTGCTACATGCATGTCCATATCTTGATTATAGTTCACAAATTCATCATGTTTTTGGAAGTTTAGACTCATTTGATCATGTATTGGGAGCTTTGATTTCAATTGAATTCATGCATATTGCATGTATATCATGTTCTTGGAGTTTTGTTTGGAAATGGGTTCAATTGAACTACCTTTGGGCTTTGATTTTGCAAATTGATCTTTAAAACATGTCATATTATGAGTTTTAAAGTGTTTTCCATAAAATTAGCCCAAAAGGATCGAATTTGATGCTTTAAATGTTGAGTTTCATGCTTTAAGACAAATCTGGAAATTCCAGATTTTGGATCCACGCTCAAGCAGGGAACTCCACGCTCGAGCGTACACTCTGAGTACATTCATCCCGCTCGAGCGGGGAAAGTAACGCTTGAGCGTGAAATGCATGTATCCAGTACTTTGCATGTGTTTACAGTCCGCTCGAGCGAAGGAATGCACGCTCTAGCGAGGACTTGTGTCTCACGCTCGAGCGGGGGTCGAGCGCCCGTCGAGCGTGAATTTCATGCATCCAGTACTTTTGCAGTCCGCTCGAGCGACGAAAGTCACGCTCGAGCGTAGCTCTTTTGTCTGCATGTCTGCTCGAGCGGAGAAGCCACGCTCGAGCGGGACCCCTGTTTCAGCAAAAAATTGAAAAGTGTTTTAAAGTGCATCTTTGCATCCTCATTCCATCCTAGGCATTCCTAGGCCTAGTTTAAGGCATCTTAATGAGAATAATGCTATAGAACCACACCGAGTCAAGATAGGGACTAAGTTATTGTTTCGCAAACGTACAACTTAGTGTGTGTTCATCCTGTAACTGTGTAGGGTTGGCATCCGAGGACGCTCACTAGCCTATCTGTAGCCCAGAACTCTGTGAGTAACAATGTTGTAAAGATATATTCAATCATGAATATTTTTTGAATGACCAACTGTACTACTTTCTGAAATGATATTTCTTACTGAATGAATGTTTGTCCTATTTGCGAACTGTATTCGTGGCATCCATAGCAATTTACTGTTACTGTTACTGTACTGTTACTGCTACTGTTACAGAGATCTCTGTCGGTTCCCATGTTGGAACCACTACTGTTTACTGATATGATGGCCATCAACTGACTGTTCGGTCTATTAAGACCTACTGTACTGTTTTGCTATGGGATGTACCACATATGACTGCTATGACTGAATGACTGATATACTGTTATAACTGACTGTTTTAAATACTGAAAGGACATTCATTCTTAACCTCTTTACGCATATGTTATTCACTGGGTTTTAGCTCACTGTTTATATATATATATATAGGTGTCCAGGCACCGGACCAGAGCTAGGAGTATCGGGTTAACTCTTATTTTGTCAAGCCAACCATTGTGCCTCACTGCGAGGTTCCAAGTGCTGCCAAGCCAAGGCTGCTTTGGGGTGTCTTAGATTCCCCCTTTCTGTCTCTGTTTTGTATAGACTGTATGAGACTGGCACTGTACTGTTATGGTAGGGATTTGGTCCCTAACCTGAATGTCTGTATAAGTTGTATGTATATACTATTTTGGTTCTGAATATGAATATGTATAAAAAGTCTTTTTTTGCATACAAAACTGTCAGAGCTCATTGGACATCTTTTATTACTGTTTTGGCTTCTATCAGCCCCTGTACTCTGTATTACTGTTATTACTGTTAAGTAGGCCTTCGGTAATCACGGATTACTGGCCGATTACGGTGCTAAACCCATAGGGACGGGTTTGGGTCGTGACAGAGTGGTATCAGAGCGATATCAAACCACAAGTTATACTGTACACACGTATCCAAATGAGCTATAGGATGTCCTAGAAAAGTGAATAGGGCATTGCATGAACATTGAAAAAGTGTGTGTGTCCATGACATGAATATATGTGCTAATGTGTTAAGTATGCAACTGTCTATGTTTATAATTGCCATAATTGTCTATAGTGAAATGGCTAACGCAAGAAATGCTGATGAATCTGAATCATCTGAGGCCAGAATGGCAAGGCTAGAAAGAACAATTGAATTGCTAACTGAGGCCTTAAGGCAACAACAGAACTAACAGCCCCCACCTCTTCCGGTACAGCCGGAACCGAATATGAATGATGATATAATTGCTTTAACGTAGAAGTTTAGTAAAATAAAACCACCGTCATTCCAAGGAGGCCTCGAACCGCTAAAGGCCGAAGCATGGGTCCTAGAGACCGAGAAATTGTTTGAAGTCTTTCCGTGTTTTAAAGAACACAAAGTGCTACTGGCTACCTTCACCTTACAAGAAGAGGCCAGAAGGTGGTGGATGCTTGTCCGTGACACCAATACTACTATGACTTGGGCTCAGTTTAAGGGAGCCTTCTTTGAGAAATAATTTCCACAGTGTGTCAGGGACTGAAAAGTGACTGAATTTGAACAACTGAAACAAGGCACTATGTCCGTAGTTGAGTACGAATCGAAATTCACTGAACTCGCCAGATATGCACCACACATGGTGGATACCGATTACAAAAAGGCCAGGAAGTTTGAAGGCGGCCTTAATGTTGAAATCTTTGACAGAATCAATGTTCTGAAACTACTGAAATATGTAGATGTTCTTGACCAAGCAATAATGGCTGAGTCGAACATCGAGGCACTGAAACAGACTAAAACACTAGCGACCGAGTGGCGTGATAAGAGACGAGGCTTCAAGTTTAAGAAAGGCCGGAACAGGTCATTGAATAAAAAGTAAAATACAGGGTCAACAACCAATTCCAGTCAGGGAAGTGGTTCCATACCGCCCTGTTCTGAATGTGGTAAGAAACATAAAGGGGTTTGCTATAAAATATCTGGTGCTTGTTACAGGTGTGGCAAGGTGGGCCACATGGTCAAAGATTGCTCTTCTGTTCCTCAGGACAATAGTAAAGCTGCAGCCAGTGCCGCAGCATCAACTGTTGCACCAAAACCTAATCCCAAAGCTACTGGAAAAGAGCCTATGAGGCAAGGCCGAGTATTCGCACTCGTACTGGGAGATGTACAGAATACCGAGACCGTTGTGTCAGGTATACTCTCAATTTGTACTCAAAATGCTTATGTTCTGATTGATTCGGGGTCTACACATTCATATGTATCGGCATGCTTTTTCGCAAAAATTAAATAGACCACTAGAACTTATAAACTATCTGTTAGCTGTATCTTCACCTGTTGGAGATCTATGACTTGTGCTTATATGTACCCTGCATATGAAATTATTGTTGGGGATGTTCATTTGTATATTGATTTACTGCCTCTGAATATTGATCACTTTGATGTGATATTGGGAATGGACTGGTTAACAAAATATCATGCTACCATAGACTGTGTAACAAAACAAGTTGTTTTCCATCCACCTAGACTGCCTGAATTTGTGTTTAACGTAGGAATGGCAACGGGGCGGGGCGGGGCCGGGGATCGCACTCCCCGTCCCCGATCCCCGATGGTAGAATTTTCCCCGGCCCCGGCCCCGATCCCCGACGGGGAACCTATCACTGCCCCCCACCCCCCCGCCCCCAACGGGGATCGGGTTTCCCCGACCCCGAGCATTCCCCGGCTAAAAAATAAAAAATAAAAAAAATTCAGAAAATAAAACTCATCAACAACAACAACATTATCTAAAAACAGATCTGAAACAACATCATCCGAAAATACACCAACATCAACAACATCATCCGAAAATACAACATCAACATCAGAAAATAGAAAAAAAGATCTGAAAAAAAAATAAAAAATTGTGAATCAGATCTGGACAGATCTGGACAGATCTAAAACAGATCTGAAAAAAAAAAGGAAAAAAGATCTCATCTGTGGTGGTCGGTCGAGGCTCGTCGAGAGAGAGAGAGTGGATGAGAGTTGCGATGTGGTGGTGCGAGGCTCGGCGGTGGTGGTGCGAGGTTCGGCGGTGGTGGCGCGAGGCTCGGCGTGGTGGTGCGAGGCTCGGCGGTGGTGGTGCGAGGCTCGGCGGTGGAGGTGCGAGGCTCGGCGTGGTGGTGCGAGGCTCGGCGGTGGCGGTGCGAGGCTGGCGGTGGTGGTGGATCTGAGAGAGAGAAAACTCAGTGAGGTAGAGAGATGAGAGACGGGTAGAGAGAAGAGAAGAAATGAGAGCTGAGAGAGGAGTGACCTGGTTTATAAATATATATATATATGTAAGGGTAAAATCGTAATTTAACATCGGGGATAAAACCGGGGATCGGGGACGGGGATCGGGGCCGGGGGTCGGGGCGGGTCCGGGGCTGAAATCTGTATCCCCGTCCCCGGCCCGTATATCATCGGGGATGAAATTTTAAATACCGTCCCCGTCCCCACGGGGATATTTTTCGGGAATCACTACTCAATTCGGGGTCGGGGGGTCGGGTCCCCGTCGGGCCGGGTCCCCATTGCCATCTCTAGTTTAACGGAGTTGGAGTAGTACCTCCCCCGTATCTGATTTCATCCGTGAAAGCTTTTAAGCTGATTAAAAAGGGGTGTAAAGGGTATCTGTGTTGTGTATTGACTGTACATGCTGATGCTAAAACTGATGTGAACAGCATTCCTATAGTTAGAGAATTCCCAGATGTTTTTCCAGATGATTTGCCAGGGGATTTGATTGATAGGGAGATTGAGTTCACCATTGATGTGATTCCGGGTACACAGCCAGTATCTAATACAGAATGGCACCTACCGAACTGAAAGAATTGAAAATTCAACTGCAGGAACTGTTAGATAAGAAGTTCATCAGGCCCAGTACTTCACCGTGGGGCGCTCCAGTTTTGTTTGTGAAAAGAAAGACGGCTCATTGAGACTCTACATTGAACTACCGTGAACTGAACAAGGTAACAGTGAAAAACAAATATCCATTACCTCAAATTGATGATTTGTTTGACCAGTTACAGGGTGCCCAGGTTTTCTCTAAAATTGACCTTAGATCCGGATACCAACAGTTGAAAGTCAAACCAGAGGACATTGAAAAGACTGTCTTTCAAACGAGGTATGGACATTACGAATTCCTTGTTATGCCTTTCAGAGTTACTAATGCACCTGCTGCATTTATGGACCTTATGAGCAGAATTTTCAAACCATACCTTGATGAATTTGTAGTTGTTTTCATAGATGACATTTTAATTTATTCCAAAAGCACGGAAGAACATGAACATCATTTGAGAACTGCCCTACAGACCCCTAAGAGAACAGAAACTGTATGCTAAATTGACAAAATGTGAATTTTGGCTTGACATTGTTATGTTTTTGGGACATGTAATCAGTAAGGATGGAATTTCAGTTGATCCGCAGAAAATTGAAACAGTAGTGAATTGGCTTAGACCGACAAATGTTACCGAAGTCCGAAGTTTTCTAGGCTTAGTCGGGTATTACAGAAGGTTTGTCAAAGACTTCTCCAAAATTGCCCTACCACTGACTCAATTGACTCAAAAGGAGATATCATTTGACTGGACCGATCAGAGAGAATCAGCCTTTCAGGAGTTAAAGACTCGACTTGTGACTGCACCGATTCTTACCCTACCCTCAGGTATGGATGGTTATACTATATTTAGTGATGCTTCTTACAAGGGTTTGGGATGTGTCTTAATGCAGAATGGTAAAGTTATTGCATATGCTTCCCGACAACTGAGACCGCACGAAAAGAACTACGCGACCCATGATTTAGAACTTGCCGCAGTGGTATTTGCATTGAAAATCTGGCATCACTACCTTTATGGGGCAACATGTGAGGTGTATACGGACCACAAGAGTTTGAAATACTTCTTCACACAGAAAGATTGAACATGAGGCAGCGGAGATGGTTAGAACTGATAAAAGATTATGACTTACAAATTTTGTACCATCCAGGAAAAGCTAACACCGTTGCCGATGCACTGAGTCGGAAGTCGATTGTAAATTTAGCCTGTTTACTCACCGGGCAGAAAGAATTGCTATGTGACCTTGAAAAATTTGTTGAAATTGTTTTGCGTGAACAAGGTGGAACCTTAGCCGCTATTTCTGCTCAACCGGCACTGATTGAGGAAATTAAAGAGAAACAGTAACAGGATGACTTTTTGAAAAAGATCATTGATGAATGATAATCTAAACTGAGGCCGGATTTCAAATTTGAGAACAATGTGTTGAAATTCCAGGGAAGGTTATTGTGTACTGAGTGATTCTGAACTGAAAAGAAGAATTCTGCAAGAGGGGCCACAATTCAAAATTGTCTATCCATCCAAGAAATACGAAAATGTACCAAGACTTGAAACTGAATTTCTGGTGGGCTGGGAATGAAGAAAGAGATTGCTGACTTTGTATCGAAATGTCTTTTTTGCCAACAAGTCAAAACTGAACATCAACGACCCACAGGCTTACTGCAACCCTTACCGATACCGGAGTGGAAATGGGAACATATCACTATGGATTTTATTGTTGGTTTACCTCGCTCCAGTAAAGGTATGGACTCAATTTGGGTTATTGTTGATAGACTGACTAAATCTGCTCGCTTCTTACCTGTCAAAACAATTTATAATGCGGACAAATTGGCTATACTCTATATCGATGAGATTGTTAGATTGCATGGAGTGCCTGTGTCCATTGTTTTTGATAGGGACTCGAAGTTTACATTGAGATTCTGGCAAAGCCTACATACAGCATTGGATACTGAACTGAGACTGAGTAGTGCATACCATCCTCAGACAGATGGCCAGTCAAAAAGAACCATCCAGACTCTGGAGGATTTACTGAGAATGTGTGTCCTTGATTTTCAGGGAAATTGGGAAAGCCACTTACCGTTGGCTGAATTCGCCTACAACAACAGTTTTCATTCAAGCATTGGTATGGCGCCTTTCGAGGCTTTGTATGGCAGAAAATGCCGATCTCCGATTTGCTGGGCAGAAGTTGGAGATGGGCCTTTGCTTGGGCCCAAGATTGTACAGGAGACTACTGAAAAAGTGAAACTGATTCAACAGAGATTGAAAACCGCACAAAGCCGACAGCAAAGGTATGCGGATGTCCGAAGGCGAGACAGAGAATATGAAATAGGTGATCATGTGTTTGTTAAAGTGACACCGATGAAAGGCCAGACTCGTTTTGGAGTCAAAGGTAAGCTAGCACCGAGATATGTCGGGTCGTATGAGATTATTGAAAAGATTAATCCGGTGGCGTATCAAGTAGCGCTTCCTCCTGAAATAGAGCATATGCATAATGTCTTCCATATTTCAATGTTGAGAGATTATCTTCGGGATCCCTTCCATGTTATTGAGCCAACCCGTGCAGTGCTAAGTTATGACTACACTTATGAAGAACGGCCTATTCAGATTGTAAACAAACGGATCAAGAAGTTGAGAAACAAAGAGATTCCGTTAGTGAAAGTTGATTGGCAAAACCATGGTGGCGTATATGCCACTTGGGAAAGGGAAGATGATATGATTAAGAGATAACCTGAACTGTTCCCTCTGGATCTAGTATTCTTCCAAAATGAAGGTAATTCGAGTTTGGAGGACCAAACTCTTTGTAAGGAGGGGAGACTGTGACAACCCTCGCCACTGTTTACTGATATACCTCTGATTACTGCTAAACTGTGGTTAAGCATGTTAAGTAACTGATCTGACTAAAATTCGGAACTGATTGATTGAGTGTATTAGTTTAAATGCAAATCTATCTGTTTGACTGCTAAATGATCTGTTCATGTTTTGTGTTTTAAACTGCAAATTGAAGGCCTCATCGGCGGCCGAATCTGAAATTGATTAGTGTTTTATGCTAATTAGAATTTATATGATTTTATGGTAGATTTAATTTGAAATTGATTTGGAATGATTAAATTGGATTAAATAATGTTGAATTACATTAAATGAGTTTATTACCCTTTTGCCATTAGTAGACAATGCTAGGCCATTTATTTAGTCTTGATTTATATATGCTTGGCTTCACTCTTCATCACTTTTCCTAGACCATAACCGAGAGAGAGAGAGAGAGAGAGAGAGAGAGAGAGAGAGAGAGAGAGAGTTAGGAGAAAGCTTGATTTCATTTGTGAATTGCTTGGAGACTTAGAAGATTTGAAGAATTCATTGCATATTTGAGCTTCTAGACTTGAAATTGAGGGCCTAAGGTAGGAGAATCATCTTCTTGGACTTGAATTCTAGTTGTACCTTGCATGGTTAATGAGTCTTTAGTGATCTAAGTCTAGAATTAGTTCTAACATGTTGAATTAAGGCTTAAATCATGCATGCATGTACATGTTCTAGCATTTTGAGGTTATTTTCATGGAAATTGCTACATGCATGTCCATATCTTGATTATAGTTCATGAATTCATCATGTTTTTGGAAGTTTAGACTCATTTGATCATGTATTGGGAGCTTTGATTTCAATTGAATTCATGCATGTTGTATGTACATCATGTTCTTAAAGTTTGTTTGGAAATGGGTTCAATTAAACTACCTTTGGGCTTCGATTTTGAAAATTGATCTTTAAAACATGTCATATTATGAGTTTTAAAGTGTTTTCCAGAAAATTAGCCCAAAAGGATCGAATTTGATGCTTTAAATGTTGAGTTTCATGCTTTGAGACAAATTTGGAAATTCCAAATTTTGGATCCACGCTTGAGCGAGGAACTCCACGCTCGAGCGTACGCTCTGAGTACATGCATCCCGCTCGAGCGGGGAAAGTAACGCTCGAGCGTGAAATGCGTGTATCCAATACTTTGCATGTGTTTACAGTCCGCTCGAGCGAGGGAATGCACGCTCGAGCGAGGACTTGTGTCTCACGCTCAAGCGGGGGTCGAGTGCCCGTCGAGCGTGAATTTCATGCATCCAGTACTTTTGCAGTCCGCTCGAGCGAGGAAAGTCACGCTCGAGCGTAGCTCTTTTGTCTGCATATCCGCTCGAACGGAACCCCTGTTTCAGCAAAAATTTGAAAAGTGTTTTAAAGTGTATCTTTACATCTTCATTCCATCCTAGGCATTCCTAAACCTAGTTTAAGGCATCTTAATGAGGATAATGCTATAGAACCACACCGACTCAAGATAGGGACTAAGTTATTGTTTCCCAAACGTGCAATTTAGTGTGTGTTCATCCTGTAACTGTGTAGGGTTGACATCCGAGGACGTTCACTAGCCCATCTGTGGCCCAGAACTCTGTGAGTAACAATGTTGTAAAGATATATTCAATCATGAATATTTTTTGAATAACCAACTGTACTGCTTTTTGAAATGATATTTCTTACTGAATGAATGTTTGTCCTATTTGCGAACTGTATTCGTGGCATCCATAGCAATTTACTGTTACTGTACTGTTACTGCTATTGTTACAGAGATCTCTGTCGGTTCCCATGTTGGAACCACTACTGTTTACTGATATGATGGCCACCAACTGACTGTTCGATCTGTTAAGACCTACTGTACTGTTTTGCTATGGGATGTACCACATATGACTGCTATGACTGAATGGCTGATATACTATTATAACTGACTGTTTTAAATACTGAAAGGACATTCATTCTTAACCTCTTTACGCATATATTATTTACTGAGCTTTAGCTCACTGTTTATATATATATATAGGTGTCCAGGCACCGGACCAGAGCTAGGAGTGTCGGGTTAACTCTTATTTTGTCAAGCCAACCATTGTGCCTCACTGCGAGGTTCCAAGTGCTGCCAAGCCAAGGCTGCTTTGGGGTGTCTTAGATTTCCCATTTCTGTCTCTGTTTTGTATAGACTGTATGAGACTGGCACTGTACTGTTATGGTAGGGATTTGGTCCCTAACCTGAATGTCTGTATAAGTTGTATGTATATACTGTTTTGGTTCTGAATATGAATATGTATAAAAAGTCTTTTTTTGCATACAGACTGTCACAGCTCATTGGACATCTTTTATTACTGTTTTGGCTTTCGCCAGCTCCTGTACTCTGTATTACTGTTATTACTGTTAAGCAGGCCTTCGGTAATCACGGATTACTGGCCGGTTACGGTGCTAAACCCATAGGGGCGGGTTTGGGTCGTGACAAAATGACCAGGACTAATCTTGCTACAGTACCGACAGGATCTGACTGGGCAATGAAGCAGAAAATGAGTAGAAGGAAGGCCCCGATTCTGACAATAATTACAAGATGTGGGCCGCTAGGTGGTTGGTGCAGAAGAACTCAGTGATTGGGGAGTGACAAGAACTGTATCCATATAATGAGTCTTCAGAGGGCCAAGATGAGTCTCTTCAGATAATAACTCAGAAATTACATGCTCAAGAGTGGGCAATGGAGTGCGATGAAGCAGAGATACACGCACAAGCTCAAACTGGGTAATGAGAGCCATGAAAAACTGAACCAATCATTGGTGATTACGATACTGAGTGAATAAAGTAGCATCTTCAATATGAGGCTAGGTAGGTGTAGAGAGAGCGAGCTGGTACCAGACAGAATATATGTGAGAGAGGAAATCAGTAACAGACTGATCAGGCTCTTGACGTAGGCAATGAAGTTGACTTTGAAGCTGATACTAATAAGCAAGACCAGTAGTCTGATAACGTTTTGTTAAAATATCCCAAATGTCTTTGGCAGGAGCAGTCACGAAGTCAAGTTGAAAACAACCAAATTGTAAACTGATTGAGGTAACAGAAGTATTTCGAAACCAAGTGATGATCTGGTAATTCTTACTGTCCCAATCCTCTAAACGGTCTGCATATGTGGTAGTTGTTTCATGAACCTTTTTTACGGATTGAACCACATCCCCAGTGATAATGCGCCAAAGTTGCTTCCCTTTCAGAAAACCAAACATGGCTTGGGCCCACAACACATAGTTAGAGCCGTCAAGGATAATAGAGATTGGATAAGAAGCATCATGACGATCCATAACAGTGGCTTGGTGAAGTAAAATAGAGAAAAACAGTGCTATAGGAGCAAACATCAGTAAAACAAAGCGTACCAGTGAGTCCGAAAGGTCAAAAATAGCTAAGAAAGAGGTCTGGTTGTGCAAAGATGACGTCAGCAGGTGCGCGGCTCACGTTAGCAGGAGAGTATGCAGCGCACGATAGCAGCAGAGGGCTCAGCAGATGCACGGCGCACGTTAGCAAGAGGATACGCAGTATACGATAGCAGAAGGTGTGTAGCGTACTGTAGTGCTGACGCGCTTAGGTCTGACGTCAGCGATGACAGAAGCGGAGGGACGCGCGCATAACGGACGCATGGTGTGTGATCATAGGGCAACCGGCGCATGGTAGTGCGTGTAGATGCTAGTGGCGTCGTGAATGACACGCCGAACAATAAGTGGCACGTGAGAGTGTGTCTAAGCTTTGTTGGGAGCGTGGTTTGTGGCTTTGGAATCGTCTGGAAGAGACGAATATTATGGTGTCGCAGGTTTGTGATTACGACCACTGGAATCGTCTGAAAAGAACGATGAAGTAGTGCTAGAATGAAGATAACAAAGTATATGGGTGATGAAATGAATGTTGTAGTGCCACTGTATACGGGACCAAGCGAAAAAAAAAAAAAAAAAAAGCTATAAGTGTAAAACCTAGTGCTCTGATACCATGTTAGAATGGTTGAGAGAGAGAAAAAAATAATATATATTGTATTGAATGAATGGAATACAATAGGAGAGCATGTATTTATAGGCATAAACCTAGATAAGTATAGAGAGAGATAGAGATAAACTATATGTACAATACAAGGAGATAAGTATAAATCTATAAAGCTAAATCTAATATATACAGTAACAAAGAATTCAGAAAATCAACTCACTTGAACTACACCACCGTGTCTGAAAAAATATTTAAATTAGTTTAAATGAGTCGTGCTAATGTTTAATCCTTATATTGTTTTTTTCTTTTTATTTGATCTTCATGTTTAATGTGTGCAATTCTGTTATTTTATGTTTGAATATTAAATTTATCTGGAGATGTAAAAAGGAATAGAAAATATCATTATTGATCAATTCTATAATTATGAGCAATTTTTAAAAAAATAAAAAGAAATTATGCACACATTTGTATACTATAGAACTAGCGGCAACCCATGCTATGCACGGGAATGTATAATTTAAATAATTTATTATACTTATTTTTGTATTATAAAATAAAAAATTCTTATAAATTTAAAATATAATAGAGAGTTATGACTAACAAATATTTTGAATATGATAACTATCTAATACCTAAGTTCATACATTCATTTTTTCCATAAATTTATCATTTGGAACATTGATTATAAAATTATCTTAGTCCAAGTAAGTCATTTAGCAGCATGAACTATATTTCTATCAAACATTATTCTAGCTTTAAAAAGGAATAATGTAAAAATGGGTACTATTACAAATAATATAAAAATGTAAAAACGAATACTACTACAAATAATGTGAAAATGTTCAAAGGCCCCTTTAAAGAAAAAAATAAAAATGCCCCCACTACATATACATATAGGTATACAGAGAGAATAAAATTCATCAAAACCGTAATTAAAATCCCACAACGACCTAACCAATTGTAACGTTGTTGATGGTTGAATGTAACTCGAATCTTAAACACAGAGTTTGAACAAAGCTTTATACCCAATATGCAAACACTAACAAACTCGACGGTATGTTAAAATATATAGCTGAAGTGTGAAGCATTTGAAAAATAAGATAGAAATGAATTTGAAGATAATTATTAGATTAGGGATTAAAATAAATTTTTTTTAAAAAAAGGGATCATACAAAAAATATAATAAAAATAAAGTTGGAGATAATGATAGGATTGGGCATAAAAAAAAAAAAATTAAAAAGGAAGAAATAAGAAATAAAGAAAAATGAAAATACTGGAGAAGATTAAGCAAAATAAAAAATCAATAAAAAGAGATAAGGAGTCTTAGATAATAAAAAAAATTTAAAAGTTAAAAATTTAAAATAAAAACAATAGTAGGAGAAAAAAAATATTTTTTATTGGAGAAAAATAAGGATGACAAATTAAAAACATAACTTTGAGAGAGCAACATGTAGGAAATAGAATCTTAACTCTGCTTAAGAATTGAGTATTGAGACTTCGAAAATTTTAAAGAACACACTGTATTTGCTTATATATATAGTATAGATATATACATAGGTAAAAAGATAGATATCAAATCTAATTTGAAAAGTAAAGATAAAAGTAAAATAAACATCCTACAAAAAAATAAGAGAGAGATGTGGGAATTCGGTTGTTGATAATCAAAATTTTCAAAAGATAAAATATTTATGAGAGATTACATATGAGTAAAAGATAATTTAATTTTGTTTGTTATATCAAAATAAAGGCATATATATATTTTCTTGAATAGTAGCAAAATAAATTTACTTTTTTAATAAAGTTGTAATAGAATAAAATATATTTAATTTTTAAATTGCATGCTTGATGATGATTTTTTCAAAAAGATAAAAAACATTGATAGAAAATTTTAAAATTGATGGTAGTCAATTGTTATTATTATAGCCATAAAAAAGAATTTTGGATAAAATCATGGATAGGCAATAAAAAATCAACATTTAGCATTAAATTTTGTAAAAATTAAAAAAAAATGGAAAATTCAGAAAAAAAGTATTGGAATTCCTTGAATCATATAATTAGACATTTTAGTTAATTTTAAAATTTAAATGTTAAATCCAGTAAGATTATGCCATGTGTGTTAATTCAAAATTTAGATAATACACTAATAGATTTGAATCTTTTTTTTTTAAATATTGTAAAAAAAAAATTAAAAATTTTAAATTAGATATGTTTAGATAGAATTTAAAGATTTTAAAATTTTAAAATTAAACATTGTTAGATGTACCTATCACTTTAAGCCAAATATATTTTTTAATTTTAAAATTTTCAAAATTGTGTTTAAGGTTTTGAAGCTGTCTTATGTGTGTGTATTTAATTGGGTGTATATTGGTTGCAGATGATTTGAAGAACTCTCATTTGAGAGAGCTTGAAGGAGCAAATGTGAGATTAACTCTATGCATAGCTGATCTTATTGATTTCGAGAGTTTACCCGAAACCATTAATGGGTGTGATGGTGTGATAGATATGAGATAAAATTAAAAAATAAATAAATAAATTTCAATATTTGATGAGTTTCAAATCTAATTAAATTGAAGAACAAACACCAATCACAAATTTAAAAAAAAAAAAAAAAAAAAAAAAAAGGCAAGCCCAAATCATGCAAAATGTAATAATGAAGAAAATGAAAAGATATGTAAATGAATTGAAAAATATTAGAAAAAAATATACACACAAAAGTAATAGACATTGGAAAAATACATATAAAGTAGGAAATAATATTAGGAGCATAAAAATGGAGAAAATGAAAAGATGTGTAGATGAACTGAAAAATATTAGAAAAAAATATATGCAAACAAAGTAACAAACACTAAAAAAATACATATAAAGCAACAAATAATATTACACTGACCTTGTAATGATTTTCACAGATCATCAAATTTGCAAAATATAACAATTGAGAAGATGAGTTATTTTGAGAAAAGATAAGTAGATGAGAGAATGATTGAATGTAATAATGGAGAAGATGAAAAGATGTGTAGATAAACTGAAAAATATTGGCAATATATATACATACAAAAGTAATAAACACTGAAAAAATAAATATAAAGTAAGAAATAATATTAGGAGCATAAAAATGGAGAAAATGAAAAGATGTGTACATAAACTGAAAAATATTGAGAAAAAAACATATATACACACAAAGTAACAAATACTAAAAAAATACATATAAAATAAGAAATAATATTACATTGACCTTAAAATGTAACAATGGAGAAGATGAGTTATTATGAGAAGTAAAAGATGGATAAATGAGAGAATGATTGAGTTTGATTGGAATAAACTACATAGAGAAACGTGTGTGTGGAAGTTGTAGGAGTTGTTGGGGGGGTTTTCAATTGAGATTGAGAGTGAGATAAATATTATTGTGGGTGATGGATATGGATGAATATTTTATTATTTTGGAATAAATATTATTGTTGGTGATGGATATGGATGAATATTTTAGTTTTTTAAATATTTTATAGAGAGAGAGAGAGTGAGAAGGCTTGAAGAGTGGGAAGGGAGGTGAAAGAAAGTACCGTTTAATATTTTTTTTTCCTTTCAAAATTATAAGAAATTAGGATTTAAGTTTTGGAGCTTTTTGACTTAACAACTACATTTGGAAGATGTGTAGATAAATTGAAAAATATTGAGAAAAAGAAATATATATACACAAAGTAACAAACACTAAAAAAATATATATAAAATAAGAAATAATATTGTACTGACCTTAAAATGTAACAATGGAGAAGATGAGTTATTTTGAGAAATAAAATATGGGTAGATGAGAGAATGATTGAATTTTATTGGAATAAACTGAATAGAGAAACGTGTGTGTGGAAGTTGTGGGAGTTGTGGGGTGTTTTTTTTTTTCAATTGAGATTGGGAGTGAGATAGATATTATTGTGGGTGATGGATATAGATGAATATTTTATTATTTTGGGATAAATATTATTGTTGTTGATGGATATGGATGAATATTTTAGTTTTTTATATTTTTATATAGAGAGAGAGAGTGAGAAGGCTTTGAAGAATGGGAAGGGAGGTGAAAGAAAGTGCCATGTAATATTTTTTTTTTTCTTCAAAATTATGAGAAATTAGGATTCAAGTTTTGGAGCCTTTTGACTTAACAACTACATTTGCTTATATATATAGTATAGATTTACGATTAAATTAAAATTGGACAAAATGATGACAATCATAATATTTATACAGAATTTCATATCAAAATTATGACTTTCTAAAATATAATTCACATTAATAAACATTTATTTATAAGATGATGTGATCTAAGACAACCACGTCGGATAATTCTATTTACACCCTTTTAATATCTTTACAATTCTGAA
>CM069913.1:37547968-37621968 GCA_036172215.1 Camellia granthamiana
AATTTTGGAAATGGTAGAATATATAAAAAAAAAAGAGAAAACTGTTGCAAACGTTTAGGTGCTGTTTGGTAACACTTACGTTTTCAGTTTTCTGTTTATATTTACAAAAATTAAAAAAACTCAAATAAAAACTTGTTTGGTAAAATTTTTGATTTATAAATCAGTGGTCTCAGTTTATAAATTTGGCCAAAAAATGAAAACACAAAAAAATGTGTTTCCATTTTGAGTTTTCAGTTTTTTTTTTTTTTTTTTACCACCCAACACTAGCCACCACCCGCCACCATTTTCCACCACCGTCTTCCGCCACCACCACTCACCCTCCACCACCACCTGCCACCACCACTCACCACCCACCTGCCACCACCACACCCACCACCCGCCACCCACCACCTACTTGCCGCCACCACCCACCTGCCACCTACTTGCCGCCACCACCTACCTGCCACCCACTTGCCACCACCACCCACCTGCCATCCACCCGCCACCACCCGCCACCCCCCCACTACCATCCACCGCCCGCCACCTACTTGCCGCCACCACTTACCACCCACCTGCCACCAATATCCACCCGTCTGCCACCCACCACCACTAGCCACCAGCCACCTGCCACCCACCCGTCACCACCACGCACCCCCGCCACCCATCTGCCACCACCACCCACCACCCACCACCACCACCACCACCACTCACCTCGCTACCACCTACCACCCGCCACCGTCATCCACCCCACTCATCACCACCACCACCACCACCACCACCACATCACCCGCCACCCACTCGCTACCACCCCACCACCCGCCACCGTTACCCACCCACCCCACCCACCACCCACCCGCCACCACCCACCACCACCTGCCATCACCACCCACCACCGGCCACCACCACCACCACCACACCCACCACTACCCGCCATCCACCTGCCGACCAACCACCCACCACCCCGCCACCACCACCACCACACCACCACCACCACCCACTCGCTACCACCCACCCCGCCACCCACCGTCACCACTTTCCACCATCGTCTTCCGCCGCCACTTACCACCACTTGTCATTTCTTACTCTTTTTTTTATATTTTAAAATTTTTTTAAACATTTTGTCAATTACCAAACGCGTTTGTAGTTTATATTTTTCTAAAATTAAACAAAAATTAAACAAAAACCAGTTTATAAAATTTTTGTAAATATAAACTGAAAACGTAAACGTTACCAAACACACCCTTAACATCAGAAACGTTGAAAACATATTGTTCATAATATAAAGGGCAGAATCGTAATTTCCTACAAAAGGTAAGGGTATTTTCGACATTTTGCATTGACTTGACAGTTTTAATAAATATTAAACCAAAAATCCAAAAAGTCAACTCTTTACCAACTTCTCAAACCACATCCAAAAAAGCCAAAAAACTTGTTGAAAAGCCAAAAGTCAACTTTTTACCAACTTCTCATATATGTTCTTCTGCGGTTGGATCCACCGCCGACTGATTATAAAAACATAAACAGTAGAGACCCAATTCCCTAAACAACTGTTATTCATTTTGCCGATGAATGCTTTTCAATGGGTCAGTCGACGGTTACTGTGAAGAGTTTAGGACAAGGGCAAGAAGGGGGAGGAAGAATTGGTAGTTGGAGACGTCTATGCTTTCGAAGGTTTGATGGGTTCACGGAAAGTTAGACGGAGTCTTTTTGCTCTTTAATTATAGACAGATGGCAGCCCTTGAAGAGTGGGACAGGGTGTTGGGACAGAAGATCCCACCCCGTTGTTCTGTGAAGTTTCTTTGCATATGTTATCCAATTTCACCACCCCCCAAAAAAACAAAAGATGGAAGATAGTAGGTGCTTTCCTATATTCTAATGTTTGTGTCCATAAATAATAGGAAATACTATGATATATGCACCTTATATAGTCATAATTAAAAAAATTTGTCATAATCAAATATAATATGAGCTATAATTAAAAAATTTATAAGTCATAACCAAAATAATGTTATAATTAAAGAAAAAATTAATTATAATTAAAAAAGAAAATAATATAACTAAAGGTGCATATGGTATATCCCTTTTAAATGAGTGTATAACTAAGATTGTAAGGAGTACCAATTTTTATAATCACATGAAACAGTCTGTATTTTAAGTAAATCACAAAAAATTTATATATAAGTTACTTTTTAATTATTTTAGCTTTTGGTCGCTGGTAGGCATACACGGTAAATTTAACCGTGTTATGTATCATTATATATGTTCTGTGAAGTTTCTTTGCATATGCTATCGATTTCCCCCCCCCGCCCCCCCCCCCCCTCCCCCCCCCCAACAAAAAAAAAGACAAAAAAATGGAAGATAGTAGGTGCTTTCCCATATTCTACTGTTTGGGTCTATAAATAATACAGACTTCCTACACATTTCTATATTCACAGCTCTTTTGTTTTGCCATTCACAGCTCTTTTTGTTTTGCATTGCTCATATATTCATATTCATTGTCATAGAGAGGTAGAGGGAATGGAACAGAGGCTTCACGAAGCAGCAATAAAAGGCAATGTCACATTATTACATCAAATACTCAGAGAAGATCCACTAGTTCTCGATAGAGTGAACTTTGGTGGGTTCGGTTGGAGTCCTTTGCATGTAGCTGCATTGCGCGGGCATGCAGAATTTGTGAGGGCAGTTCTGGGTCGAAATCCAGATCTTGCTGACATTCTGGACTCTTCACAACGCTCACCCCTTCACCTAGCATCGGTAAAGGGGCACGTTAATGTTGTTCAAGTGTTGACATCGATAGATCCTGACATGTGCTTAGCTCGTGACAAAGATGGTAAAAACCCCCTTCATCTTGCGGTCATGAAGGGCAAGGTCGATGTGTTGAAAGCGTTAGTTCAAGCCAATTCCCAAGCAGCTGAGATCGTGATGGACGGAGGTGAGACCATCTTACATTTATGTGTGATGCGCGGCCAATTAGATTGTCTGGAAGAACTTTTGAATACCATTAAAAATAAAGAGTTTGTGAATGCTAAAGATGAAAGAGGCAACACCATATTACATCTAGCTGTGGCGAATAAACAAATCGAGGTATGGCCATGATCATTTTTTTTTTTTTTTTCATTAACCAAAAAATGATTTTGCCAAAGTTGCAACTAACTAACATATTACATGAAGTAATTAATTAAATTTTTTTTTTTTTTTTGTGTGTGTGTGTGTGTATGGGCAGGCGTTAGACTACTTGCTTACTAATGCAACACTAGATGTAAACATAAAAAATGCTAGCAAGTACACAGCATTGGACATTCTAGAACAAATCAAAAAGGATGTGAAAAATTCAGATGATATTAAAAATAAACTTCGAAAAGCCGGAGCCATGAGCGGCAAGGATGTTGGACAGTCTGAGTGGTTGGCAAAGAAAAAGGAGACAATAATGTTGGTGGCAACGCTCATTGCAACAATAGCTTTCCAAGCTGGGATGAGTCCTCCAGGTGGTGTTTGGCAAGACAATTCAGACGGACACAGAGCTGGAGAAGCTGTAATGGCTTATAATTATCCACATTCATACCCATATTTTATTCGTGCTAGCACAGTAGGATTTGTTACATCTCTAAGCACAATCTTGTTGCTCGTAAGTGGATTGCCATTCAAGAGAAGGATTTTCATGTGGATCCTAGTCGCGATCATGTGGTTGACCATTACATCAATGGCAGTAACATATGCAATTTCTATTGTTGTGATCACACCAAAAATTGACAGAGAACCACTCAGTCATACAATTGCAGTTGCAATTATCGTGTGGTGTGGTGTAATGGCAATTCTATTCTTACTGCACACAGTTCGGTTAGTGAAAAAGATAGTTGGCGAGGAATGGAGTAGACATTTAGTCACCAAGAGAATTCAGAACCTTCCTAGTCAGCAATTGCCTAGGTGAGGTTTTCTCGTGGGTCTCACCTTATTTCCTCATTCGCTCAAAAGAAAAAAAAAAAAAACTCGCATGAACTACATCAGGGTGTCTGAAAAAATATTTAAGTTGGTTTAAGGGAGTTGTGCTAATATTTGATCCTTATGTTGTTTTTAACTTTGTATTTGATCTTTATGTTTAATGTGTGCAATTATGTTATCTTCTTTTGGATAGTAAATTTATCTTGAGATGTAAAAATGAATTTTTTCTTAAATTTATTATCTTCTGATAATATTAAAAGTATGGGGTTGACTATTTTTTTCCAAACCCCAAGGGAGGTGAGTGTAATTTATCCCTTAATATATAAAATTACATTCACTTCCTTGAAATTTGAGAAAAATATAGTTTGCCCATATTTTTGATATAATTATATTGATTTTCCTTTTAGCATGACTAAAACAATTGAAATTAATGTTGATGATGGGTACACACTGAAATAAACAAAAATAAATATATATTTTAATTAAAAATAGATGACAATATTTTTTTTATTCTTTTCCATTCATACAACTAACCAAATAAAATAGAGTTAGTTTGGCAGAAAGTTTCCGATAAGTGTTTTCTGGAAGAAAAAAATTTGAATACAATGTGCCTGTTTGGCAGAAATTATAATCAGCTTATTTCAGCTTTCAGCTTAATTTAAACTATTTTGATGTGTTTGGTTTAGCTTATAACTTATAGCTTATAGCTTTTTGAAAGTCAGAAATCAGCTTATTCTTTGAGTGGGGCAGGAGATGCTTTAAGAATAAGCTGGAAATTAGCTTATGTTCATAGTTATAAGTTATAAACTGTTTAGACATAAGCTATAAACACTTTCCTACAACTCTACCAAACAGGGCCAATGCTCTTTTTAAGAGACTTCAAACACTTGTTTTTTAATTTTTTTTTTAAAAAAGAAAAAATTAGTTTCTTATTTTTTGTAAGCAACACTGGTAGAGAGCCCTAAAAAACGCGGCTCAAATGGCTCAAATTGACCAAAACTGTGTCGTTTTGGGCACAAAACAACACAAAACGACATCGTTTTGCTCAATTTGAACCATTTGAACCGCGTTTTTTAGGGCCCAAACATTATTCTTTTCGTAAGTGGACGACTCTTCCCTCTTACCATGTTGCACCGAAATTCATCAGGTCAACGATGCAGTTTGAGACTTGAGAAACTTTGCGCTCTATTTTGGCTCAAATTGTAACACATGTTTCACATGGGGTCCTATTTTTGCGTTAAAAACACTTATAAGGAAAGTAATAAGTTCAAGCCTTAAAAATGTGAATCAAATTTCTTTTTAATTAAAACTAAAAATTGGAACTAACGTAGATGGTGTGAAAAAAAAAATAATAAAAAACATAAAATATACATCTTAACTTAAAAAAATATAACAACACTATTTTTATTTATTTTTTTATTTATATGACTACCAAATTACTAATAAGAAAGAGCGTGAATTAAAATATAATTATATAAAAATAATAGAACTCACTGTATTGTTTCCAGGCCACACGAACTTACCTTTCACTTAGTTTTTTGTCATAATATTTTACCAAATTAATTTTTGAAAAAAAAATTAAAAATAAAAACATAATTTTGAAAAACTATTCCAATTGTTTCTATTTTTCACTTTTTATTGGATAAATTACAAAAACACCCCTTCATGTTTAGTTAAAATATGAATTGTATTATGTGATTTTAAAAATTACATGTCGCCTCGCCTCTTCAAAATTTTAATTACATAACAAATGACCATTTTATTAATAAATCATTAACAGAGTGTTTGGAAAGTGACTATGCGTTCGTTTGGCATGCCAAAAAGCTTGGCTTTTTTTTGGCTATTTTAGTTACAAAAAGACAAAATATGCTAAAAATTCAATTAGACAAAATGTCACATCCAAACTATAATCATTTCATTTTTTCTCTGACAAAAATCAAAAAAGTCAAAAAAAAAAACCTACCTTAAACAAGACTCTTTAGCCCCAGGTTAAAATAGCTAAAAAGTCAAAAAATCAACCCACATCTCAAACGAATCCTATTTTAGTTAGTTTTTTTAACTTTTTACGAAAAGACGTGTAGAAAAATAAGAATGATACGATTAGGTATATTGACTTTTTGGCTACTTTAGCTAAAAAGCACCATCCCAAATGACGCCAAAGTCAATTAATAATTTTTAATGATGTCATAAATATATTTCAGTTAATAATTATGATAATTTTATTGTTGCATAAGATAATAGTTGGAAATTTAATTTTTTCTGTTAATTTTGTTAAATAAAATATTTTGACAAGAAGTACTTGTAATTTTTGTAATCACATAAAATAATCTATATTTTAAACAAATCACAATAAATTTATTCATAATTTACTTTCTTTTTTTTTTTTATTTTAGCTTTTGGTAGCCGGTAGGCATACACGGTAAACTTAACCGTGTTATGTATCATCCCTCCTTCACATGTTTTTCTGTGAAGTTTCTTTGCATATGTTATCTAATTTTCACCAAAACAAGAAAAAAACGGAAGATAGTAGGTGCTTTTCCATATTCTAATGTCATACAAAATTTCATACCAAAATTTTGTGACTTTTTAAAAATATAATTCACATTGATAAACATTTATTTATATGGGTAACTTGTCTCTAGTCCACAAAGTGGATTATACGGTGCCGTTGGGTCTGTGGGATGCATCATAAGTCCTGTTTCGATAATCCGAACCGGTCAATGTATAGAACCCGTTGAGTACTTTATCTTGTAAAAAATCACGTTGATTAGATATCGATAACTATTTGATCGGATCAAATTTTTGTCAATAATTTATTTTAAAAATTATATTTGCTATTAACAAAAATCTGTTGCAATCAAATAACTATCGATATTTGATCAATATGATTTTTTTACAGGGATAAAGTACTCGACGAGTTCTATTTTTTCATATCATATTTCTATCACAATTTATTTTGAAAATTATGTATGTAATTGACGAAAATGTTATATAATGAAATGTCTATTGATATTCGATCAACATACTCAAAAAAATTTATAAATTAAACGGTTTAAATTATTAAGATAGACCCGAATCAAGACCCACAACAACCAAATAAGCATCGTTCAATTTGATAACGGACTAGATACCCTCGTCAGTTATCAAAATTCTATTACATGTTGTTTGTAACTAAAATGGCTAAATTTCCCCCCAAATAAAATTACACTATTCTCAATTGGCAAGTGGCTTCAGTTATCAAAATTGTCTATTAGATGTTGTTTGTTACTAAAATTGTTACATTTCCCCTCAAATAAAATTACACTACTCTTATTTGGCAAGTGGCTTTTTTGAGGTTAGGGGTTAAATTAATCACTAAAAAATAAAATAAATTAAAAAGTCAATAAGATAAAATGTCATATTCAAACCATAATCATTTCAATTTTTCTCACACAAAAGTTAAAAAATCCAACTCAAACAAACTTTTTAGTCCCAAATTAAAATAATCAAAAAGCTAAAAAATTAAAAAGGTAAAAAACTAACCCACTTTCCAAACGAAATCTCAAGTTCGAAAAGTCAAAATTTTGAAAATAAATAAATAAAATTACCCTATTGCAATCACCACATCCAATCCCATACCCGTTGTCTTTGGTTGCCACCCACCACTAATAAATAAAGAGATCTAGAGAACTCTAATCTGTGATGGGTTCCATGCACGTTACTAAAGCTGGGTTTAAAGCCCAGCTCTAGAGCTCTGAATCATTACTCATTGCCGGTTAGTACTACGAGTCGAGTGAACTAATTTTGTTTAAACTTAAGTTTGATAATTAATGACTCTAAAATTATGTTCAAGCTTGTTTACATATTAAATCGATTTCGAATAAGCTTCTTACAAACTGAACACAAGTCAAGTTCAAGTAATTTAATTTTTTATTGTATATATATAAGTTTATCGAGCTGAATAGCAAATCGAGGTATGACCATAATCAAGAAAATTTCTTTCTTTTTTTTTTTCATTAACCAAAAAATTGATTTGGCCAAAGTAGCAACTAACTAATATATTAATTATTATTATTTTTATTTTATTTTTTTGGCAGGCCTTAAACTACTTGCTTACCAATATGACACTAGATGTAAACATAAAAAATGCTAGCGAGTACACATCATTGGACATTTTAGCACAAATTAGCAAGGATTTAGAAAATCCAAATGATATTGTAAATAAACTCCGAAAAGTTCGAGCCATGAGCGACAACGATGTAAGACAGTTAGAGTGGCTAGCTAAGAAAAAGGAAACAATAAAGGTGGCAACGCTCATTGCAATAATAGCTTTCCAAGCTGCGATGAGCCCTCCAGGTAGTTTTTGGCAAGACACTTTAGACGGACACAGAGCGGAAGAAGCTGTAATGGCTTCTAATTATCTATATTCATACTTATATTTCATTCGCGCTTACACGATAGGATTTGTTGCATCCCTAAGCACAATCTTGTTGCTCATAAGTGGATTGCCATTCAAGAGCAAAATTTTCATGTGGATTCTAGTTGCAGTCATGTGGTTGACAGTTACATCAATGGCAGTAACATATGGAATTTCTATTATTGTGATCACACCCAAAAATGACAGAGAAACACTCGGTCATACTATTGCAATTGCAATTATTATGGTGTAGTCTAATGGCAATTCTATTCTTACTGTAGTCGGCTCGCTTTGTGAAAAATACAATTGGCGGGGAATGAAGTAAACATCTGGTCATCAATAGTGTTAGAATGGTTGAGAGAGAGAGAAAAAAAAAATAATGTGTTGTATTGAATGAATGGAATACAATAAGAGAGCCTGTATTTATAGGCACAAACCTAGATAAGTATAGAGAGAGATAGAAATAAGCTATATCTACAATACAAGGAGATAAGTATAAATCTATAAAGCTAAATCTAATATATATAGTAACAGCCCCCCTCAAACTCCAGGTTGGTAAGCATCAACCAACTTGAGTTTGGAAACTAGATCACTGAAAAGACTAGGAGGTTGAGCCTTGGTGAAAATATCAGCAGGTTGATCAGTAGAAGAAATAGGAAAAAGATGAACAGTGCCACGTGTAACATACTGTCGAATGAAATGACAATCAATCTCAATATGTTTGTTGCGCTCATGGAAGACATCATTGTGAGCAATCTGAATGGCACTCTGATTGTCACAATAGAGAGATGTGGCACCAGGGGAAGAAACACCCATATCAGCAAGGAGCCAACGAAACCATAAAAGTTCTTGAGTAGTGTGAGCAAGAGTACGGTATTCAGCTTCAATACTAAAGCGAGCAATGAGAGACTGTTTCTTGCTGTACCAAGTAAGAAGAAAATCTCCTAAGAAGAAACAGAAGCCTATGGTGAAGCATTGATCAGTAAGATCCCCAGCCCAATCAGCATCAGAAAAGGCGCGAAGCTCGAGAGAAGAGTGAGCAGAGTAGTGGAGTCCATGGAACATAGTGCCTTTAAGGTAGCGAAGTATGCGAAGTAGAGCAGTGTAATGCGGGGTACGGGAAACCGACATATACTGACTAACAAGATGGACAGCATAGGCAATGTCCGGATGAGTCACAGTGAGATAGACAAGACTACCAACCAGTTGGCAATAAAGAGTAGCATCAGAAAGAAGATCCCCGTCTAGAGAAGTGAGACGAGTCTGAAGATCAATGGGAGTAGAGGTGGTCTTGCAATCGGTAAGACTAGCACGTGCCAAAAGATTGGATGCATATTTGGCTTGTGAAAAATAATAACCAGTGGAATCATGAGAGATTTTAAGCCCTAACAAATAATTAAGAGTACCAAGGTCTTTCATCTCAAACTGTTGATTGAGAAATTGTTTGGGGCTAAGAATACTAGCCATATCATCACCGGTGATAATCATATCATCCACGTAAAGAAGAAGAAGAGTGGTGCCATGAGGAGTGGTCCGAACAAATAGAGCAGAGTTATATGAGCTAGAGGTGAAGCCGAAGTCATGGATGGTGGAACTGAATTTTGCAAACCAAGCTTGTGGAGCTTGCTTGAGACCATAAAGAGTACGCTGTAGTTTGCAAACCTTATGAGCTGGATAAGCAAACCCAGGGAGAGGTTACATGTAGACTTCCTTAAAAAGATCACCATTAAGGAAGGCATTTTTGACATTCATCTGAGAAAGATCCCAGTGGCGAGCAGCGGCAACAGCAAGTAAGCTACTATAACAACCCTCACCACTGTTTACTGATAACACCACTGATTAGTCTTAATCTATGATTAAGCATGTTAATTAACTGACTGACTGAATTACTAAACTGATTGATTGATTGTGCTAGTTTGAATGCAATTCTATCTGTTGACTGTTAAATTATCTGTTTATGTTTTATGTTTTAAACTGCAAATTGAAGGCCTTATCGGCGGCTGAATCTAAAATTGATTGACGTTTTGTACTAATTAAGATTTATATGATTTTATGGTATATTCAATTGAAATGTGATTTCGTATGATTAAATTAGATTAAATAATGCTAAATTGCAAGAGTTGGTCTTATTTACAACTTTGCCACTTAGTGGCCCACTTCATACCATATTTTGAGGCTTGAATTATGCATTAGATACATCACTTCATCAGCCCATTTCTTGAGCACAACCGACTAGAGAGAGAGAGAGATAGGAGAAATTGAGTTCAACTAGGCATTTAGCTTGGAGACTTGAAGAAATTGAAGGTTGATTGCATAATTGAGCTCTCATTCTTGTAATTGAGGAACCTAGGTATGGAATTTATCCTCTTAATTGTTAAATTAAGTCATATATTGCATGGTTCATGGAAGTTTAGTGAGTTGAGTCTAAAATTGGCTTAATGAGTTGAATAGAGGCTCAAATCATGCATGCATGTGCATATCTTGAAGTTTTGAGGTTGTTTTCATGGAAATTCTTGCATGCATGCTTACATTTTGGTTCTAGTCCATGTATTCATCTTGTTTTTGAAAGAATTAGCCCTTTGGGGCAAGTATTTGAAGCTTTGAAGTTGTTTAAATCCATGCATGTTACATTTGGGTCTTGTTCATAAAAGCTTCTTTGAAAATGTGTTTAATGGAACTACCTTTGGGCTTTGATTTCTCAAATTGAGCTTTGAATCATGTAATATTATGAGTTTACAAATGTTTTCCAGAAAATTAGCCCAAGAGGATCGAATTTGATGTTGTAAAACTTGGTTTTGAGCTTGAGGTTCGAATTTGGAAATTCCAGATTTTGAACTCACGCCCGAGCTGGGAACTCCACGCTCGAGCGTACACGCTGAGTTCATGCAGTCCGCTCGAGCGGGGAAAGTGACGCTCGAGCGGGAAATGCGTGTTCCCAGCACTTTGCATTGTTTTACAGTCTGCTCGAGCGATGCTCGAGCGAGGACTTGTGTCTCACGCTCGAGTAGGGGTCGAGCGCCCGTCGAGCGTGAATTTTGAGCATCTAGTATTTTTACTGTAGCTTGCAGTCCGCTCGAGCGACGGAAGTCACGCTCGAGCAGATCTCCTTTGTCTGCATGTCCGCTCGAGCGTAGGAAGCCACGCTCGAGCGTGACCCCTGTTTTCTGAAAATTTTGTAAAGTGTTTAAAAGTGCATCTTTGCATCCTCTTTCCATCCTAGGCATTCCTAGGGCATGTTTAAGGCATCTTAAGCAGGATATTGATGTAGAACCACACCGAGGCAAATTAGGGATTAAGTTATTATTTTTCCCAACTGTGTAGCATAGTGTGTGTTCACTCTGTAACTGTGTAGGGTTGGCATCCGGAGACGCTCTAGCTTATCTGTAGCCCAGAACTCTGTGAGTAACAATGTTGTAAAGATATGTTCTATAATGAGTATTTTCAGAACAATTGAACTGTACTGTTTTCTGAAATGATACTGTTACTAAATGAATAATGTATTCGTGCCATCCATAGCAACTTACTGTTACTGTACTGTACTATTACTGTCACAGAGATCTCTGTCGGTTTCCATATTGGAACCACTACTGTTTACTGATATGATGGCCATCAACTGACTGTTCGGTCTGTTAAGACCTACTGTACTACTTTGCTAATCGGATGTACCACATATAACTGCTATGACTGAATAACTGTTATACTGATATAAATGACTGTTTTGAATACTGAAAGGACATTCATTCTTAACCTCTTTACGCATATGTTATTCACTGGGCTTTAGCGCAATGCTCATATATATATGTAGGTGTACAGGCACCGGACCGTTGCTAGAGGCGTCAGGATAGGCTCCTATTTTGTCAAGCCAACCTTTGTGCCTCACTTTGAGGTTCCAGAACTGTTCAAGCTGAGGCTGCTTGGGGTGTTTTAGTTTTTTCCCTTTTTGTATATGTCCTGTATAGACTGAATGAGGTTGTACTGCACTGTTCTAATAGGGATTAAGTCCCTATCCTAAATGATTGTAAATATTGTGCATACTGTTTGGAACTGATTGTATATATGTTATGAAAAGTCTTTTTGCATACAAACTGTCACAGCTCATTGGACATCTTTTATTTACTGTTTTGGCTTCCGCCAGCCCTTGTACTCTGTATTACTGTTTTACTGTTAAGCAGGCCTTCGGTAATTTCGGATTACTGGCCGGTTACGGTGCTAAACCCATAGGGGCGGGTTTGGGTCGTGACAGAGTGGTATCAGAGCGTTTCTAAACCATAAGTTATACCGCACACACGTGTCCAAATGAGCTATAGGATGTCCTAAAAAGTCATTAGGGCATTGCATGAGTATTAAAAAGTGTGTGTGGCCATGACATGAATATATGTGCTAATGTGTTAATATGTTTAAAGTATGCAACTTCCTATGTTTATTATTACTGTGTTGCATATAGTGAAACGGACAATGCAAGGACTACTGATGAAACTGAATCATCTGACGCCAGAATGGCGAGATTAGAAAAAACAGTTGAAATGTTGACTGAAGCCTTAGGGCAACAACAATAACAGAACCAACAGCCCACACCTCCTCCGATACAACCGGAACAGAATGTAAATGATGACATCATTGCTCTAACACAAAAGTTCAGTAAGATGAAACCGCCATCATTTCAGGGAGGCCTTGAACCATTGAAGGCTGAAGCACACAAAGTGCTACTGGCTACCTTCACCTTGCAAGAAGAGGCCAGAAGGTGGTAGATGCTTGTCCGTGACATCGACACTGTTATGACTTGGGCTCAGTTTAAGGGAGCCTTCTTTGAGAAATACTTTCCACAGTGTGTCAGGGATCAAAAAGTGACTGAGTTTGAACAACTGAAACAAGGCACTATGTCCGTAGCAGAGTATGAATCTAAATTCACAGAACTTGCCCGTTATGCACCACACATGGTGGATACCGACTACAAAAAGGCCAAAAAGTTTGAAGGCGGCCTTAATGTTGAAATCCTTGACAGAATAAATGTTTTGAAACTACTGAAGTATGTAGATGTCCTCGACCGAGCAATAATGGCTGAGTCAAACATCGAGGCATTGAAACAGACTGAAGTACCAGCAACTGAATGGTGTGGTAAGAGACGGGGTTTTAAATTTAAGAAAGACTGGAATAACCCCTTGAACAAAAAGCAAAATACGGGGTCAACAACTAGTTCCAGCCAAGGAAATAGTTCCATACCGCCCTGTTCTGAATGTGGTAAGAAACATAAAGGGGTTTGTTATAAAATTTCAGGTGCTTGTTACAGGTGTGGCAAGGTGGGCCACATGGTTAAAGATTGCCCTTCCACTCCTCCGGGTAATAGTAAAGCTGCAGCCAGCGCCGCAACATCAACTGCTGCACCAAAACCCAACCCTAAAGCCACTGGAAAAGAGCCTATGAGACAAGGCCTAGTGTTGCACTCGTACCGGGAGATGTACAGAATATCGAGACCGTTGTGTCAGGTATACTCTCAATTTGTGCTCAAAATGCGTATGTTCTCATTGATTCGGGGTCTACACATTCATATATATCGTATGCTTTTTCACGAAAATTGAATAGACCATTAGAACCCATGAATTACTTGTTTACTGTATCTTCACCTGTTGGAGGATCCATGACTTGTGCTTATATGTATCCTGCATGTGAAATTATTGTTGGGAATGTTCATTTGTATATTGATTTACTGCCCCTGAATATTGATCACTTCGATGTGATATTGGGAATGGACTGGTTAACAAAATATCATGCCACCATAGATTGTGTAACAAAACAAGTTGTTTTCCGTCCACCTGGATTGCCTGAATTCGTGTTTAATGGAGTTGGAGTAGTACCTCCCCCATATCTGATTTCATCCATGAAAGCGTTTAAACTGATTAGAAAGGGGTGTAAGGGGTATCTATGTTCTGTATTGATTGTCCCTACTGATGCTAACACTGATGTGAACTATATTCCTATAGTCAAAGAATTCCTAGATATTTTCCCAGATGATCTGCCAGAGGATTTGATTGATAGGGAGATTGAGTTCACCATTGATGTGATTCCGGGTACACAGCCAGTATCTAAAGCTCCGTACAAAATGGCACCTACTGAACTGAAAGAATTGAAAAGTCAGCTGCAAGAACTGTTAGATAAGAAGTTCATCAGGCCCAGTACCTCACCGTGGGGCGCACCAATCTTATTTGTGAAAAAGAAAGATGGCTCACTGAGACTCTGCATTGACTACCGTGAACTGAACAAGGTAATCGTGAAAAATAAATATCCATTGCCTCGCATTGATGATTTATTTGATCAGTTACAGGGTGCCCAAGTGTTCTCCAAAATTGACCTTAGATCTAGATACCACCAGTTGAAAGTCAAGACAGGGGACATTGAAAAGACTGCATTTCGAACGAGGTACGGACATTATGAATTCTTAGTTATGCCTTTCGGAGTTACCAATGCGCCTGCTGCATTTATGGACCTTATGAACAGAATTTTCAAACCGTTCCTAGATGACTTTATTGTTGTATTCATAGATGACATTTTAATTTATTCCAAAAGCATGGAGGAACATGAACGTCATTTGAGAATTGCTTTGCAGACCCTAAGAGAACAGAAACTTTATGCAAAACTAACTAAATGTGAATTTTGGCTAGACAGTGTGATGTTTTTGGGGCATGTGATCAGTAAGGATGGTATTACAGTTGACCTACAGAAAATTGAAGCAGTGGTAAACTGGCCTAGACCAACAAATGTTACCGAAGTCTGAAGTTTTCTAGGCTTAGCCGGGTATTACAGAAGGTTTGTCAAAGATTTCTCCAAAATTGCCCTACCACTGACACAGTTGACTCAGAAGGGGATATCATTTGACTGAACTGGTCAGAGGGAATAAGCTTTTCAGGAGTTGAAAACTCGACTAGTGACTGCACCGATTCTCACCTTATCCTCAGGTACGGATGGATATACTGTATATAGTGATGCTTCTTATAAGGGTTTGGGATGTGTTTTAATGCAGAATGGTAAAGTTATTGCATATGCTTCCCGACAACTAAGACCACATGAAAAGAACTACCCGACCCCATGATTTAGAACTTGCTGCAGTAGTGTTTGCACTGAAAATTTGGCGTCACTACCTTTATGGGGCAACATGTGAGGTGTATACAGACCACAAGAGTTTGAAATACTTCTTCACACAGAAAGAACTAAACATGAGGCAGCGGAGATGGTTAGAACTGATAAAAAAACTATGACCTGCAAATTCTGTACCATCCAGGAAAAGTTAACACCGTTGCCGATGCACTGAGTCGGAAATCGATTGGAAGTTTAGCCTGTTTACTCACCGGGTAGAAAGAATTGCTATGTGGCCTTGAAAGACTTGAAAATTGAGATCGTTTTGCGTGAACAAGGTGGGACAATAGCTGCTATTTCTGCTCAACCAGCACTGATTGAAGAGATTAAAGAGAAACCGCAACAGGATGACTTCTTGAAGAAGATCATCGAAGAATGGGAATCCAAACCGAGGCCGGATTTCAAATTTGAAAATAATGTGTTGAAATTCCAGGGAAGATTGTGTGTACCGAGTGATTTCGAACTGAAAAGAAGAATTCTGCAAGAAGGCCACAATTCAAAATTGTCTATCCATCCAGGAAATACAAAAATGTACCAAGACTTGAAACTGAATTTCTGGTGGCCGGGAATGAAGAAAGAGATTGCTGATTTTGTATCGAAATGTCTTCATTGCCAACAAGGTAAAGCCGAACATCAACGACCCGCAGGCTTACTGCAACCCTTACCGATACTGGAGTGGAAATGGGAACATATCACCATGGATTTTATTGTTGGTTTACCTCGCTCCAGTAAAGGTATGGATTCAATTTGGGTTATTGTTGATAGACTGACTAAATCTGCTCATTTCTTACCTATCAAAACAATTTATAATGCGGACAAATTGGCTGCAATCTATATTGATGAGATTGTTAGATTGCATGGAGTGCCTGTGTCCATTGTTTCTGATAGGGACTCGAAGTTTACATCAAGATTTTGGCAAAGCCTACAGACAGCATTGGGTACTGAACTGAGATTGAGTAGTGCCTTCCATCCTCAAACAGATGGCCAATCAGAAAGAACCATCCAGACTCCGGAGGATTTACTGAGAATGTGTGTTCTTGATTTCCAAGGAAATTGGGAAAGCCATTTACCGTTAGCTGAATTCACCTACAACAATAACTTTCATTCGAGTATTGGTATGGCGCCTTTCGAGGCTTTGTATGGCAGAAAATGTCGATCTCCGATTTGCTGGGCAGAAGTTGGAGATGGGCCTTTGCTTGGGCCCGAAATTGTACATGAAACTACCGAAAAAGTGAAACTGATTCAACAGAGACTGAAAACCGCACAGAGCCGACAGAAAAGTTATGCGGATGTCAGAAGGCGAGATAGAGAGTATGAAATAGGTGATCATGTTTTTGTTAAAGTGACACTGATGAAATGACAGACCCGTTTTGGGGTAAAAGGCAAGTTAGCGCTGAGATATGTCGGACCATATGAGATTATTGAGAAAATCAATCCGGTGGCGTATCAAGTAGCGCTTTCTCCTGAAATATAGCACATGCATAACGTGTTCCATATTTCAATGTTGAGGGATTACCTCCGGGATCCTTTCCATGTGATTGAGCCTATTCGTGTAGTGCTAAGTGATGACTACACTTATGAAGAACGGCCTATTCAGATTGTGAACAGACATATCAAGAAGTTGAGAAACAAAGAGATTCCGTTAGTGAAAATTGATTGGCAAAACCATGGTGGCGTATATGCCACTTGGGAAATAGAAGATGATATGATGAAGAGATATCCTGAATTGTTTCCACTGAATTCTGTTTTCTTCCAGAATGAAGGTAACTCGAGTTTGGAGGACCAAACTCTTTATAAGGAGGGAAGACTGTAACAACCCTCACCACTATTTACTGATAACACTACTGATTAGTGCTAATCTATGATTAAGCATGTTAATTGACTGACTGACTGAATTACTAAACTGATTGATTGATTGTGCTAGTTTGAATACAATTCTATCTGTTGACCGTTAAATTATCCGTTTATGTTTTATGTTTTAAACTGCAAATTGAAGGCCTTATCGGCGGCCGAATCTGAAATTGATTGACATTTTGTACTAATTAAGATTTATATGATTTTATGGTATATTCAATTGAAATGTGATTTCGTATGATTAAATTAGATTAAATAATGCTAAATTGCAAGAGTTGGCCTTATTTACAACTTTGCCACTTAGTGGCCCACTTCATACCATATTTTGAGGCTTGAATTATGCATTAGATACATCACTTCATCAGCCCATTTCTTGAGCACAACCGACTAGAGAGAGAGAGAGATAGGAGAAATTGAGTTCAACTAGGCATTTAGCTTGGAGACTTGAAGAAATTGAAGATTGATTGCATAATTGAGCTCTCATTCTTGTAATTGAGGAACCTAGGTATGGAATTTATCCTCTTAATTGTTAAATTAAGTCATATATTGCATGGTTCATGGAAGTTTAGTGAGTTGAGTCTAGAATTGGCTTAATGAGTTGAATAGAGGCTTAAATCATGCATGCATGTGCATATCTTGAAGTTTTGAGGTTGTTTTCATGGAAATTCTTGCATACATGTTTACATTTTGGTTCTAGTCCATGAATTCATCTTGTTTTTGAAAGAATTGGCCCTTTGGGACAAGTATTTGAAGCTTTGAAGTTGTTTAAATCCATGTGTGGAGAAGTGGTTTGGAAATACTCTTCAGATCCTGGGAGACGCTGTTGATCCTCAGCTAGTCACCTGAAAAGATACAAACACTCCGGTCGGGGGTGCCGGAATTAGCACTCCGACGGACAAGTCAGTTCAGACACTCAAGATAGCTTCTCTACTAAGTTAAGTGAAGTAATTCTTACATACCTTTCTATACCCGTTATTCCTGTATTTATACCCATTCCTTTTGATCCTCGGGCCAGGGCCTACTTTTTAATCATTGTCCTTTTTTTTATTCGGCCCTAAGGACTTACACTCATTCGGCACATATATTATATTCGGCTTCCCACCCTTGTAGGATACAACCGATTAATATCAATCTTCCAATGGTATGCACCTTCTGATTTTTCCATATATTCGGCCCCCACAATTGCCCCCCGAACTCCCCATTGACGGTAGTTAATCAGCGTGTTTGGTCTTGAATTGGAAAAGTTAAAATAGGTCAGGCGGCTTCGCGTACCCCAATATAGATGTCAAGATGCGCACACCTTTTCGTTCATCATTACACTTTCCCGCCTCAATCGTGCATTTCACATTTATTGTGATTTGAAATTTTAGTCCTTTCGAATGCGCAGTTCGTCGAGTATTCGAGACTCTTGGACCGCCAGCGGATATCCCTTCTCTGACTCGCATTTTCTGTAACTCTTCTCCGTCTACCCTCGTCTCCCTTGCTCCTCGTAAGTCTTCTTCTCTTTTCTTTGCAATCCTACTTTCTGTTTGTTATTTTCATTTTGGCGAACCCTTTATTCCCCGTGAAAATGGCCAAACACATGAAAGACCTCCTTTCTGAGGGTCATGTCTCCGGATTCCGGCGACACTTTTCCATCCCCGACGATGTTCATCTTTCTCTAGTGACGGACAACACTCTGGATATGGAGAGAGAGGATCGAAATTCAATCGTCTTTCCTCTCCTATCCATTGCAGAGGGCGGGGTCCGTTTGCCCCTACATCCATCCCTTAGGGCCGTCCTCCGCTATTGGGGTCTGATTCCTTCTCAGCCCAACGTGAACTTTTTTCGAACCGTAATAGGGATCGTAGAGTTGAACCGGCGCCTCGGGATCGATCTTGGGATTCCGGCCATTGGACATTGCTATGCTTTAGCCAAATCTTCCGATCGGCATGGGCGGTACTTTCTTAGGGCCAAGGATACTGACCATCATTTGGTAACCATGCTTGCCAGTTTTGGTAAGCATGTGGATGACGTAATGGTCAATATCCGAGGGAATTGGGAATTTGGCGAAGGCGAGGGTCGCCTAGACCCTATTCCCAGATGGAGGGGTGAACCAGGTTGCCGTGTGTCTCCTAGTGTTTACTGAACTTTTCTTTTACTCGGTCTTCCCTCCGTATCTAACCCTTTGTCTTTGCAGGCAGTAATTTGAAGAAGATTCTGGTTTCTACTGACAACGCGGTCCTTGTGCAGATTGCGACTGCACTCGGATACTTCGGTCGTCCAAACTTACAGAAGCAAGGGAGAGCGGCCCACATACTTCTTCGATACGAGCCTACTTACACTACTTTTTCGGCTGCTGACAACATTTCAATTCCATCCGGCAATCAAACCGCTTGCGGCTCTTATCTTCCCTAGCTTCAAGAGCCTTAGGCAAGTTGGTCTCGAAGCTTCTGATTCGGGGCAAGACGTCAAGCCGGTGGTAGAGGTAGTCGCCGAACCAGACAAACAGTTCGCTGAGGGGGGCCGAAAAGGTTGACGAGGCCCTAAACTCGGCGTTTGAGGCAGCCAGACGTAGTCAGCCTACCTCGCCGTCCACTTCGGATCGGGCGGAGTTTTCTTCTGGAGATATTTTTGGAAGTTTGGGAGACCTACCCGGTGATTTTTTTTAAAGGTTATGGCAGGGGAAAGCCTCACGCAGATGGCTCGAAAGAAGAATGCCGAGCGTATGGCCGCCCGAAAAAAGGCCGAGGCCGCTCGTTCTAGACTTGCCTTGGTTGAATCTTTTCGAACCCGTTATTGAAGAGCTGGCTAAGATTGTTGCGGCTGAAACGGCGAAAGAGGTTGAACAACCGATCATTGACGAACGGCTGATTCCGGAAGAGCGGGGCAAGAAGCGTCGCGCCGAGGGAGAGGCCGGTTCAGAAGATAGTCTTGCCGACAAAAGGCCTTGCTTAGAAGAATCGGACGTGGTTGTTCCTTTTATTATTCAGCCAAAGATCAGAGACACGCCGATTCCTTCTGACGCATCCATCATTACCGACCCAGCAGTAGCCTTGAGCCTGGCGGTGTCAATCTCCCTACCAGCTGATAAGGCATCTTTCATGCCGTGCCGGATTTGGTGGCCATAGCCCTATCTGCGCAGTCGGCCCTTTTGGTAGGTGAACTTTGACTTGTTTTGATTTTGGTTGCCTATGGCATCTAACGATCCCAACTCGTTTTGTAGACGGTCGGCAGGATCGCCGACTTGGGCTGCCGCCTACACGATGCCCTTGAGAGGATTGACCGTTTGCAGTCAGAAGTGGTCGATCAAAAGAGCAAGGCCGAGTTTGAGATGATGAGAGCCGCTATGGAGACTGCGCGAGCAGAAGCCGAAGTGGAAAGGGCTTGGGTTGCCGATCAGCTCCGTTCTGATGTCGAAGATAGGGCGAGCGCGAGCAAAGAATCGCTTAGGCTAGCCGAGGAGGCGCTTAACAAGATGGAGACTGAGTTAGCAGATTTGAAGGCGGCCAAGGAAAAGGCAGAATCTGAGGCTTCTGCCGCATTTGAAGCAGGAAAAAGTGCCGCCTTCAAAGAAAACGTAGATGAAGTCCCCAAGTTTAAGAATCAGGGGTTCAAACACGGGTGGCTCAAGGCCCTTGATGCCGCTAGGGTTACATTGGCCTTGCCAATTCCTTATGAGCAGGTGGACATTGAGCCACTTGAGTCTGACGCCGAGGATTGATCTGGGAGTCATTCGAATTTTATGAAATGCTTTCCCTTTTAATGTATGTTTTTGTTTTTAGGACTTTTGTTGGTTCAGAGTAGTTTTCATGTATAAATTGGCTACTGTCTGCGCTCAATTTATTAATGAAAATTATCTTGTTTTATCTTGTTGTTTCACTACTAATGCGCAGTTTGTGATGTTATGTTGGTGTACAATTTTTGCCTTTCACTACTTTAGATAGAATGATTACTCTGTTGAGCTTTCTATGATTGAATATGTTGGCAATCTTAACATTCGTATGCCGAATAGTTTGTTATTATGCTGAAACGATTCATGGGCCAGCTGGGGCACTCAATCCGAATAGATTGATTAATCTGCCCTTATCCCAAGCGGTGCATGATCATGCAGGCGCCGGATTCATGGGCCGGCTGAATATGTTGGCAATCTTAACATTCGTATGCCGAATAGTTTGTTATTATGCTGAAACAATTCATGGGCCGGCTAGGGCACTTAATCCGAATAGATTGATTAATCTGCCCTTGCCCCAGGCGGTGCATGATTATTCGGGCGCCGGATGAGACGAACTCAGGAGTTTTGAAGTCGCTTCATCGATTCATAGGCCGGCTGGGGCACTCAATCCGAATAGATTGATTAAGCTGCCATCGCCCCAGGCGGTGCATGATTATGCAGGCGCCGAATTCATGGGCCGGCTGGGGCACTCAATCCGAATAGATTGATTAATCTGCCCTTGCCCCAGGCGGTACATGATTAATTAATCTGCCCTGCCCCAGGCGGTGCATGATTATGCAGGTGCCGGATTCATGGGCCGACTGGGGCACTCAATCCGAATAGATTGATTAATCTGCCCTTGCCCCAAGCGGTGCATGATTATGCAGGCGCCGGATTCATGGGCTGGCTGGGGCACTCAATCAGAATAGATTGATTAATCTGGATGAGACGAACTCAGGAGTTTTGAAGTTGATTCATCGATTCATGGGCCGGTTGGGGCACTTAATCTGAATAGATTGATTAACCTGCCCCTGCCCCAGGCGGTGCATAATTATGCAGGTGTCGGATTCATGGGCCGGCTGGGGCACTCAATCCGAATAGATTGATTAAGCTGCCGTCGCCCCAGGCGGTGCATGATTATGCAGGCGCCGGATTCATGGGCCGGCTGGGGCACTCAATCTGAATAGATTGACTAATCAGCCCTTGTCCTAGGCGGTGCATGATCATGCAGGCACCGGATTCATAGGCCAGTTGGGGCACTTAATCCGAATAGATTGATTAATCTACCGTCGCCCCAGGCGGTGCATGATTATTCGGGCGCCGGATGAGACGAACTCAGGAGTTTTGATGGATCTGTCTGCCTTTGCCCCAAGTGGGTCGATCCAGTCGGCGCCAGGCGATTGAGGTTTTTACAATTAATGAGATTGCCTCGAGGGTGCTGCCTCTGTAAATGATAAATGATTAAAGGTATAACTTTTATGAGCATAATAAACGACTGACTCCAGCTTTTGAGGGTATCGAGTGAATGTCGAATAGACTCTTCTTTAACAGCAGTGGGGAAGCGAGGACTCTGGCTGAGCTGGATGGAGACATGAATCGAGGTGGTGACCCTCCGCGCACAGGGAGTAGGAGTTCCAGGGATCGAGAGAGGCGTCAGTCTCCTCGACGTCGAAGCAGGTCGCCCAGGCGAGACAAGCAGTCGCAAGGCAGATCTTCTCAACCGCGAGTCGAGAGGGAATCTGAGGCGAATCCGTACCCATTAAGCTTTGCGGTATTTGTGGGGAATAGACCCATGACAGAGGCGGACTCGATCGTTCGAGACCCAAATGTAGCGGTCGAGTTTGTTCGACAAATTTTTCCTCCTGAGGTTCAGCAGTCGATGGTAGGTCATCAGGACTACGAAGTATTTCGCGAAGGCGTTCACGGGGCGGTGAAGGGGCTGTACACTACCTATGAAATTGGCATGCGGTTGCGCGCTGCCCGCCGAGAAATGGAGAAGAAGGAGGAACGTATTCGAAGTTTGGAGTCCCGCGCAGAGGCCACTGAGCGTGTAGCACTTGGGCCCTTTTAAAACTTTTGGGAAGTGTATTTGAACCATGTGTTATGTTTTGGGAATCTTCGGTGTTGTTGTACCTTGGTTTTGGATGAGTGAAAATTGATTTAAACTAGTTGGGTTTGGTTGTTCGCACTTATTTTTGTCAAACGTTCCTTGGAAACTGAGAAATTTCGCCTTGGGGTCGACACTATCCTTCCTAAGGGTCGACCCTTGCATGTTGTTATGTTTCTGGGAGTGTCGCTGGAATATAGGGTCGACACCAGCCTTGGTGGTGTCGACACCTGCCTCTTATTGCTGTCCACAAGGGTAGACACCAGTCTGGGGTGGTGTCGACCCTTTGCTGTATGTGTGTTGGTTGCTGGGAGATAGGGTAGACACCAGTCTGGGGTGGTGTCGACACCAGCAGTGCAGTCAAGCCTTCCCAGATTTTTTTTAACTCTTTGGTGTCGACACCACTGTTGCAGGGGTCGACACCTGCGTGTTTTTTTCAGATTTTTGGGCTGGTTTGGGCCCTACCTTTGGAAGGGTTTTGGGCCTATTATTTTATTAACCTTGGGGCTACTTCTCTACAACTATAAATAGGTCCCAAACATAATTTCATTTCACTTTTCTCCTCTTCTCTCTCTCTCAAAACCGTGAGCTCTCCTCTGTCTCTCTAAACTCAAGCTTTTGGCACTAAGATTTCTAGATCTACTCACCTAGAGTGATTGTTCCATAATGGTCCTTTGAGAAAAAGTGTAGATCTCATCATAAGCTTCCTCTTGGTCCGATTGGTTCGTGGCTTCGTCGCCATTGATGTTTGGGTCGTCATCTTTGACTTCAAGAGGTAGGGGTCCTAGTTCTCCTTCAATGCTTACATTGATAGATAGATTTGTGGTATTTTGGAATATATAAATGCAAAATCTATATTTTGGGCATATAGTGTAAATCATGAAATTTTGGGGTTAGGGTTTGAAATGTTAGGGTTGTATTATGGGGTTTAGATTATGGTTTTTGGATTATGGACCAAGGGTGTATAATAAATGGAAAGATTGGAACAAAAAGTAATGGGGTAAGAAATTTGGATTTTTCTTGAAATTTCTAGATTTTTCTTGAAACCCTAGGTTGATTTATGATGATAAACAATGAGTTTGCCCAAATTGAAAGTAGAATCATGAAATTGAGGTATGGAATTGTATATATACAAGTTTAATTGAATTTTGGGAAGTGTTTGAAAATCATGTTAAAAATTAGCAATTGAGCCTTATTTATGGATATTGTAAATTATGCTTTGATATGAAATGAAACTTGGGAAAAAGGATTAGTTAATGATATGAATAACATGAGCCTTGGAATGGAATGATGAAATGAAAGTTTAGGAGTACACCTTGAATCATAAATAGTGGTGTTGAGTTAAGATATGTTGAATTGTGGTGATTATGTAGAATTGTATTGACTATGTTGATTTTGGCTTTTGTGATATAAAATGTAGAGTTTCCAAATTGGGCTTAATCTCAAAGTATTTTACAAAATTCCTAGTGAGTTGGCTTAGTTATTTTGAAACTCAAGTGGATGATTTAATGGGGTTTCTTTATGGGGATGGGAAATGTTTGGTTTTTGGTGAAAACACTAGAACTCTAGAGATTTTTGAGGAACATGGAAATATTCATAAAACTCCTTTCTTTCTTTGAATAGAAGATAAATGTGTGTAAATTTCCACAATGTGTTTTGCAAGATTGGTAATCTTTTAAATTTATTGAGTTTGAGAAATGGTTTTGAAAACTTCATGTGTAGTCCTTGGTGGGACCATGTTGCCTTGACTTGTGAAATGAGGAAGTTGATGGTATACGGTTGATTTGAGAAGGAATGTTATGAATCATGGAGATTTTTGCATTTGCATATCATATCATTTATCATTGTGCATCGTGGTTTTAAATCCAAGAGATTTGCATTCATGGCAGAAATGATTTGGATAAGGAATATGGAAAGGTGAATGGGGTAAATACGTGGTAAGTCCGGATAGGGGGTGTAGTTGATTTTGTTAAGTTGGCCTTGAGTGTCCAGGGTGAAAGACCCAAAAGCCGCGCGGATAGGTGTCGAGCCTTCCGGTTAGCACCGGTAAAAATGACAGTTTGGTAGTGCTTGTTGAGCCTACTTGCAGACACCAGCCTAGGGATTACCAGTGTCGTATTTATCGCCCCTTTTAAAGTAATGATGGAAGTTTGAAATTGCTGAGATCATATGATAACATTGAGAACATGGTGATTTTGAAACAATGCATTGGAACAGATGTTTTTCCTTGTTGATTTATCTTGGCATAGCATTGCATTTACATTTACTTTTGTGTTGAGGAAAAAGCATAACCATGTACATACTTTGTGAGAATACTCTACAGAACTTGGAAATTTATTTTAAAAGAATGGTTGGTTTTCAAAAATAGTTTTTGGGAGTTCACATCCCGCCGTAGTAAGCCGGCAAAAGGTGGATTGTGTTCAGCTATGTGTTGAGAGGTAAGCTGAGTTGATGATGTTCTTTGTTGTTGCTTGTGATGAATTTGTGAAATTCCATATTGATGTATAATTTGGTTTAAAGAGGAAATGTGCATGGGCATTAATTGTAAATAATGGGGACCAAAAAAAGTAGATATGAGGATTATAGATTATGATGATAAACTTAACGAAGTAGTTGTGTTAAAAAAAGTAAATTGTGAGAGTTGTTCCTTAATTAAATAAAGGATTGGCTTGGAAGGGTTTATTAACATTGTGTTATCTTGAAATGAAACTTTGCGGGTGTAATTAACGAGGTGAATTGAGTATAGGAGAATTGTTGACAAATCAAAAAGGAACTTGAACTTGAAGTTATGGGGTTTTAAGTTAAAAATGAAGAGTAAAAGAGTAGAATGAAAGAAAAGAGGAACATTAAAAATGAAAGTTAAATGAGAAATATTTTGGGAAATGGGTTATTAACCTTTAAATGATGTTGTTCTTAAATACGGTTGTTTCACAAGGATTTATGGTTTTTTTCAAAAGTTAAGGGATGATTTTAATGGCTGAAGGTTTTTCGTACAAGTGTTTAAATTGTTTTTGAGAAAAAGATACCGTACTTATGATATTTTGAGATTATGAAATGTCACCCTACTATATGGTATCACCCAGCATGCATGATCATTTTTATCTGTGTGTTAGTTATTGATTTAGAACTGTGAGATTCCTACTGGGCATTAGTGCTCACCCCGTTGTTGTTGTATCTTTTTACAGGAAGAATGTTTGGATTATTTGATTGAAGATGTATGGCGTTCTTGAGTCATTTGTATAACTTCATGGTAGTTGTAAAAGAAGTGGATTTGTATTGCATTCATTTATTTGCAGCTTCGCGGCAGAAGCATTGGCATGTATTATTGTTGTTGTATTCATTGAGAGAGAAAACATATATTATCGTATTTCTGTTATTCAAGTGTAATAGATATTCGTATATGTAGAAAAAAAATATGGACCTAAATTTACAGGCTTTGGTAATGTTTTCGTGTAATTAAAATTCGGGGCGTGACAGAGCGCGAGTTAAGGAAGACTAAGGCGGCTCAGGCACAACCCGCCGAGCAGGGAAACCCAATCATGGAAGAAATGGTTACCAGTCGGCTTATCAGTACCGCGTTTGCCGATCGTGAGATGGCGAGTATGTTCGCAATGGAGACCGCGAAGGGAAGGGCCTATGAGAAAGGTTTTCATGAAGGCCGAAAAGTTAGAATCGAAAAGACCAAGGAAAAACTTGCCGAAGAAGTTTGCCGATGTGAAAATCATGGATTTAGGCACGGTTGGATCAAGGCATCTCAAGCCGCGGAAGCTCTTCGAGTGTCGGGCATTGATTCGGCATCGCCACTCTACCACAGTAAAGATTTTTCGTTTTCTGCTTTTAAAGTCGAGAAGAGTGAGGATGAGGGTGACATCGTATAAGTATATTTATTGTAAGGCTGAAATGCAGATCACGTTCAAAACTATGTAATTTATTATTTGTTTTATTGAATAAAAAACGTTCTATTGTAAATATTTTGTTGCAGTTCGTATTCGGCATGTATGCGTTTCGTTTGTGTTTGAATGTATAAACGTTGATCGGCAAGGTCGGCCCATACGTGATAGCCGTTTATTCCTGAATGAGGCCATCGTAACCTGTGGAAGCCGAAAGCCAGTGGGTAGAGTGGCTGTGGTAAATTTAACTCGGCTCGGGGCTCAGATTCACAATTAATTAGATTTTGCTTAGATTTTGGGGCCTGATTTTTGGCCAGTGCATGTGCTTCAAAAAGTCGTTTGGATAATTGCGCCGTGGCGAATGTCAACCGACGTTTGTCTCATGGAGTTTATCGTTAATGAAATCACCTCGGGATTGGGGCCTCGAGATCGTTGCCGGTATTGAAAATAAAAGGAGTGGGGATATTAGTTTAGAGAGGCTGAGAGTTCAGCCAGACTTGGTGTTGCAATGGAGCGCGGCAGAGGACCCATCCGTATGGGAGGTAGGACGTCCAAAAGTTGGCATGAATCTTCCAGTCGTCGAAGCAGATCACCCCGAAAGGAAAGGCAACGACCGTTGGGTTTTTCCTTCCTTGTCCTGGATCTTTACCTTGACATTGTTAATGGTATCCGAGGAAGTTTGGCGATGCGCAAGCCATGGGCTTGGGCAAAGTTGGCTCAAGGCTCTGCAAACAGTGGAGGACTTCTGGGTGACGGGAGTTGATCCGGCGCTGCCGCTTTACCAATGCGTTTTTTCCTCTTTTTAGATTTTGAGGTTGAAAATGGGTATTGTAATGCTCGAAAGCGTGTTGCGTTTATGTAACAGCTGTTTGATCAAATAAAAAGTTTTATCTCAAACATTTGAGTCTTATTCTGAATTTTTATATGCTCAGTTAAGCGTCGTATTTTAGATATTGGCGTGTTTTTTGTTTTGGTTCGTGCCGAAGGGTACTCCGAATTCGGAGGCTTAATCGGCCCTAAGGTGTCTTGCACCGATGGGGACTCCAAATTCGGAGACTTAATGTGGCCAATCATGATATCTACGAAGGGCGCTCTGAATCCGGAGGCTTAGTCGGCTCTAAGGTGTCTTGCACCGATGGGGGCTCCGAATTCAGAGACTTAATGTGGCCAATCGTGATATCCACGAAGGGCGCTCCGAATCCGGAGGCTTAGTCGGCTCTAAGGTGTCTTGCACCGATGGGGGCTCTGAATTTGGAGACTTAATGTGGCCAATCGTGATATCCACGAAGGGCGCTCCGAATCCGGAGGCTTAATCGGCCCTAAGGTGTCTTGCACCGAAGGGGCTCCGAATCCGGAGACTTAATCGGCCCTCAGGTGTCTTGCACCGAAGGGGCTCCGAATCCGGAGACTTAATGTGGCCAATCGTGATGTCCACGAAGGGCGCTCCGAATCCGGAGGCTTAATCAGCCCTCAGGTGTCTTGCACAGAAGGGGCTCCGAATCCGAAGACTTAATCGGCTCTCAGGTGTCTTGCACCGAAGGGGCTCTGAATCCGGAGACTTAATCGACCCTCAGGTGTCTTGCACCGAAGGGGCTCCGAATCCGGAGACTTAATGTGGCCAATCATGATATCCACGAAGGGCGCTCTAAATCCGGAGGCTTAATCAGCCCTAAGGTGTCTTGCACCGAAGGGGCTCCGAATCCGGAGACTTAATCGGCCCTCAGGTGTCTTGCACCGACGGGCGCTTCGAATCCGGAGACTTAATGTGGTCAATCGTGATGTCTACGAAGGGCGCTCCGAATCCGGAGGCTTAATCGGCCCTAAGGTGCTTTGCATCGAAGGGACTCTGAATCCGGAGACTTAATCGGCCCTCAGGTGTCTTGCACCGATGGGCGCTTCGAATCTGGAGACTTAATGTGGCCAATCGTGATATCCACGAAGGGCGCTCCGAATTCGAAGGCTTAATCGGTCCTAAGGTGTCTTGCACCGAAGGGGCTCCGAATCTGGAGACTTAATCGGCCCTCAGGTGTCTTGCACCAATGGGCGCTCCGAATCTGGAGACTTAATGTGGCCAATCGTGATATCCACGAAGAGCGCTCCGAATCCGGAGGTTTAATCGGCCCTCAAGTGTCATACACCGAAGGGGCTTTGAATCATTGACATGAGCGCTACAATGGGGTTTGAGAAATAAATTGAGCGACAAACAAAAAATAGTTTGCATTGCAGAAGTGATATATATACAAGTATCAAAGCCCACAGGTCGGGTCAGTGATAGGGTTTTCATAAAATCTCGGCTTGTGCCGATTGCGGGGAGCCACGGATTTCTTCAATGCCATGGACCGTCGGGAAGCGCACAAGCTGATGATAAGTGCTTGGAACGGCCTTCATAATATGCAACCAGGTTCACCCCATGATGACATTATATGGCGAAGAGAGCTTTACGACCAGGAATTCTACTTCGACCGTTCTGGAGCCCGCTTGAATAGGTAGTATGATCTTCCCCAACGGGTACTCGGGATTCGTATTAAAGCCGAACAGTGGGTGAGGCGCCGGGGACAGATCTGACTCGTTGAAGCCGAGTTCGATGAAGGTTTGGTAATACATAACCTCTGAAGTACTCCCTGGGTCTACGAGAATGTGTTCAATGGTAAACCGATTTACGCGTAATTTGATGACCAACGGATCGATGTGGGAGGTCGTTGTGCCGCTACGATCGGAGTCATTGAAAGTGATTGTCGGGGCTTCTCCGGGCCATTCGGTCTGAATACGTTGCTTTTGGAGGATTGGATGCGATTGAATTGTGTGCACGGTTGGAGATGCAGGTAGGCTGTAGATTACATGGATCACGCCGAGTGGAGGTGAGTCCTGCCTCAAGGCTAGTGCCTTGATTGGCTTTCCCTTTCTCACGTACTGCTGCAGTCGGCCATCTTGCACCAGCTCTTCCAGGTGATCCTTTAGTGCGTAACAACTCTCCGTTTCGTGGCCGTGATCTTTGTGATACTCGCACCGCCTATCCCTTCTTCGCGTGTCGGGTGGCCCCACCATCTTTGACGGTCATTTGAAGAATGGAAGATGCTGGACTTTAGTCATTATTGCAGCGATTGGTTTTGATAACTCTGTGTACTTCTTGTCGGCACGCCTCAAACGCCTGCTGTCGACTTGCAGTTGTTCATTCGTCCGGTAGGAGCATTGATCGTTTGGTCGGTGAGTGTCCCGCCTTTTGTCTTGTTTAACGCATTGCCGTGGCTCAGGGCTCGGAGATGGCATAGAGCTTATTGGTTGAGCGATTTCCGAGGGGGCCGTTTTGTTAGACATTTGGTCGGCTTTTATTCTCAAGGTATCATCTTCCACTTTGCAATACTCTTCAACTTTCTTCATCAACGCCCAGACTGTTTTGGGGGGTCTCCTGGTCAGGGAACTGCGAAGAGCACTGTCGGGACGTAGTCCCATTTTGAAGGCGGTGATGGCCATGGAGTTGTTGCAAGCGTCGTCGACGAGGTTGAAGCACTCCCAATAGCGCGCTGAATACGCTCTGAGCGTTTCTCCCGACTGAATCTGCATAGCCTAGAGAGAGTCGGCCTGTTTCGGCTGTACCTCGTTGGTGATGAACCTAGCCCTGAAGGATTTCTGTAATTGATGGAAGCTTTTGATCGAAGCCGACTCCAGCTTGTAGTACCACCTGACAGCTAATGGCCCCAGACTGCTGGGGAATATTCGACACATTAGGGCTTCGTTATCTGCATACAATGTCATGGCCTGCTTGTAATGACGGATATGATCAGTGGGGTCTGATTTTCCATCGTAAAGAGTGAATGACGGAGCTTTGAACTTCTTAGGCAAGGCCGCCCTTGCAATCCGTCGGACAAAAGGATCGTGCTGGTCCTCTTCGTCTGAACTGCTCCTCCTGCGCTTGGTCCTTGTATGTAAACTCTTTTCGGAGGAGCTGGAAGTTTCGGATCGTCTCTTCTTGTTGAGCTCCATGGGTGATGAGTTGGAGTCGCTATCGGTATCCTTTGGTCGGGCTCGAAGTCGTTGTCCAACGGCCCTCGGAGGTCGTTCGGGATCTTGGCGCATGGCTTCTCTCGATTTTGCTACTTCGAGGGCCAAATCTTGACGGAGACGTTCATTTTCAGCAATCATGTTCTCCAGCCTTTGTTCATTCTGTTTTGCTTGTTCCATGATCGTCTGCATTGTTTCTTGCGCTGAAGTCATTGGTGAGTCGAAGTTCAAGGCGCGTTTTGCAGCGATGGTTTCCTTTCCGAGCATATTTGCTGGAGTGAGGTCATCTCCCTGTGCGGTCTCGTCAATGGTTATCGGAGGATCTTCAATCACGCCTGCCATGGATATATTTGAGTATTTCCACAGACGGCGCCAGTTGTGGAGAAGTGGTTTGGAAATACTCTTCAGATCCTGGGAGACGCTGGTGATCCTCAGCTAGTCACCTGAAAAGATACAAACACTCCGGTCAGGGGTGCCGGAATTAGCACTCCGACGGACAAGTCAGTTCAGACACTCAAGACAGCTTCTCTACTAAGTTAAGTGAAGTGATTCTTACATAACCTTCTATACCCGTTATTCCTGTATTTATACCCGTTCCTTTTGATCCTCGGGGCCAGGGCCTACTTTTTAATCATTGTCTTTTCTTTTATTCGGCCCTAAGGACTTACACTCATTCAGCACATATATTATATTCGGATTCCCACCCTCGTAGGATACAGCCGATTAATATCAGTCTTCCAATGGTACGCACCTTCTGATTTTTCCATATATTCGGCCCCCACACCATGCATGTTACATTTGGGTCTTGTTCATAAAAGCTTCTTTGAAAATGTGTTTAATGGAACTACCTTTGGGCTTTGATTTCTCAAATTGAGCTTTGAATCATGTAATATTATGAGTTTACAAGTGATTTCCAGAAAATTAGCCCAAGAGGATCGAATTTGATGTTGTAAAACTTGGTTTTGAGCTTGAGGTTCGAATCTGGAAATTCCAGATTTTGAACTCATGCCCGAGCTGGGAACTCCACGCTCGAGCGTACACGCTGAGTTCATGTAGTCAGCTCGAGCGGGGAAAGTGACGCTCGAGCGGGAAATGCGTGTTCCCAGCACTTTGCATTGTTTTACAGTCCGCTCGAGCGAGATAGTTCACGCTCGAGCGAGGACTTGTGTCTCACGCTCGAGTGGGGGTCGAGCGCCCGTTGAGCGTGAATTTTGAGCATCTAGTATTTTTACTGTAGCTTGCAGTCTGCTCGAGCGACGGAAGTCACGCTCGAGCGGATCTCCTTTGTCTGCATGTTCGCTCGAGCGTAGGAAGCCACGCTCGAGCGTGACCCCTGTTTTCTGAAAATTTTGTAAAGTGTTTAAAAGTGCATCTTTGCATCCTCTTTCCATCCTAGGCATTCCTAGGGCATGTTTAAGGCATCTTAAGCAGGATATTGATGTAGAACCACACCGAGGCAAATTAGGGATTAAGTTATTATTTTTCCCAACTGTGTAGCTTAGTGTGTGTTCACTCTGTAACTGTGTAGGGTTGGCATCCGAAGACGCTCTAGCTTATCTATAGCCCAGAACTCTGTGAGTAACAATGTTGTAAAGATATGTTCTATAATGAGTATTTTCTGAACAATTGAACTGCACTGTTTTCTGAAATGATACTGTTACTGAATGAATGATGTCCTATTTGTGAACTGTATTCGTGGCAGCCATAGCAACTTACTGTTACTGTACTGTATTGTTACTGTCACAGAGATCTCTGTCGGTTCCCATGTTGGAACCACTACTGTTTACTGATATGATGGCCATCAACTGACTGTTCAGTCTGTTAAGACCTACTGTACTGCTTTGCTAATCGGATGTACCACATATAACTGCTATGACTGAATAACTGTTATACTGATATAAATGACTATTTTGAATACTGAAAGGACATTCATTCTTAACCTCTTTACGCATATGTTATTTACTGGGCTTTAGCTCACTGCTCATATATATATGTAGGTGTACAGGCACCGGACCGTTGCTAGAAGCGTCAGGATAGGTTCCTGTTTTGTCAAGCCAACCTTTATGCCTCACTTTGAGGTTCCAGAACTGTTCAAGCTGAGGCTGCTTGGGGTGTTTTAGTTTTTCCCCTTTTTGTATATGTCCTGTATAGACTGAATGAGGTTGTACTGCACTGTTCTAATAGGGATTAAGTCCCTATCCTGAATGATTGTAAATATTATGCATACTGTTTGGAACTGATTGTATATATGTTATGAAAAGTCTTTTTGCATACAGACTGTCACAGTTCATTGGACATCTTTTATTTACTATTTTGGCTTCCGCTAGCCCCTGTACTCTGTATTACTGTTTTACTGTTAAGCAGGCCTTCGGTAATCTCGGATTACTGATCGGTTACGGTGCTAAACCCATAGGGGCGGGTTTGGGTCATGACAGCTACGCACAGAGGTAAGCCAAGCAACCGGAGCGAAAGTTTCCTCATAATCAATGCCATACTCTTGGGTGAAGCCCTTTGCAACAAGACGAGCTTTGTAGCACTCAATAGAACCATCAGAATGGGTCTTGATTTTGTATACCCATCTGCAGCCAATCGTAATCTTTCTAGGAGGAAGATCAGTAACATCCCAGGTATGAGTTTTGTCTACAGCCTGTAATTCATCAGTCATAGCTTGCTGCCAAATAGGGCTGCAAATGAACAGAGCCGTTCATGAACAAGCTCGAGCTCGGCTCGGTAAGAGCTCGTTCGAACTCGGTTCGTTAATTTTTTCGGCCGTTCGAGCTCGAGCTCGAGCTCGTCAAATTTTTAATAAACAAGCCCAAACACTTTAAAGCTCGGCTCGTAAGCTCGGCTCGTTAGCTGGCTCGTTTAATATTTATTATTTATATATTAAATAATATAAAATTATGTATAAAAAATAAGAGAAATATGCTATTTATATATTTAAAAAATATAAATGTAAATAATACTTAACTATAGATAGTATATTTATATAATAGTGGTAGTAGATATTATTATTTTAGTAAAATATGAACTTTTTTTTAGTATGTTTATATATATTGTATATATAATTGTATAATCAAAGTTTTAATTGTAACTTTAGTCTCACATGCAAGTATGAATTTATAAATTTTTTGGCTCGTTAACGTTCGTGAACAGGCTCGAGCTCGAGTCGAGCCTAAGCCAACTCGGCTCGAGCTCGGTTCGTTAATTTTTTCTTCAGCTCGAGCTCGAGCTCGAGCTCGTTAAAATCTTAATAAACAAGCCCAAACACACTAAAGCTCGGCTCGGCTCGGCTCAGCTCGTTTGCAGCCCTACTGCCAAAGAAGATTAGTACAAGTCTTACGATAGGAGGTAGGTTCATAAGTAGAAAATGCAGTAGACCCGACAATATAATCACGAAGATGAACAGGTGGTTGAGTTACCTAATGTGGACGACCGGTGGGAGGAGGATTTGGTAAGGTGATAGGAGACTCAACGGGACCATCAAAGGGAGCAGTCAGGACAGGATCAAGTATAGGAAAAGGTGTCTCTAAAGAGAAGGAACCTGCATCAAAGGCATTAGAGAAGAGATCGATAGAAGGATTAGTAAATAGAATGGAAATAGAAGATGATGATAAGTGGAACGAGGATAAGGATAAAAACATCTTATGCTCTCAGAAAACCACATGACGTGAAACACGAAGATGTTTAGAGATAGGATCCCAACAACGATAGCCTTTATGTTCAATTTCATACCCAAGAAAGCAACAAAGACAAGAACGGGGTTCAAGTTTGGTATAATCATGAGGTTGGAGGATAACAAAGCATGCAGACCCAAAAACCCAAAAATTTGTGTATGGAGGACTAGTGCCATGTAAACATGCATAAGGAGTTTGGTTATGGATAGTAAGAGTGGGAACACAATTGATAGTGTAGACAGCAGTAAGAGCAACTTCCCCCAAAAAATATTCAGGACACAAGGAAGAGATAAAAAGGGCTCGAGTAGTGTCAAGAATATGCCTATACTTCCGTTTAGCACAGCCATTTTGTTGGGACATGCCAGCACATGAACGATGAAGCTGAGTACCGTGACGCTAAAGGAATGAGAGAAAGTCAAGATCTCGATATTCTATAGCATTATCAAATTGAAAAATTTCAATGATTTTAGAAAATTGGGTTTGGACCATGTTTGCAAAATTGTAATAAAGTTGTTTGAGTTCTGATCAACTTTTCATGAGAAATAACCATGTAAAACTTGAAAATTCATCAACAAAGACAACAAAGTAACTTGATCCCCTCATAGTGGTAGTAGGTAATGGTCCCCAAATATCATAATGTATAAGATCAAATGGTTCATGAGAAACAGATCAAATAGTCTGAGGGTCCTGTACCAAACAACCATTAGTAGAAAATGCGACAGTTAGACCAAGCTCACATAATTAACTAATAGCAATAAGATTTTAAGTGAGAACAGGAATAAGATAAACATTTGATATGGATAGATGAGAGGTAGAAACAGAACCAATATGACTTACAGACACAAGAGAACCATCAGTAGTATGAATAGAAGGAATAGGAGGAGAGGAAGAAATAGAAGAAAATAGGGTAGAACTAGAAGTCATATGATTGCAACAGGCTGAGTCAAAATACTAGGAAGATGTACCTGAAGTCACAGACAAAGCAATAGAAGGAGGTGTACCAGAGGTGGTAAGAAACTGTTTGAACATGGTTTCAACATCAGTTTGGGAAAAGGCAGGAGTGACTGGATCTAAAGGCTCAGAAAATTCCTCAAAGGCAGCAGTAGTAGTAACAGTGCGATGAGCAGAGAGAGATCTAGACTGATTCCCGGGACGTTGTGAACGACCTCGTGAGAAATTTCCACGAGTAGTAGATGAGCTGTCTGGATTGCAAAAACAATCTTGCTGCAGATGACCAGGACTAATCTTGTTGCAGTACCGACAGGATCTGACTAGGCAATGAAGCAGAAGATGAGTAGAAGGAAGGCCCTGATTCTGACAATAATTACAAAATGTGGGCCGCTAAGTGGTTGGTGCAGAAGAACTCAATGATTAAGGAGTGACAAGAACTGTATCCACATAATGAGTCTTCAGAGGGCCAAGATGAGTCTCTTTAGATAATAACTCAGAAATTGCATGCTCAAGAATGGGCAATGGAGTGCGATGAAGCAGAGATACACACACAGGCTCAAACTGGATAATGAGAGCCATGAAAAACTGAACCAATCGTTGGTGATTACGATACTGAGTGAATAAAGTAGCATCTTCAATATGAGGCCAAGTAGGTGCAGAGAGAGTGAGCTGGTCCCAGACAGAATATATGTGAGTGAGGAAATCATTAACAGACTGACCAGGCTCTTGACGTAGGCGATGAAGTTGACTTTGAAGCTGATACTAAGAAGCAAGACCAGTAGTCTGATAACGTTCTGTTAAAAGATCCCAAATTTTGGCAGGAGCAGTCACGAAGTCAAGTTGAAAACGACCAAATTGTAAACTGATTGAGGTAACAGAAGTATTTCGAAGCCAAGTGATGATCTGGTAATTCTTACTGTCCTAGTCCTCTAAAGGGTCTGCATATGTGGCAGTTGTTTCATAAACCTCTTTTACGGATTGAACCACATCCCTAGTGATAATGCGTCAAAGTTGCTTCCTTTTCAGAAAACCGAACAAGGCTTGGGCCCATAACACATAGTTGGAGCCGTCAAGGATAATAGAGATTGGATGAGAAACATCATGACAATCCATAACAGTGGTTTGGTGAAGTAAAATAGAGAAAAACAGTGCTATAGGAGCAAAAATCAATAAAACGGAGCATACCAGTGCGTCCAGAAGGTCAAAAATAACTAGAAAAGAGGTCTGGTTGTGCAGAGATGACGTCAGCAGGTGCGTGGCTCACGTTAGCAGGAGAGTGCGCAGTGCACGATAGCAGCAGAGAGGTCAGCAGATGCACGGCGCACGTTAGCAGGAGGATACGTAGCATACGATAGCAGAAGGCGTGCAGCGTACTGTAGTGATGACGCGCTTAGGGCTGACGTCAGCGATGACGGAAGCGGAGGGACACGCGCGTGACGGACGCATGGTGTGTGATCATAGGGCAACCGGCGCGTGGTAGTGCATGTAGATGCTAGTGGCATTGTGAATGACACGCCGAACAATAAGTGTCGCGTGAGAGCGTGTCTAAGCTTTGTTGGGAGTGTGGTTGGTGGCTCTGGAATCGTCTGGAAGAGACGAATATTATGGTGTCGTAGGTTTGTGATTATGACCACTGGAATCGTCTGAAAAGAACGATGAAGCAGTGCTAGAACAAAGATAACAAAGTGTATGGGTGATGAAATGAATGTCGTAGTGCCACTGTATACGGGACAAAGCGCACAAAAAAAAAAAAAAAAAAAAAAAAAAAAGAAGAAGAAGAAGAAGAAGTTATAAGTGTAAAACCTAAAGCTTTGATACCATGTTAGAATGGTTGAGAGAGAGAGAAAAAATAATCGGAAATGAGCCGTAGCTCGAATCCAATGGCTCGAATTGGCTTGAAAGAGGGAGAGAAGAGAGGAGGAAGAAGCAGAGGAGAAAGAGGGAGAGAAGAGAAGAGGAAGAACAGAGGAGAAAGAGGGAGAGAGGATCGTCGCTGCTCGCCTCGCCACCGCCACCGCCGTCGCCTCGCTGCCGCCGATCGTCGCAGCACCAGCGATCACCGGCTCTGCCTCACCTCCGCCCCCCGGCCCCAGCCTCCAGCCCCAAATGTTGGGCCCCCTCCAGTCCCTCCTCCTCCTCCCCCTCCAGTCCCTCCTCCTTCCTCCTCCTCCCCTTCTCCTCCTCCTCCTCCTCTTCCCTCCCCTGCTTCTGGTTCTGCTTCACCTTCATCTCAAAAACAAGGCCGTTTTTGAATTCGAGCCATTTCGAGCCGCTCGGTTTCGAGCAACCTATCACTGCCAAAAAATAATATATATTGTATTGAATGAATAGAATACAATAGGAGAGCATGTATTTATAGGCACAAACCTAGATAAGTATAGAGAGAGATAGAGATAAACTATATGTACAATATAAGGAGAGAAGTATAAATCTATAAAGCTAAATCTAATATATACAGTAACAAAGAATTCAAAAAATCAACTCACTTGAACTACACCACCGTGTCTGAAAAAATATTTAAATTAGTTTAAATGAGTTGTGCTAATGTTTAATCCTTGTATTGTTTTTTTCTTTTTATTTGATCTTCATGTTTAATGTGTGCAATTCTGTTATTTTATGTTTGAATATTAAATTTATCTTGAGATGTAAAAATGAATAGAAAATATCATTATTGATCAATTCTATCATTATGAGCAATTTTTAAAAAAATAAAAAGCAATTATGCACACATTTGTATATTATAGAGTTCAAGATTAAATTAAAATTTAACAAAATGATGACAATCATAGTATTTATACAGAATTTCATACCAAAATTATGACTTTCTAAAAATATAATTCGCATTAATAAACATTTATTTATAAGATGATGTGATCTAAGACAACCACGTCGGATAATTCTATTTACACCCTTTTAATATCTTTTTACAATTCTGAAGGTGTGTTTGAATAAATGGGTGTAAAAAAAAATTGGACTAATTACACAGAATTACAGGGCCATCTTTTTTTGGTTCATGAAATTATACTGCCCTCATTTATCAAAATTGTCTGTTAGATGGTGTTTGTTTCTAAAATAATTAAATTACCCCTCAAATAACATTACACCATTCAAGTTGAAAAGTCAAAATTTTGAAAATAAATAAATAAAAATATCCCATTGCAATCACCACGTCCAATCTCATACCCCTTGTTTTTTTGTTATAAACCCATCACAATCCTTCTTATAAATTGCAAAGCAATTTCCATGAAACCATAACACCATTGTCAGCTAGGGTTGAAAACGAGTCACATATCCTTTTTACTTTTTACTTTTTATCGGATAAATTACAAAAACACTCTTTAATGTTTATTTAAAATATGAATTGTATTGTGTAATTTTAAAAATTACATGTCGCCTCTTCAAAATTTTAATTACATAATAAATGATCATTTTATTAACAAATCATTAATAGAGTGTTTGGAAAGTGACTATTGAAATTAGTTTTTTTTAAAATTTTTTACGAAAAAATATACAGAAAAATAAGAGCGATATGATTAGGTGTTTTGACTTTTTGCCTACTTTAGCTAAAAAGCACCATCCCAAATGAAGCCAAAGTAAATTAATAATTTTTAATGACATCATAAATATATTTTAATTAATAATTCTAATAATTTTATTGTTTCATAGGATAGTAGTTGAAAATTTAATTTTTTTCTGTTAATTTTGTTAAATAAAAAATTTTGACAAGGAATACTTGTAATTTTTAAGCAAATCACAATAAATTTATTCATAATTTACTTTTTTTAGGATAAATTACAAATACACTCTTGAGGTTTGCTTAAAATACGAATTGCCTCTTGTGGTTTGGAAAATTACAAATATTTTCCTGTCAGAATTTTTTATTTATCAGAATTAATTGAAAAAGTGAAATTTCGAAATGTTCATCTATATAATAATAAAATTGTCTGAATTATTAATTAAAATAAAATTTTAACATTATTAAAAACTATTAACTAATTTGATGATTTATTAATGAAATAACTTATTTGTTATGAAATTAGAAACCTTAGGGGGCATAATGTAGTTTCTAAGCCTACAGAAAGTAATTTGTAATTTAAGTAAATTTCAAAAAATATGTTTATAATTTACCATTTGTTATAATTTATCATTTTTTAATTATTTTAGCTTTTGGTAGCGGGTAGGCATACACGGTAAACTTAACCGTGAAATTATGTATCATCCCTCCTTCACATATGTTGTTCTGTGAAGTTTCTTTGCATACCTAATTTCCTCCTAAAAAAAACAAAAAAACGGAAGATAGTCGGTGCTTTCCCATATTCTAATGTTATACAGAATTTCATACCAAAATTTTGTGGTAATAACTTTTCACAAATATAATTCACATTGATAAATATTTATTTATATGGGGGCAACGTGTCTTTAGTCTACAAAGTGGACTATACGGTGGTGTCACCGCGAATCTTTTTTTTTGATAATTTGAACCGTTCAATATATAAAGTCCATCAAGTACTTTATTCTTGTAAAAATTACATTAATTAAATATCGATAGTTACTTGATTGGATCAGATTTTTGTCAATGGTAAATATAATTTTTAAAATAAATTATTGACAAAAATCTTATCCGATCAAGTAGGATATCCGATCAACGTGATTTTTTATAGGGATAAAGTACTCGACGAACTCTGTACATTAAACGATTTAGATTATTGAAACAAGATTCGTGGTTGACCCCACGGGCCCAACACCACCATATAATCCACTTTGTAGACTAAAGAGAAGCTGTCTCATATAAATAAATGTTCAACAATGCTAGGAATACTTACACATTTACTAACAATTTTACTAACACACTCACAAATTTTGATAAGATCAACCATCACTTGGTATGGGACCCACATCAAAAGGGCCGGCCCTGGCCTAAGGCCAATAAGGCCTGGGCCTTAGGCCCCAAAATTTTGGCCTAAAAATAGGGCCCCCAAATTTGGTAAAATATTATAGGCTCAATGTTTTTTTTTTTTTTTTTGGTTTTAGAATCAATTTAAAGGGCCTCAAAATATTTTATTGGGTCCATGAATGGTTTAGCCCATATTTATTTATAAGTGTAGTTTTTTAATAAATGAATATATATATATAAAATGTTTGGGCCAAGAAAAACAATACATACAATATATGGGCCCTATTTTTTTTTTTTAACCTTCTTTATCTATTAGATTTTAGTAGAATAAATAATTTTGCCCAAATTTTTTTACCTAGGTCTTTATCAGTTTTAATTGAATAATTTTTTCCAAATTTTTTTGTCCTAATTTTGTTTCATTAAATTGTTTTGTTTATAATTTTAATGATTATATGAGCAAGTAAATTTTTTTGTGGTTACAAACAAATAAAAAAGTTATAACTTATCATTTTATTCATGAATTATTTTTTTTTCAATGTAAGAGGGGCCCCCATTTTCAAAATTCGCCTTAGACCCCCTAAACTTCAGGACCGGCCCTGCACATCAACTTGTGAGTGTGTTAATAAAACTATTAGTAAAATTGTTAATATCCCTAGCATTTTTCATAAATGTTTATCAATGTGAATTATATTTGTAAAAAGTTATTACCACAAAATTTTGGTATGAAATTCTATATGACATTAGAATATGGGAAAGCAACTACAATCTCCCCTTTTTTTTGTTTTTTTTAGGGGGAAATTAGATAACATATGCATAAACTTCAGAGAACGACATATGTGAAGGAGGGATGATACATAGCACGGTTAAGTTTACCGTGTATGCCTACCGGCTACCAAAAGCTAAAATAATAAAATAAAATAAAAAGGCAAATCTTTATCTCGTAAAAAATTACATTGATCGAATATCGATAGTTATTTAATCAGATCAGATTTTATCAATAATTTATTTTAAAAATTATATTTACTGTTGACAAAAATCTGATCCAATCAAATAACTATCGACATTCGATTAACGTGATTTTTTACAAGGATAAAGTACTCAATGAATTCTACTTTTTCAGATCATATTTCTATTACGATTTATTTTGAAAATTATGTATGCAATTGACGAAAATGTGATTTAATGAAATGTCTATCAATATCTGATCAATGCAATTTTTTACATGATTGACATACTTGACAAACTCTATAGATTAAACAGTTTAAGTTATCGAGATAAACTCGAATCAAGGCCCACCACAATCGAACAGCGTCGTTCAATCCGATAACGACTAGATACTGTCATCAGTTATCAAAATTCTCTATTAGATGTTGTTTGTCACTAAAACGGCTAAATTTCCCCTCAAATAAAATTACACTATTCTCATTTGGCAAATGACTTTTTTAAGGTTCGGGGTTAAATTAATCACTAAAAGATAAAATAAATTAAAACGTTAATAAGATAAAATGTCATATCCAAATCATAATTTCTCACAAAAGTCAAAAAATCCAACTCAAACAAACTTTTTAATCCCAAATTAAAATAGTCTAAAAACCAAAAAATTAAAAAGACAAAAAACTAACTCACTTCCCAAACGAAGTCTTAAGTTGAAAAGTCAAAATTTTGAAAATAAATAAATAAAATTACCCTATTGCAATCACGGCATCCAATCTCATACCCGTTGTTTTTGGTTGCCACCCATCACTAATAAGGTTTCGTTTGAGAAGAAGGGTTAGGTCGGGTTTGAGGTTATTTTAGTTACAAAAAGATAAAATATCTAACCCATAATCATTACATTCTTTCTCTCATAAAAAGTCAAAAAAATCAAAAAAATCATTCTCAAACTAGACTTTTTTAACCCAAGACTAAAATAATCAAAAAGTCAAAAATCTAACCACCCACTTCCCAAACGAATCCTAAATTGCATAGCAATTTCCATGAAACCAAAACACCATTGCCGGTTAGCACTGCGAGTCAAGTGAACTAATTTTGTTTAAACTTAAGTTTGATAATTAATCACTTTAAATTTATGTTCAAGCTTGCTTACATATTAAATCGATTTCGGATAAGCTTTTTACAAGCGGAACATAAGTCGAGTTCAAGTAATTTAATTTTTTATTATATATATATAAATTTATCGAGTTGCATAGTAAATTATTTAAATTTGACTTAAGAAATTAACCAATTTAAAATTATATTAAAATTTAATTTATTTAAATATTAAATTATTTTCAAATAAAATTTTAATAAATCGAACACAAGTCGAGTTCAAATAATTTAGTTCATTTAATAACTCTATTACAGTGTCATTAAATTGCTACGGTAGTACTACATACATCAATTAGTGTACTAACTACTGTATCAATTAGTGTTATAATATTATTACTGACTCCACCCATTATACAAATTATAAATATTCAAAATTTTTAAAATTATGCCACATTATCTATTAATAAATTAATTAATACACTAATTAATACATATAACATTATTCCAATTGCTATGCAATTTCCATGAAACCAAAACACCATTGCAAGTCCCAATGCTAGTCCCAGTACATTGGTAAGTAACTTCCACGAAACCAAAACACCATTGCCAGTGCCATCCCCTTGAGGGACCACCCCTTCCCGACTGCCACTGCGTTAGCCGCCCTCCGATAAACTTAGCATTTATTCCATCCAACTAGTTTTAGGATCTGTTAAAAAATTAATTAATTAATTCTTTCGTTTTTACTATTTTTTTTTTTAAAATTATCATTTCTTTTTAACTTTTTAAGTACATCTAATATAAAAGAATCTAAAAAATAAATTTAAAATTTTTTAATTAACAATTTTTATATCATAAATATATATCAATTAATAATTCTGATAATTTTATTGTTTATAGGATAGTAGTTATGAATTTTATTTTTTTTGTTAATTTTGTTGGATAAAAAATTTGAACAATGCTAGGGATACAAAAAAATTTTACCAAAATTTGTATGGGACTTGCACTCAAGTGGGATCCAAACTCATGTGAGTATGGTAAAAAATTTGGGGTGTCTTGCATTTTTGAAATTTTTTTGACAAAGAGATAATTGTAATTTACACAATTACAAGTATTAATTCGTATTTTAAACAAAACTCAAAGGGTATATTTGTAATTTACTTTTTTTATTTTTTATTTTAGCTTTCGGTAGCCAGTGGGCATACAAAGTAAAATTTGCCGTGTTATGTAGCATCCTTCCTTCATATATGTTGTTCTGTGAAGTTTCTTTGCATATGTTATCCAACTTCCTCCCCAAAAAAAACAAAAAAACATGGAAGATGGTAGGTGCTTTCCTATATTCAGTGTTTGTGTGTCTATAAATAAAAGACATGCTACACATTTCTATTCACAGCTCTTATTCTTCTGCATTGCTCATAAATACAAATTCATTGTCACAGAGAGAGCCAGAGAGAATGGAACAGACGCTTCACCAAGCAGCAATAGAAGGCAATGTCACATTATTACATCAATTACTCAAAAAAGATCCACTAGTTCTTTATAGACTGAACTCTGGTTGGTTCGGTTGGAGTCCTCTGCATGTGGCTGCATTACGCGGGCATGCAAACTTCGTGACAGAAGTTCTGAGTCTAAATCCAGATCTTGCTGAAGTTCTGGACTCTTCACAACGCTTGCCCCTTCACCTTGCTTCGGCAAAAGGGCATGTTAACGTTGTACAAGCATTGACATCGGTAGATCCTGACATGTGCTTAGCTCGTGACAAAGATGGTAAAAACCCCCTTCATCTTGCAGTCATGAAGGGCAAGGTCGATGTGTTGAAAGCGTTAGTTCAAGCCAATTCCCAAGCAGCTGAGGTCGTGATGGACCGAGGTGAGACCATCTTACATTTATGTGTGATGCGCGGCCAATTAGATTGTCTGAAAGAACTTTTGAATACCATTAAAAATAAAGAGTTTGTGAATGCTAAAGATGAAAGAGGCAACACCATATTGCATCTAGCTGTGGCAAATAAACAAATCAAGGTATGACCATAATCAAGATTTTTTTTTTTTTTTCATTAACCAAAAAAATGATTTGTTCAAAGTTGCAACTAACTAATATATCAATTTTTTTTTTTTTTTGGGCAGGCCTTAGACTACTTGCTTACCAATGCGACACTAGATGTAAACATAAAAAATGCTAGCGAGTACACAGCATTGGACATTCTAGCACAAATTAGAAAGGATTTGATAAATCCAAATGATATTGAAAATAAACTCCGAAAAGCTGGAGCCATGAGCGGCAACGATGTCGGACAATCTGAGTGGCTAGCTAAGAAAAAGGAAACAATAATGTTGGTGGCAACGCTCATTGCAACAATAGCTTTCCAAGCTGGGATGAGCCCTCCAGGTGGTGTTTGGCAAGACACTTCAGACGGACACAGAGCTGGAGAAGCCGTAATGGCTTATAATTATCCAGATTCATACCCATATTTCATTCGTGCTTGCACGATAGGATTTGTTGCATCCCTAAGCACAATCTTGTTGCTCATAAGTGGATTGCCATTCAAGAGAAAAATTTTCATGTGGATTCTAGTTGCAGTCATGTGGTTGACGGTTACATCAATGGCAGTAACATATGCAATTTCTATTGTTGTGGTCACACCAAAAAATGACAGAAAACCGCTCAGTCATACTATTACAGTTGCAATCATCGTGTGGTGTAGTCTAATGGCAATTCTATTCTTACTGCACACGGCTCGCTTAGTGAAAAAGGCAATTGGCGAGGAATGGAGTAAACATCTGGTCATCAAGAGAATTCAGAAAATCAAGTCAATTGAACTACACCACCGTGTTTGAAAAAAATATTTAAATTAGTTTAAATGAGTCGTGCTAACGTTTAATCCTTGTATTGTTCTTATCTTTTTATTTGATTTTCATGTTTAATATGTGTAATTCTGTTATTTTCTGTTTGAATATTAAATTTGTCTTGAGATGTAAAAATGAATAGAAATATCATTATTGATCAATTCTATCGTTATGAACAATTTGTTTTTTTAAATAAAAAGCAACCATGCACACATTTTAAAGAGTGTATACTATAGAATTCACGATTAAATTAAAATTTAACAAAATGATTGACAATCATAATATTTATACAGAATTTCATACCAAAATTAAGACTTTCTAAAAATATAATTCACATTAATAAACATCTATTTATAAAATGATGAGATCCAAGACTACGCCGGATGATTCTATTTACACCCTTGAAATATCTTTTCACATTAGTACAATTCTGAAGGTGTATTAAAAAAATGGGTGTAAAAAGAAATTGGACTAATTACACCGACTTCCCTTCAGGATTCTATAACAATTAGAGGGACATCTTTTTTGGTTTATGAAATTATACTGCCCTCATTTATCAAAATTGTCTCTTGTCTATCCCTATGGATTTAGGGTCACTAACCCCTCACTGCTGTGCCTCTGCTGTGTTTTGAAACTACCCAGTTTCATTTTTGTGTGTGTGTGTGTGTGTGTGGAGTATGCTAGGTAACTCTCCTCTGCATCCTTCTTCCAATAGCATCTCTACCTTCATCACTCACTGCTACCATCAAGCCACAATATTGTCCACTGCCACCATCAAAGATCAATATCATCCCAAATTAAATCAAAATCAATGTGTCGAGAGAGGTATTTTAATGAACAAATTAAACCCAATAACAGCTTGAGTGATCGTAGTTTTGTTTTTTGAGGAGTGTTTCTTTTTTTAATTTTTTGTTCATGTTGTTTAAGGAGTTGAAATGTTATAATCCTTGGTTGTGCCCTTCAAAAGCAATCTCACAACTGAAATGAACGAGGGGAACTTGATGATTTGGATACCAATAATTTTTATTACAGATTACAACTCTATTTTTTCTTCTTGTATTTAGACTTTTCTCATATGAATGTCTGTGTCACCCAAAACAGGGCAAAACAGAGCATTACACCAACACTAATTGCAAACTAAAATTTGACACCTAAACTAACTAATAGTCACTTAGGCTAACTAACATAGCTTGCCATTTCATCATCTTCATTTAACATTTGTTTATCAGCTTTGTTTTGGCTTGTATTATGAAGGCATCAAATTTTTTTCTTTGATTTTAAACAAGAAATTAGCTTCCTCTTGAGCTATGAGTAAAAAATCTTTCCTTGGTTCATGGTTCATAATGTGCTACCAATGCTAATCTCAGTTGCCCATGATTGTTGCCATCTGATTTACTCAGCCAACAGAGAGGTTCGATGTAGGAGTTGGTGGTGACCCGACCTTCATGAATAGTGGAGGTGGTTTTGTCCTTCAATATGCAGACTTGAGAAATAGAACTTGAAGAAAGGAATAAAAGCCATAATGTTTTCAGTGTAGTTAAAACAAAGAGTTTAAGTTGAGATGAAATCAACCACCATTGCTTGTAAAATATAGATTTTCTAATTAAATTTAGAATCATATATTTGATTTCATTTCTGGATTAGATTAAATTTGAAGAATTTTCATTTCAAAACTCGTAAAACCCACTTCTTAGTTAACTAAGACCCCTGTATTGGATTTCATTTTATCTCTCTTTATTTTTAGTTTCATTTTTGTTGGGTTTTATTTTGTGTGTAAACGGGGACTGGTGATGTGTTAGAGATTTTATGTAATTTATTTATTAGATGGTGGTATTATCAAATGAAAGAATCAGTTTTGAGCTTGTGTTAGGGAGAGAAAAAAGCATAGGTATTCAAGTGATAATCTATTGTGGACCTCAAATTCTACATACGTGTAAGATGTAGATTATATATATATATTATTATTATTTATTTTTAAAGATGTGGATTATACCCTTTTTTTTTTTTTTTCTTTTTTTTTTTTGAAAGATGTAGATTATACCATTAAAGCAAAACTTCTGTGCAAAAATATATATATATATTATGAAACAATGTTGTTTCAATGCACAATAGGGACACAGCAGTGATCCCAAATCGCTGTTGTAGATGGATTTGGTGTTTGTTACTATAATAACTAAATTATCCCTCAAATAAAATTACACCATTCAAGTTGAAAAGTAAAAATTTTGAAAATAAATAAATAAAAATACCCCATTGCAATCACCACATCCAATCTCATACCATAATCCCATCACAATCCTTCTTATAAATTGCAAAGTAATTTCCATGAAACCAAAACACCATTGTTGGTTAGGGTTGAAAATGAGTTGAGTCGAACCAATTAATAAGTTGTTCAAACTTAATTTGATAATTTAATGGATTTAATTATGTTTAAATTTGTTTATATAACGAGTCGATCTCAAACGAGTTTTGAATAAGCCAAACATAAGTCTAGCTCGAGTGGCATGATATTTTATTATATATATAAGTTTATCGAGTCGAAAATAAGTTGTTCAAATTTGACTAGAAAAATTAACAACCTTAAAATTGTACTCAAACTTGACTTATTTATATAATGAGTTGATCTCTAATAAATTTTTAATGAGCCGAACACGAATCCAACTCAAGGCACTTGATTCACTTAACAGCTCTACTGCCTTTCCAAAAAATTGCTAAGCAATTTCCATGAAACCAAAACACCTGCCATTAAATTGCTAAGCAATTTCCATGAAACCAGAACACCATTGCCAGTGCCATCCCCTTGGGGACCACCCCTTACCGGCTGCCACCTATTAAGCCAAACAACAACCACCCAAATTTTTTTAAAAAAAATTCAAAAATTGCATGTTGAGATACAAACCAAACAAACCCCTTGTTTTTATCAGAAATTTTTTGAAAAAATTACATGACAGTGGTGTACTGTCTGAAAATAATTACAAATTCATAAAAAAAAAAATTATGATTTTAATTATTAAAGTTTATAAAATTTACCATAAATTTGTAAAAAAAAAAAAAAATTTTTTTAAAAAGACAACTGTTTTGTTATTTTCTCAATTTTTTTTTTGTTATTAGTGTTTTTTAAAAACAATCTATACTATATATATAATAGAATGTAGTAGTGTTTCCAAAAGCCTTCAAAATGATATTCTAAAATTCTCATAATTTCAAAAAATACGTGGCAGCTCATTTTTTGTTTATAGTTCCTTTCCTCCCCTCTCAAAGAGTTTCACTCCCACTCTCTCACTACCCACAACTCCTATCCATAACAAACTGTCAAAAAAAAAAAACTCCTGTCCATAACAAATCCATAACAAACTGTCAAAAAAAAAAAAAAAAAAATACAAAACCTATCCAAACATGCCATACAACATGCCATACGTTTCTCCCCTAAGAGTTTCACTTCCACTCTCCCACTACCCACAACTCCTATCCATAAAAAACTAACAAATCTGTCAAAACCTATCCAAACAAACCCACCCATCTTTCCATATCCCCTTAAACCATTATCTCATCAATTCCATATCCACTAAAACCAAAAAAAACTCCTATCCATAACAAACTGTCAAAAAAAAAAAAAAAATACAAAACCTTAAACCATTAAAAACTCCTATCCATAACAAACTGTCAAAAAAAAAAAAAAAAAAAAAATACAAAACCTATCCAAACATGCCATACGTTTCTCCTATCCAAACAAACCCACCCATCTTTCCATATCCCCTTAAACCATTATCTCATCAATTCCATATCCCCTTAAACCAAAAAAAACTCCTATCCATAACAAACTGTCAAAAAAAAAAAAAAAAATACAAAACCTTAAACCATTAAAAACTCCTATCCATAACAAACTGTCAAAAAAATAAAATAAAATAAAATACAAAACCTATCCAAACATGCCATACGTTTCTCCTATCCAAACAAACCCACCCATCTTTCCATATCCCCTTAAACCATTATCTCATCAATTCCATATCCCCTTAAACCGAAAAATTTTATATATATATATATATGTATGTTTTTTACTTTTTAGGTTCCTCTAGTACAAAAGAATCTCAAAAATAGTTAATTTTTTTTGCAAGAATTCAAAAAATACTCACTAAAAACAAAAACAAAAAAATCAACTATTTTTTACTTTTTGTTTTTCATGAACATTCTTCAATCTTTTTTTATTTATTTATTTTTCTAATCGGTCTAATTCAGTAATATCTATAATAAAAAAAAAAATCAATATAAAAGCCAAAAAAAAAAAGGTCGACCCAAAAGGCATTGACACACTAATTCACTTGAAGATAACTGTGTCACCAAACCAAAGAAACAAAGCAAATTTATTGAGAAATGGGCTCGTTTGGTTTGTGTTTGGGAAAAAAATTTCAGAAATTTTTTTCAGAAACAAGTTTCAGAAATTTTCTCTACCAAACAAATTTTTCCAAAAAAATTTCCCAAAACACACAAACCAAACAACTTTTCCAAACAAACCTCTCTCACACACACATCAAATCAATCACTTTTTCCAAAACTCTCTCTCAAAACAATTTTCCAAAACAAATTTCCCAAAAAACCAAACCAAACATGTTTTCGTACTTTTTTTTTCAGAAACATGTTTCTGAAACACAAACCAAACAAGTGTGTTTCTTAATAATTTAAAGAAAAAATTAAAAGAAATTATTTGTTATCCTGAGAGGAGAGAGTTTAATCTGAACTTGGTGAAATTGAGAGGATTCCGTTTCGATGATCTAAACCATTCCTTTTGTAGTATTCTTCATATGTATCATTCATGAAAAAAAATTAAATTGATTCAATAACTGTAACTTATTTATTTTATCATATTTGTCTTTAAAAAAATATACAACAAGTATCTTTTTTAAAATAGATTATCCATTTTTTAAAATAAATAAATAAATATGATAAAATAAAAATGTTACGATTATTGGATTAACTTAATTTTTTCATGAATGATATATATAGAAAATCTCACAAAATAAATTATTCGAATAATTGAAACAAGACTCTTGTGAGGCCTCACCAACCTCTCAAATTCTCTTACATTTAGATTTAAACTTGAAAAAAATCCAACTTATAAAAATAAATGTACATATATATATGATTCTCAAAAATATATATCTATATAGATAAGAAGCTCTTTCCTGTTTATGGTTTGTCTTTCTTTTTATTATTTTGCCCTTTTATTTTGTATAATTTAATAACGGTGCCCTATATGTTGACTTTCTCATTTTTCCATCTTCTTTGGTAATATTAACCAATATTGGTGGTACTAATTTGAGTGAAATTTTTTACGGAATTACACAAATATTCTTGTTCAATTATGAAACATAAATCTTTTGTTTTTTAGAAAATTACAAATACACCTATAAGATTTGTTTAAAATATGAATTGGTCCTATAATACTTTGACATTGAAAAAATGACGCTCTAAGGTGTTATCACGGCATCTATAGGCACAGGTTCTGGGATAATCAGTTACCGGCCTGATTTGACCCAACCCATAGGAAGGGACCCACCACCTAGATACTAATGGAGCTCAACCACACGTCACAGACGAGCCTAGAAATTATAACTATCGTTTATTATAAATTTTAATTTAACACAATAATCAGGAAAAAAAACTAACTACTCTCCTATACAACAATAAATTATCAAAATTGTTCATTGAAAAATATTTCTCATATCATTAAAAACTATTAATTGATTTAATGCTTTATTTATTAACAAAATGGTTAACTAAAAGATATTTTTCATATCATTAAAATTAATGATATGAAATTAATCATATTTATTTATTAATAAAATTAATAAACTTCATTTATTATACTAGTACAATTTATTTATTAATAAAAGGGATCATTTGTTAGATTTGTTAGATGCATATGGATCTAAAAAGAAAGGAGAAAAAAAGGAAAAAAAAAATTATGAAAACAAATTCATTAAAGCAAACAAAAATTCGTCTAAAATAATTTTTAAAAAGAATCAAATTATACTTTTAAAATTTAAATTTACCATGATAATAACATGTGCCTTGCACGATCATTTTATACCTAATATATATATTTATTTATGGTTGTCAAAGGTAAAAGAGGTCGTAGCGACGTGATCGTAGAGCAATTTCCGTAAAACCAAAACACCATTGCCGGTTATTACTGGAAACGGGTCGTGTCGAATTAATTTTGTTTAAACTTAGTTTAATAATTTATGATTTTAAAATTATGTTTAAACTTGTAACAATACTTAGGTGACCCGAAAAATCATGATTCGAATGGCTGAAGATACTTAAAACGGTGTTATTTTTAGTATAAAACGACGTCGTTTTGACACATTCGAACCATTTGTGGTATAAAAATTCGGGCCACTAAACATTTTTTTAAACTTGTTTTCATACTAAATCGATTTTGAATAAATTTCTAACGAGTTGAATACAAGTTGAATTTGAGTAACTTAATTTTTTTTATTGTATATATATAAGTTTTTTGAACTAAATAATAAATTATTCAAACTTAACTTAAAAACTTAATTTGTTTAAAATTATATTAAAATTTAATTAATTTACGTAATAAGTAATTTTTAAATAAAATTTTAATAAATCAAACGCAAGTAGAGTTTAAATAATTTATTTCATTAAATAACTCTATTACAAGGTGCCATCAAATTGCTATGCACGTTCCGTGAAACCAAAACACCATCGCTAGCCGAATGCTAGCAGTGCCAGTAAATTGGTAAGTAACTTTCACGCCCTTGCACGCCCAAGGATTTCCTGTCCGTAAAAATTTATAATTTATGTGATGGTGTTTTGAAAAATTAGTAAAAAGTTAATTTTTTAATTTTTTTGATTTTTTTGGTGATTTTGTTGACAAAAAGCTAAGTTGTTTTGAGTAAAAAAACTGATTTTTTTAGCTAAAAAAGTTAAAAAGTTAAAAAATTGACTTTTTACCATTGTTCCCAAAATGGCCCACCTTCATTACTCAAATCATTCATAATCATTGGACATATCTTAAGATTTTTAAATTTTTAAATTTTCAAATAATTCAATAATTATGAATTATTTGGAAAAAAAGACAGAAAATTTTAGAGACAGATAATCCTTAGGCCAAGTTTGGCATAACCTAAATAATACAAAAAGTTAAAAAGTCACTATCCTATTTAAGTCACATCATCTTATTTGAATCACATCACCTCTCTAACACATCACATCAAACCCAACCCATATAAGTCAATAAATCAAAAAGTACACCTTTTTAGAACATCCCAAACCAACCCTTAATCAACTTCCACGAAACCAAAACTCCATTGCCAGGGCCATCCCCTTGAGGGACCACCCACCCCTAGGGGTGCAACTCGGGCGGGTTCGGTCGGGTTGGGGGTCTGCCCAAGCCCGACCCGAATTGCCCAGAGCAGTGCCCAAGCCCGCCCAAGCCCGAACATGAACCCGAGTTTTGCTGCCCAAGCCCGGTCCAAGCTTTGTATTTTGAACTCGGGTTAGCCCGAATTGCCCGAATTGCCCAGAAACTTGTAGGTAGATTTGTTTTGAAACCTGTAGGTAGAATTGATAATTAACAAAGAATTGAGAATTATTCAAAGTTATTTTCTGGTCACCAAAAAATAAAAATTAAAAATTAAGACTACCTCTTTTACTTAATTTATATATATTATATAATTTATTAAATTATATATATTATATATTATATATTATATAATTTATATAATATATTAAATTTAATTCGGGTTCGGTTTGCTCGGGTTGGCCATTGGTTCTGCCCAAGCCCGGCCCGAATTACAATTCTGGCATCAAAAATCTGCCCAGGCCCGTCCAGATTACAAGATATAATTGCCCAAGTCTTAAAAAAACTCGGGCTGGGCTCGAGTTGCTCGGGTTGAGCCCGCCCGAGTTGCACCCCTACCCACCCCTTCCCGACAGCCACCTCGTAAGCGGACTAGCATTTGCTCCATCCAGCAAGAATTAGGATCTGTTTTAAAAAAAATTAATTAATTCTTTTGTTTTTACTATTTTTTTTAAAAAAATTATCATTTCCTTCTAACTTTTTAAGTACATCTAACCTAGAAGAATCTAAAAAATAATTTTTAAATTTTTTTAATTAACAATTTTTATATCATAAATGTATATATAATTTTATTGTTTAAAGGATAGTAGTTATACATTTTATTTTTTCTGTTAATTTTATTAGATAAAAAATTTGAACAATGTCAGGGATACAAAATTTTTTACCAAAATTTGTATGGACTAACACTCAAGTGGGACTCAAACTGATGTGAGTATGGTAAAAAATTTGGGATGTCCTGCATTTTTGAAATTTTTTTTGACAAAGAGATAATTGTAATTTACAGAATCACAAATAGTAATTCATATTTTAAACAAAACTCAAGGGTTATATTTGTAATTTAATTTTTTTTTATTTTTTATTTTTTATTTTAGCTTTCGGTAGCCCACTACAACATATAAGGGTTTTAGAGACCAAATGTTTTAATTTATTTTTATTATATATGATCTTATTTTGTTTGATAGAATGAGAGAAAATTTTACTCTGGTACTGTGTGCTCTGTTTTTGTTTGCTAGAATGAGAATGAAATTTTACTCTGGTATTATGTGTTTTGTTTTTGTTTGATAATACTAGAGTAAAATTTTACTCTAATGTTATGTGTTCTATTTTTATTTGATAAAATGAGAGTAAAATTTGAGAGAATGTGTCACGACCCAAACCCGGCCCTATGGGTTTAGCACCGTAACCGGCCAGTAATCCGGGATTACCGAAGGCCTGCTTAACAGTAATACAGTAAAACAGAGTTCAGGGCCCGGAGGAAGCCAATACAGTAAATAAATAAATAATGTCCATTGAGCTGTGACAGTCTGTATGCCAAAAGATTTTTCATGCATTCCTACATGCAAACAGTACAGTCTATACAAAATTTACAGTCACACAGTAAAGGGACCTAATCCCTTGATAACAGTACAGTTAGTAGCTGACAGTCTATACAGTAATCCAAAACAGTACGGAGACGGACGGGGAAAAACAAAACACCCCAAAGCCATAACATGGCAACTCGGGACCTCGCAGTGAGGCACATAGGCTGGCTTGACAAAACTGGAGTCTAACCCACGCTCCTAGCTCCGATCTGGTGGCTGAGCACCTACATATATATATAAACAATGTGCTAAGCCTAGTGAATAACATAATGCGTAAAGAGGTTAAGAATGAAATGTCCTTACAGAAATGAAAACAGTTCATTAAACAATATTCCAGTCTTTCAGTCAGAACAGTTATTCAGTCATATGTGGTACATCCATTAGCATAGCAGTAAACAGTAGGTCTTAAAGACCGAACAGTAATGATGGTCATCAATCAGTACAGTAATGGTTCCATGCGGGAACCGACAGAGATCTCTATAACAGTAACAGTCAGTAACAGTAGGTGCTAGGGAGGCCACAATACAGTTCAGAAATAAAGGACATACATTCATTCAGTAAATAATACCAGTTCAGAAATCAGTTCAGTAAACAGTTCAGTATTCGAAAGATAATCATTTTGAACATATCTTTACACAATTGTTACTCACAGAGTTTGGGCTACGGTATGCTAGAGCGTGTTTCCCCAGTCGCCAACCCTACACAGTTCACAGGTTGAACACACACTAAGCTACACAGTTGGGAAATATTATGATTTAATCCCTAATTTGCCTTGGTGTGTTCTACATCTATATCCTCATTAAGATGCCTTAAACTAGGCCTAAGAATGCCTAGAATGGGATGAGGATGCAAAAATACGCTTAGAAAACATTTTGCAAAGTTTGCAGAAAATAGGAGCCTCGCTCGAGCGAACGAGCGAGCCTTCCTTCGCTCGAGCGAGCTTCCAAAATCAAAGGCTTCGCTCGAGCGAGAAATCCTTCGCTCGAGCGGTCTGTCGAAACAGTAAAAGTACTGGATGCTGAAATTTTACGCTCGAGCCACCAATCCTACGCTCGAGCATAGCTTCGAACAAAGGTTGGTCGCTCGAGCGAAGAATCCTTCGCTCGAGCGAAGAAGCCAAATTCTTGAATTTCCAGATTTGTCTCCTAAGCTCAAACCAAGCATTCTTTCACTCAAAACTCGACCTCTTGGGCCCAAATTCTGGAAAACACATCTAAATTCAATGTATAACAAGTTTCAAAGCTCAATTTACGAATTCAAGCCCCAAAGGTGAGTTAATTAAAACCATTTTTCAAACCCATTTTCATGAACATGGAGAAATGCAAACATGCATGGATTCAAACCAAATTCAACCTTCAAAGCTTGTCCAAATGGACTCATTTCTTCAAGAACATGATGAAATCATGGACTCAAGCCTAAACATGAACATGCATGTGCAATTTACTATGAACTCAACTCAAATTTCAACATTTCAACCATGCATGCATGAAATGAGTTCTAATTCAACACTATAGAACCAATCTATGTCTTAACTCTATAATTTTCCATGAATCTAGCAAGAATCAACCTTAAGGACATCAATGAGGGGTTGAAATTCATACCTAAGTCTTCAATTACAAGTGTGGAGGCTCAAACAAGCAAGGACCCCTTCTAATCTTCTTAATTTCCAAGCAAATCAACAAGATGAATGCACTCTCTCCCTCTCTCACTCTCTTAATTCGGCTATAGCAAGAATGAGGGGCTGAGGAGATGTTTTAATTCAAGTGTGATGAAGCTCAACAATAAGAATAAACTAAGGCCCACTCAATGGCAATTCCGTAAATAAAGCAACTTATATGTTTAGCTTATTTTAATCTAATTTAATCATACCTAATCACGTTTTCGATAAATATACCATTAAATCACACAAATTCCAATGATTCCAAAACATCAATCTATTTCCGATTCGGCCGCCAATAAGGCCTTCAATTTGCAGTTTAAACATAGAAACATGAACAGATAATCAAATAATCAAAAAGATAAAAATGCAATACAATAGATATGCTCAGTCAATTCAGTTCCAATTTTCAATCAGTCCGTTCAGTACTTCAGTTAGTTCAATTATCAGTCATAAGCAGTCCAGTTTAACAGTAATCAGTAGGTAATTCAGTGGTTTATCAGTAAACAGTATGGGGGTTGTTACAGAATGAGAGTAAAAATTTTACTCTGGTATTATGTACTTTGTTTTTGTTTAATAAAATGAAAATAAAATTTTACTCTGATTTTATATGTTCTGTTTTTATTTGATAGAATGACAGTAAAATTTTATTATAGTATTATGTAGTTTTAAACGATGAAACAGAGTAAAGGGAGAGAAACGGTTCAATCGTTTCATATTTGCCCATTTATATGGAAGTGTATTTCAGTCTTTTGATTGTCTTTTTTTAATTTGAGGGAGTTTTGGAACTATTATTTTATTCCGTGGGTTTCACAAAAAAAAAGACTTGATAAAAGGGGCTTTTCACCAAAGAGTAATGTTAGGGTTATCAAATTTTCTACCAAATAAATGACTAAATGTCTCACATGGATGGGTAGGAGAAAAAGGTTGTTAGGACAGGGTCTCCAGCGACAATGAGCACAACTGGCGTCCGGATAAGAACCAATTCCCATAGACGGCGCCAACTAATGATACGGTTTATTCCAAGGGATGGATCGGACTGATCCCAGCTCCTCAAACCCACGTCCGAATGATCAAGCCCACCAGATAACCTGCAAACAAGTTCAATGGGGAATGGGGTAGTCCCCCAGTGAACCCTCTGACGAGCAAGTTAATAGAGGAAGTAGAATGTAGATAGAGAGATTGGAGACAGAAAGCTTAACCTTCTTCTTGTCTTCAACGTTTGCTTATATCCTTTAGTAATCATTTCGCTGTCCCTTCCGACCTGCCCTCCTCGCCGAAAGTCTATGTTGTAGCTTACCTTATTCAGGGTAAGGTGGTGCTGTTCCGACGGAGAGGTGTTGTCGTAATAAATGCTGTGATGGGCTGCATTAATGGTGATGTGCAGTGGCAATAACTCTGCAGATCTTTGTCTGCTGATGTAGCTTGTCCTTTGCCTGCCATATGTCTGAATGTCATTGGCCCTTTGTGCCATGTTGGGTTCCAGCTGTTCTGGACTCCACCAACTGGGTTATGTATTGGGCTCCAAGTGATGGGCTTAGGTTGTTTGTAGTGGGCTATGGCCTTTATGGGATTAGCCACGTCAGTAGTCCCCCATTCCCAAGTGCAGCTTTAGTCCAACGAAGGGAATACTAATGAAGGGAAGGAGGATGTCAGGGAATGGCAGGATGGGGGTCGACCGGCAAAGGTGACCGACCGCGAAGGGTGGCCGAGTGGGAGGATCGACCTCTGCGAGGGCCGACTGCAAGGGTTGGCTGAGTGGGAGGGCCGACCACGAGGAGGGCCGACCGCGAGGTGGACTGGCCACGAAGGATGGCCGAGTGGAAGGGGCGACCACGAGGAGGGCCAACCGCGATGAGGGCCGACCGCGAGGTGGACTGGCCACGAAGGATGGCCGAGTGGAAGGGGTGACCACGAGGAGGGCCGACCGCAAGGAGGGCCGACCGCGAGGTGGACTGGCCACGAAGGATGGCCGAATGAAAGGGCCGACCGCGACAGGTGAGGTGGAGGAGCGCGGGGCTCAAGGGGTGGCGTGTCACGTGGTGATTTGAAGTGGAAAAGACAAGGTAAGGGGAGGAGACAGTGAATTGTGGTCGTACACGTGGCAACATCTCGGGGGGGGGGGGAAGATTAGGCGTTGGAGCAGAAATGAAACGATAGGTCATTATGGGTGTTGAAAAGACAGTTTTGGCGGATGATTTGAAAAAATTTCAAACTGGCGAACATTAATTGGGATCCTTGGAATGCAGGCAAACCGTGGGCTTTTGGCATCATTCGATTCACCTACGTATTTACAAAGAACCAAAACATTCCAAGTGTTACTTCATTTGTTGCTCACGATACACCTCTGCAACACTTCTTCAATTTCCTTGCGCCTGCATCAGAAGCGATTCGCAGACATACCATAGAAATGGCCCAAGAAGAAGCTGCGAATGTCAGGGTGGATCCACTTGGCGATGATGATGCAGTGGAGCTAGCGGAGCAGTATAGAACGGAGGGTGGAATGGGGAGGTTGGGGGTACCGGTGGTACGATCTCAGGCGTCCACCATGATAGCTGCTCCGAAGCCAATAAGCCAGGCAGAACCAGATCACTAGCATACAAAGACAAACAGATCCATCCTTACAGCGGCGGAGTTGGAGGGAATAAGGGGGAAGTACCAGATTCCTTCGGAAATAGGGTTGAGGTTGCCGACGTCTACCGAGAGGGCGTCGGATGTACGGCCGGGGGAATTTAGCTTGTACGATGAGGCATTACGGGGAGGTGTGAGGCTACCGCTGCCTCAAGTTGTGGTTGATGTGTTGAATAAACTAGATGCGGCGCCAGGTCAGTTGATGCCAAATGCCTGGAAAATATTGATGGCGTGCGCGAGTTCCTCGCCGCAAGCAACGGGAAGGTTGACCTTGACAGTAGATGAGTTTTTCTCGTGCTACAAGGCCTCCGGCCAGCAAGACACTTGGGTTACACTGCAAGCGGTGGCTGGACGAGGTCTAGTGGCCGGTCTGCCATCTTCGGTGAAAGGCTGGAGGCCAAGGTGGTTCTTTGTGGCGGCAAATGGCGGGGCGGGGGTTCGTACAACTTGGAAGGTGCCCACCAAATCGGTCGAGCCCAAACTGGACAAGGCGATTGAGGACCGAGTGAAGAGGGTGAGGGATTGGAGGGAGGAGAAAGGAGTAAGGTGGGACGAGCTTGTCCTACCGTCAGTTCTGTTTACCGTAAACTTGGGACCGCAGCCGTTGGGAGGGGGTCCAGAAAGGGAGGAGTTGGAGGTGCAGAGGAAAGCGGAGGAGGAAAGGAGGTTGTTCGCACAGGCGGACAAGTATAAGGAGTCCCAACTGGGGCCTGCTCCGAAGCCGGTCGCGAGAGAGAGGATCCGACAGCGCCCCAAGCCATTGGGGGAGAAAGACTTAGGCAGTTTTGTGCCACGACCGCCCCCAGTTGATCCTATGAAGAGGAGGTCGGACAAGGAGATGGAGGAAGCGGGCGTGGTAAAAAGGAAGAGAAGACTGAGGAGGAGTGAAGAAAGGCCTGCCGTGAAGATGAAGAGGGAAGTGGTGGCTGAAGAGACCAACATGGCGAAGGAGGCAGAGAAGGGAGCAGTGGAGGAGACCTCAGGAAGGGTTGCTGCCCAAGAAGTGGTGGGGGTCGTCCCAAGAATGGAGGTTGTAGAGATCGCCCCAGCAGTGGTGGAGGTCGCCTCACGGGTCGCGAGGGTCGCTCCCGAAGTGCAGGCAGAAAGTGGGGCGACTGGCCTTGAGCCAAAGTTAGGAGAACAGCCCCAGGGGGGTCCTTAGCCCCAGGGGGGTCCTGCGCCCCAAGCAGGGGGGATCGGTCTGACGACTGCGATGTACCATGCGCGCGCAGTGGATGGACGGCTGGAGGGAGAAGAAGGCCCAGCCAAGGCAGGTGCCGATCGCCTGGTGGCGATCGTGGAGGAAGCGGTCGTGCGCTCAGCAGCTAGATTTAATGAGGCTGAGCTGCTGAGGGGGTTATGCTCTGCTCAAATAGAGGTAACCACCTTAGCAGGGGCTCTGTTGAGAAAGCGGTCGAACGACATGAAGAGGCAATGAACAGTAATAAAGAGCTGGTCAGGCAGAAGGATGAGGCAGACGTGAATATTGACGATCTGTAGAAGGAGCTGGAGGGCGAGCGTGTTAAGGCAGTGGAGGAGAGGGAGCGCCTTCAGAAGAAGTTGGAAGCAGAGAGAGCCAAGGCGACTGCGGAAAAGGAGAGCCTTCAGAAGGAGTTGGAGGCAGAGAAAGCCAAGGCAACTGCTGAAAAGGAGAGCCTGAAGAAGGAGTTGGAGGAAAAGAGGGCTAAGGCTGCCTCTGAAAGGGCAACCCTGCAGAAGGAGCTGGACGGAGAGAGGGTGAAGGCAGCCTCTGAAAGGGCGGCTTACCCCGATCTGTATGTTGCAACAGTGGATCAGTTCAAGAGGTCTGCTGAATTTCAGATGGCAGTGGATGCCGCGGTCGCTAGCAGCTTGGCGAGGGAGGAGTCTAGAGGGGCGGGCCCGTCGAGGGCGACTACTGGGGGCAGAACTGAAGCAGAAGTTATTGATAGCTTCCAGCAGTCAGATTTCTACAAACACGAAATGGCTGAGTTCTGGGACAGTGACTGGAAGATGTTCAAACGTAGAGATGAAGAACTGTTCCCAGACTTAGACCTCAGTAGTGTAACAATTGGTGAGGACGATGTGGCCTAAACCCCCCTGGATGAGGGTATTGAAGAAGAAGAAGATCTCGTCTCTAGTGAGGAGGAATGAGTGAATAGTTTTTGTTTTGTGTTGTTTGTTGTTGTTGTTGTTGTTTTTTTTTTTTTTTTTGGATGGTTGTAATGAACTCATGTACAAATTGCTGAATAAATAAAATTGCAATTATGTTTTCATTGGATTGTCTGTGCTGGTAGAATTAAATTTAAGAATTAAATTGAAGCTGTAATGAAAACTCAATGCAGAGTAAAGTTAGGAACCCCTCAATGCAGAGTGAAATTTAAAATGTAATAAAATTGGAGTGGGGCTTGGCTTGTAAGGAAACAGGTTGGCTTGTAATAAAAACTCAATTCACACTTGGAATGTTGTGATTGAGAAGAAAATAACTTGACTTGTAAAGAAAACGTATAAGAACGTCTTTGGAATTTGACTAAGCAAAGAGTGGTGTAAAGACTTGGACCTGGAATTGTGACTAAGTGTGTCCACTAATTCCACAAGCATGAAGTTTGCATAGATGGCTTTGACCGAGACCTGTTATGCTTTGGCTGGCTGAGGCTTGGTTTGGCCGAGTACGGCATGCTCAGTCTGGATGAGGCTTCTTGATGCTCAGACGGGCTGAGGCTTTTGGATGCTCAGTCTGGCTGAGGCGTTTTAGTGCTCGATCTGGACGAGGCTTTTTAGTGCTCAGTCTGGCTGAGGCTTTTTAGTGCTCAATCTGGCTGAGGTTTTTTAGTGCTCGGTCTGGATGAGGCTTTTTGATGCTCGGACGGGCTGAGGCTTTTGGATGCTCAGTTTGGCTGAGGCTTTTGGATGCTCAGTCTGGCTGAGGCTTTTGGATGCTCAGTTTGGCAGAGGCTTTTTGATGCTCGGTCTGGATGAGGCTTCTGGATGCTCAGACGGGCTGAGGCTTTTTGATGCTCGGTCTGGACGAGGCTTTTTGATGCTCAGACGGGCTGAAGCTTTTGGATGCTCAGTCTGGCTGAGGCTTTTTGATGCTCGAACGGGCTGAGGCTTTTGGATGCTCAGTCTGGCTAAGGCTTCTTGGTGCTCAGACGGGCTGAGGCTTTTGGATGCTCAGTCTGGCTGAGGCTTCTTGATGCTTAGACGGGCTGAGGCTTTTGGATGCTCAGTCTGGCTGAGGCTTTTTGATGCTCGGTCTGGACGAGGCTTCTGGATGCTCAGACGGGCTGAGGCTTTTTGATGCTCGATCTGGATGAGGCTTTTTGATGCTCAGACGGGCTGAGGCTTTTGAATGCTCAGTCTGGCTGAGGCTTTTGTGAGTGCTACAATCAAAACGTCATTGAAACATCATATAGATGACTGAGATATATAATTGTTGGCAAAGAAAGTGTAACCCAGTTAATCAAAAAGTTACATTGCGTGAGAAGATATCAAGAATGTGTAAATTTGCCGAAAAGAAAATACAATAACTGATCAATACAAAAGTAGGAGCGTATTGAAAGTAACGTTTCAAGTGTTCGGCGTTCCATGGGTGCGGGAGGTCACGACCTTCCATGTCCTGAAGTCGGTAAGTGCCTGGACGTGGTCGGGCTTTCACAATGTAAAGTCCTTCCCATTTGGCTGCCAATTTACCCTCAGTCAGATTTTTGGTGGCAAGAGTTGCTTCTCGCAAGACAAGATCCCCTACAGCGAACTCCCTTGGTCGGACTTTGCGGTTGTAGTGCGTTCTCATTTTCTGTTGGTATGAGGCCAATCTGATAGCAGTGGTTTCTCTAAGCTCTTCAATTAGGTCCAGGTCGGCCCTACGGAGGTCTTCGGTGAGTGCTGGATCTGGATGTAAAACCTGGGAGTAGGCAGACCAACTTCCACCGAAATAACCGCCTCAGCGCCGTATGTAAGGCGGAAAGGGGTTTCCCCAGTGGGAGTCCGAGCTGTAGTTCGGTAAGCCCAGAGTACATTCGGTAGTTCCTCAGCCCAAAGTCCCTTAGCAGCTTCTAGCTTAGTCTTGATGATCTTCAGAAGAGAACGGTTGGTGACCTCAACTTGGCCATTGGCTTGGGGATGACCAGGGGAAAAGAAACACGGTTGAATCTAGACGTCTGTACAGAACTTCCTGTACTTGGCGTTGTCGAATTGTTTGCCGTTGTCGGAGACAATGGCCTGAGGGATGCCAAACGTGCAAACGATCGACTGCCAGATGAACTTGGTTGTGTTTCGTTCGGTGATGGTGGCAAGGGGTTCTGCATCTACCCACTTGGTGAAGTAATCAATGGTGACAATCGCGAACTTGGTTTGGCCTCGGCCGGTGGGAAGTGGACCGACCAAGTCGATCCCCCATTTGGCAAACGGATAAGGGCTGCAAAGTGTGATCAACTCTGTAGGAGGAGTATGGGGGATATTGGCAAAACGTTGACACTTATCACATTTGAGCACGAAATCGGTCGCATCTTGATTGAGAGTTGGCCAGAAATAGCCAGTACGGAGTATTTTGTGGGCTAAAGACCGGCCGCTCAAATGATTACCACAAATTCCCTCATGGATTTCCTGCATTACATAGGTTGCTTGAGCCGAATTGAGACATCGCAGGTATGGTCGTGAAAAACCACGTTTGTATAAGACGCCACTGACCAGGATGTAATTGGACGACCGGGCCTTGACTTTGGCGGCCTATTGTTGGTCATCTGGGAGTTCGCCCGTTGTCAAAAATAGGATGATGTCGGACGCCAAAGGGATGGGTTCGTTTTGGAGGAACTGTATTTCTTGTGGTTCGGATGAGATGGCCGGGTGGGCTAGGTATTCGAGGTAGACACCGTGGCTGAGGTCGGACTGGTCTGCAAAGGCCGACTGAGTCATCTCATTTGCCTTGGAGTTTTACGCCCGAGGTATGTGCTTGATGTGGAAGGTATTGAAGAGGCGAACGAGGGGGAGTGCCATATTCCTGTAAGCCCGCATTGTGTCCTCCTTTGCATCGAATTCCCCCGTAATCTGGCCAACAATGAGTTGGGAGTCGCTGAACACCCGGATGTGGCTGACTCCAATGTCCTTGGCGAAACGGAGTCCTACTATCAATGCCTCATAATCGGCCTCATTGTTACTGGTATTAAACAAGAAACGGAGAGCACATTTGAAATTGCCTCCCTCAGGGGCGGTGAGAATGAGGCCAGCCCCACTACCTTCCCTGCGGGATGATCCGTCGACATTGAAAGTCCAAGAATGCGGGTCTTCTGGCTCGGTAGGGGTTGGTGGGGGTGAAGGGGCAGTCGTTGGGGTAGGATTAGTGAATTCCAGGATGAAATCCGCGACAGCCTGTCCCTTAATTGCTGTTCGAGGCCGGTAGGAGATGTCAAACTGACTGAGTTCCACTGACCACTACATGAGTCTGCCGGAAATTTCTAATTGTTGCATGACCTTCTTCAAGGGTTGGTCGGTGAGAACCACTATGGAATGGGCCTGGAAGTAAGGATGGAGCCGTCTGGAGGCGGTGACCAAGGCCAAGGACAATTTTTCTAACAGCGGGTAATTCTGTTCTGCTCCCCTGAGAGCCCGACTGATGTAGTAGACTAGCTGTTGGACAGAGTCGTCTTCCCTGATAAGAGCTGCACTGACTGCGGTGCTTAAGACGGCTAAATAGAAGAAGAGGGGCTCGTCCGTAATTGCTTGTGAAAGGAGGGAAGGATTGGCTATGCACTGCTTCAACTGCTAAAAAGCCTCTTCAGACTCAGTTGTCCATTCAAAAGTTTGCCGAAGAACTTTGAAGAATGGTAGGCACTTATCTGTTGCGCGAGAAATAAAACGGTTGAGGGCGGCAACTCGGCCAGTGAGTCTCTGAACCTCCTTAACCGTTCTGGGTGATTGCATCTCAATCAAGATCTTGATCTTTTCGGGGTTAGCTTCTATGCCCCGCTGACTGACCATGAAACCCAAAAACTTTCCAGATCCTACGCCGAAGGCACACTTCTCCGGGTTGAGTTTCATTTGGTACTTACATAGGGTGGCGAAGGTTTCTCGTAGGTCGGTCAGATGATCAGCAGAGAGTTTGCTCTTGACTAACATGTCGTCGACGTATACCTCCATATTTCGATCGATCTGGTGATGGAAAACAGCATTGACCAAACGTTGGTAGGTGGCCCCAACATTTTTTTGTCCGAACGGCATCACCCTGTAATGATAGGTGCCTCGGTCGGTAATGAAGGAGGTGTGTTCCCGATTAGATGGGTGCATCAGGATTTGGTTGTATCCAGAAAAGGCACCCATAAAGCTGAGCATTTGGTGACCGGTCGTGGCGTCGACCAGCAAGTCTATGCGGGGAAGAGGATAACTGTCTTTGGGGCAAGCTCGGTTGAGGTCTGAGTAGTCGACACAGAGTCGCCATTTGCCATTGTTCTTGCGGACTAGGACCACATTGGACAACCATTTATGGTAATCCACATTTTTGATGCAGTGGGCCTCAAGGAGCTTGTCAACCTCTGCGGCTATGAGAGTATTGCGCTCTGGATGGAAGATGCGCTACTTCTGGCGGTAAGGTCGAAAATGGGGTTCGATGTTGAGGCGGTGAGTTATGAAAGAGGGGTCAATGCCCGGCATGTCTGAGTGGGTCCAGGCAAATACATCATTGTGTTCGATCAGAAGGGCGGTAAGGTCAGCCTTAGCTTGGGGGGATAGTTGGCTGCCGATCTTGGCAGTTTTGGGGGGGTTGGTGGGATCGATGGGAACCTCAACAAGCTCCTCCACCGGTTCTCCTCGGACCAGTTCGTCCTCATCTCGGACGTCGAGTCCTTCAATGATCATGGCCTCCTTTAGCTTGACTTCCTTGAGTGATGCGACGTAACATTCCCTGGCTATGGTCTGCTCTCCCCTTACTGTCTCGACGCCCAGGTCGGTGGGGAACTTTATGGCGAGGTGGTGGGTTAAAGTGATAGCTTGGAAAGCGTTGAGGGCAGTGCGACCAAGGATGATGTTGTAGGCAGAGGGACAGTTGACCACGAGGAAGGTAAGCAACTTTGTGGTCTGCCGTAGGTACTCGCTGATTGTGATAGGGAGGTCGATGGAGCCGATGGAAGTCACCCAGTCGCCAGTGAAGCTGACCAAAAGGGTTTGGAGGGGAGACAGACTTTCCTCCCCAATCTTGAGCTGGCGAAAACAGTTGAGGAATATGATGTCTGAAGAGTTGCCGTTGTCGATGAGAACTCGTCTGACCTTATAGTTGGAGAGGAGGGCAGAGATGACGAGAGGGTCATCATGAGGATAACAGATGCCTGTACAGTCGGCGTCTGTGAAGGTGATGGGCTCTGTCCACTGCTTGGGCTGTTTGGAGGGTCTGTCTACCATGGCTACTGCTTTGTCTAAGCCCTGCCTTATCTTTCTGAGCTCTGCCTTCTGAGCCGAGCGGGATGGCCCCCCACAAGCGAGGCCACCTGAAATAACTCGAATTTCTCCAACTGGTGGGGAGGGATTACCTGGAGGCCGAGGCTGTTGCAGAGGGCGATCATGGCCTTGATTAGGTTGGGCTGGCTGCCGGGGTGGGGTGCGCCGGCGATTGTTTCTAAGGGGCTCGGTTCTTTGCCTCTGTTGGGGACGGGTGTCCGTGAAGCGGCTAAGACGTCCTTGACGTATTAGGGTCTCGACCTGATCCTTGAGGTTGATGCAGTCATCAGTGTTATGGCCATGGTCCTGGTGGAAATGGCAATATTTGGACTGGTCTTTCCGATTGTGAGGGGTCCGTGAAGGTAGTGGCCATTTGAGAGGGTAGTCTCGTTGGATCTGGTGGAGGACTTGTTCCATGGGAGAATTAAGGGGTGTGTACCGCTCCAACCGACCGGGCGGTCGGGCTGGCGCCGACCAGTCAGCGCGAGGAGGTCGGTCAGCATAGTGGGGTGTTTGGCTGTTATACTGGGTGTTTCTGGGTTCCGAGTCTTTTCTCTTTTCTCTGGGGGTCGGGTTTTTAGTTATTGAATCATGCCGAGCGACTAGTGAGTCTTCGGCATTCATGTATTTCTGGGCTTTGGAGAGTAGGGTTGCCATGGAGGTCGGGGGATTTTTAGAGAGGGAGAAAAGGAAATCGGACGACCGTAGCCCAACCATGAAAGCCGTGAGGATGACCTTGTCATCGTTTTTCGCAACTTGCAGGGCTTCGGTATTGAAGCAGGTAACAAAATTGCGCAGCGACTCCCCCTCAATCTGACGGATGTTGAGGAGTTGGGTTACCGGGTGGCGTTGGCGCTGGGCTCCAATAAAATGGCTAAGGAAGGAGTTGCTGAGGTGCTGGAAAGTAGAGACAGAGTCTGCTGGTAACTGGCTGAACCACAGTCGAGCTGACCCCTTCATTGTTACGGGGAAAGCTCGACACATGATCTCGTCAAGGAAGGCATGGAGGATCATGAGGGTGCGGTAGGTCTCCAAATGGTCGACCGGGTCCGTCGTTCCGTCAAAAGAGTCGATGGTGGGCATTTTGAACTTGGCGGGCAGAGGTTTGTCCCGGATGGAGGCAACAAATGGTGAGTTGGCCGTGGTGGAGGGTTTATGCTGGATGTTCTGCATAACCCCTTGGAGCTGGAGCTTCATGGCTCGGAGTTCGGCGTCCCAGAGGGGAACGTTGTCACCATCGGAGAGAAACGGGGGTTGGACGCTGCTGGCTTCCCCCTCAGGGGCTAGTGCCACGACCGATGGGTGTGGCGGTGGAGGTGGTGGATTTATATGTGGGGGAGGGGGTTGCAGACCTTCCAAGTTTGGTGGATAGGGTTGCGAGAAAGTATGGCTCAGGGCTCGTTCTTGGTTGGGTGGAACATCTGGAGGTGGTGGAGGAGGCATAGGGAGATTTCTTTGGAGTAAAACATTTATCAGGGCCTAGTTTTGCTCGGCCATGCGGTTAATGCTGTTGGTGAGCTCAATGAAATACTGTGGTAGGTTGTTTGGATTAGGAGGGTCGGTTTGATGGTCGGTAGCATTATGGTGAGAAGCCATGGATCTAGTTGTGACCATACACTTGGATGGGTAGGAGAAAAAGGTTGTTAGGACAGGGTCTCCGGCGACAATGAGCACAACTAGCGTCCGGATAAGGACTAATTCCCACAGACGGCGCCAACTGATGATACGGTTTATTCCAAGGGATGGATCGGACTGATCCCAGCTCCTCAAACCCACATCCGAATGATCAAGCCCACCAGATAACCTGCAAACAGGTTCAACGGGGAACGGGGTAGTCCCCCAGTGAACCCTCCGACAAGCAAGTTAATAGAGGAAGTAGAATGTAGAGAGAGAGATTGGAGACAGAAAGCTTAACCTTCTTCTTGTCTTCAACGTTTGCTTATATCCTTTAGTAATCATTTTGCTGTCCCTTCCGGCCTGCCCTTCTCGCCGAAAGTCTATGCTGTAGCTCACCTTGTTCAGGGTAAGGTGGTGCTGTTCCGACGGAGAGGTGACGGAGAGGTGTTGTCGTAATAAATACTGTGATGGGATGCATTAATGGTGATGTGCAGTGGCAATAACTCTGCAGATCTTTATCTGCTGATGTGACTTGTCCTTTGCCTGCCATATGTCTGAATGTCATTGGCCATTTATGCCATGTTGGGTTCCAACTGTTCTGGACTCCACCAGCTGGGTTATGTACTGGGCTCCAAGTGATGGGCTTTGGTTGTTTGTAGTGGACTATAGACTTTATGGGCTTAGCCACGTCACAAATAAATTTTTTACAAATTAAACACAAATTGAACCGGAGTCACTTGGTTCACTTCACAGCTCTGTTGCCGTTCCAAAAAATTGCTAAGCAATTTCCATGAAACCAAAACACCATTGCCAGTAGCCATCCCCTTGAGGGACCAACCCTTCCCGGCTGCCACCTAGTAAGCCACCTCCCTAGAAAACTAGCATTTACATTTAGCCAATCCAACAAGCATTCGGATCCGCTAAAAAAATCTTATTTTTTTGAGAAATATTTTGAAAAAATTACATTATAGTGGTATACTGTCTGAAACTAATTCCAAATTTATGAAAAATATTATAATTTTAATCATTAAAGTCTATAAAATTTATCATAAATTTATAATATTTTTTTTAAGGAAAAAAAAAAAAAGACAACTGATTTGTTGTTTCCTCAATTTTTTTTGTTTTTAATTTTTTTTTTTTTTTTTTTTTTGTTTTTAGGTTCCTCTAATATAGAAGAATCTCAAAAATAGTTCTTTTTTTTTTTTTACAAGAATTCAAAAAAATCACTAAAAACAAAAAATCAACTATTTTTTACTTTTTGTTTTTATTGAATATTCTTCAATCTTTTTCTTTTTTTTAATTTTTCTAACCAGTAAAATCTAAAAGTGTAAAAAAAAATTAATCTTTTTTAAACAAATCAATATAAAAGCCAAAAAAAAAAAGGTCGACCCAAAAGGCATTGACAAAGTAATTTACTTGAACATAACAGTGTCACCCCCAAGCCAGAGAAACAAACCAAATTTATTAAGAATGGCACTTTATTTGGTTTCAGTTTTTAAAAAGATTTACTTTCTCGTTTTTCATATTTTTTTATTTTCACTGAATTTTTTTAATATTTTAAGTAATTTTTTTAATTTTTAGACACGTCTAGTATAAATACATTTAAAAAGTATAATATTTGTAAAAAAAAAAATTTAAAAATTCACTAAATACCAAAAATACAAAAAAAAAATGCTAAATTTCAATAAATTTTTCTTATTTTTGTGTATTTATTAATTTTTTAAAATATTTTTTCACAAATATTTTACTATTTAGATACATATAAATAAGGTGCATATAAAAAAGTTTAAAAAATCATTTAAAATTTTAAAAATATTCACTAAAAACAAATAAAAACGAAAAACAAAAAAATCAATTTCTAGAAAACTGAAACCAAACATACTAATTGTGTTTCTTAATAATTTAAAGAAAAATTAAAAGAAATTATTTGTTATCTTGAGATGAGAGAGTTTAAATCTAAACTTAGTGAAATTGCGGGAGCTCCGTTTCGATGATCTGAATCATTCTTTTAATAGTGTTTTTCGTATGTGTCATCCATGAAAAAAGTTAGATTGATCTAATAATTGTAAGTTATATATTTTATCACATTTATTTCTGAAAAAATAGACAACAAGTGTCTTTTTCAAAATAGGTTATCCATTTTAAAAATTAAAAAAAATACAACAAAATGAAAATGTGATTGTTAGATTAACTTATATTTTTTCATAAATGATATACATAAAAAAATCCCACAAAATGAATGATTCGAATAATTAAAACGGGACTCTTGTTAAGCCCCACAAATCTCTCAAATTCTCTCATATTTAGATTTAATCTTGAAAAAAAATCAACTTATAAAAATAAATGTACAAATATATATGATTCTCAAAAATATATATCTATATTTATACGAAGCTCTTTCTTGCTTATGTTTTGTCTTTCTATTTCATATTTTTCCCTTTTATTTTGTATAATTTAATAATGGTGACCTATATGTTAACTTTCTCATTTTACCCTTTTTTTTGGTAATATTAACCAATATTGGTGGTTCTATTTTGAGTGAAGGTTTTTTTGTAATTATGCAAACATTCTTGGTCAACTATGAAATATAAATCTTTTATTTTTTAGCAAATTACACACTCATAAGGTTTGTTTAAAATATGAATTAGTCTTATAATACTAAAAATTACAACTATCGTTTATTATAAATTTTAATTTAACACAATAATCAGGAAAAAAAATAACTACTCTCCTATACAACAATAAATTATCAGAATTGTTCATTGAAAAATATTGCTCATATCATTAAAAAGTTTTAATTGACTTAATACTTTATTTATTAACAAAATGGTTTTCATAATATTAAAAATTGTTAATGGACTTAATGATTTATTTATTAATAAAATTAATTATTTATTATATGAGTATGATTTATTTATTAATAAAATAGATCATTATTAGAAGATTTGTTATATGCATATGAATCTAAAATAAATGAAAACAAATTCATTAAAATAAATGAAAATTCTTCTAAAATAGTTTTTAAAAAATCAAATCAAACAAAATAATTTGTTAAAAAATTTAGATTTTTGAAATCTAACGCACCTGCTTCTGCTTCTGCTTCTGCTTTTGCTTCCTAACTCTTTATTATCTCGACCCAGAGCTTGGTTCTCGTTGTGTTCAATCATCAACCGAGGTTGACCCACAACCTACTTCTTAATCCTCCTAGAAATTACCCAACTGAGTTGATATCACCTGCGATTTGGAATTCACCGAGTCTAGAGATCAACTCCCAAACCCCACAATCAAGTATGCCATTGTCATAAACTTTGTGTTCTTTTTGCAGATGTTTGTATTGATTTTATATGCTTGTGTGTTCTCTTGGTGTTTGTTAGCATATAACTTGCACACAATGTGCTTGACAATATGTCCATGAGAGAGAAGTCATTTTGTTAATATACATTTTTGTTTATGAGATGCCAATTTCATGTTAACATATGATTTATATATTGTTAAGAAAAGATTGTGGACCCCTTATATTTTGTAATCTCTTTCTGCAAAGCTTGGAAAGAAAAAGAGGGACAAATATGAGATTTTTCATGGAGAACAATTTAGATGTTTGACTAACTTTTTTAGAGTCAATTTAAGTCTTATCACACACACACTCACACACACACATATATATATATATAAAGTTCGATTGTTGTTGGACTAATTTGTTGATGTTTATTAAGCTTTGGGAGTCCAGGGTAGTTTGATGTAGTAACCAACTTACTGACTACCACTCATATTTCACTTGTCACTAAATGTTACGTTATTATAATTTTGGTTCCATATTTCTTTTGTTACAATTAGAATGGCCCCGTTTGGTGTAGCTGTTAAAACAGCTTATAGATTATAGCTTAACAGATTATAGATTATAACTTTAATCAGAAGTTGTTAATCTGTTTGGTGTAGCTGTTGGATTATAGATTTAAGTTGCTGAGTAGTGTTTGTTAAATAAGCTGTGAAATAGCTTTTTCAATTAATTTTTATTTTTTATTTGTCTACATTTCTCATAAAAAATAATAATAATAATCTATAGTCCATTTGAGTCTTTTTCTATTTTTAAAAAAATAAAAAATAAAAAAATTTAAGAGTATAACCATAAATTAGCATGTCCACAGCAGAAGCTGATAATCAGAAGCAAGGGGTGAGCAGCTTCTCAGAATCAGCTTTTTTGAGTTAAAATAAGCTGTTAGAATCAGAAGCTGTTTGAAATAAGTTTAACCAAACAGTCCAAAATAACTTTTTCAAAGCTAAAAGCCATAAGTTGGCTCTGAAAAGTTGAAACAAACACCCCCAATGAGGGCTGCTTGATTTCTTGGACTTTTAATTTTATTAGTGGTTGGGCACGTGCATTGCATGTGGCACATGATTTTTCATCAACAGTTAATATTGTAATTATGCGTATTTTTTAAATTGGTATGTGATATATATACAAAGTATAAAGACTTGTATGGTTAAATTGATATTGTAGACACCCCATTTTTGACCGACCTAAAGACTCAGACGTCACCGATTGAGCGCTTGGTGATGTTGCATATCGTGCTCGTTCAGAGGTTTCAGAGTCTCGGCTGCGAGCCTTGCCTCCGGACATCCGGACTCTTTCATGCTTTGCCTCGGTTTGCGAACCAGGCTCGGTTTTCTCTGTTTCTCTTCCACAAGGGAGGGAGAGGTCTCGTAGACCATCTCTCAGTGGCCGTAGGCTACGATTCGTGGTCGTAGGCCATTCTGCCCATTTCGGAGCCCGGTTCCCGATTTTCGGAGCCGTTGGCCGTGTGCCTCGGTTCGGGACCGCTTAACCACCTCCGTTTGCTCCAGTTTTTGGCGTGCACCTTATTTACTCCCTTTTGAGGGACACTGTGGTCCGAGAGACTAACTTCATGGTCGAACACCACTTCCGGTGCCTAACAGTCAGTTTTCGGGGCCTCGGGCTGCGCGTTTTGGCCCTCGAACCTTCATTTTGCATCGGTTTTGGTTCATTTTTGGTGGAGACCTCTGTTTCATTATTAGAAAGGTCGTAGAGGGGTGGGAGGCCGGTAATTGTTCTGACAACCAATTTTATTCCTTCATCGCCCTCCGTCGCCCGTTTTTCTCACTTCAAAGCCAATATTGACCACCCCGGGACCACTTTCTTGAACCCTAAACCACATATTTGTGTTGTAGAAACCTGGGAGGCCACCAATATCATATGGCCGGCCAGTAATTGTGATTGAACCTTTTGAACCCCTTTGAAAAGTGGGTTGTTCTCTCTCCTAGTTCACTTTCTCCAGATTTTGACCACATGGCTGTGTTGAGCACACATGGGAGGCCACCAATATGTGGTGGCCGGCCACTAATCTCACCTGACCCTTTTGACCCTTGGCCGACCGGCCATGGGGAGGGCCGGCCGGCCACCTTCAAGCCCAATAACCAGCCGGCCTTGCTCCTTGCTGCAGGTACATTTCAAATGTGCATCTCTTTTCCCCCCAGATTTTGTATCCGGGGGGCCATTCTTTTTGGGGGAAACTTGAATTCATTTCCCCCCCATTTTTCCCCCCTTTTCTCCCCCTCTTTTGCCTATAAAACCAGCCTCCCAGCTCTGGTTTAGGGGTTAGAAAATTTGCCTTTGAGCTCCTATATTGTATCTCTCTCTCTCTACACTTCCAAGCTTCAAACCTCTCAAGTCCTACACTCATTTCTACACCACCACCTAGCACCACACCACCACTTCATTCCAGCAGCTTGGAGGGCCTTCTCAGAGCTTTGGAGGCACCTTTTCTCAAGCCAAAAGGCTGCTAAAGTTTGGTCTTCAAGGGTGAGTAACATTTCCCCTCTTTTAAGCTTATTTTTGTATCCTATCTAAGCCATTCTTGCTTGCACTTTTGGGCTCCGACCCTAACTAAAAATAGCATTTTTTTGAGTTCTTCTTCATGTTTGTTTAAGGGCCTCTCACTGTTTGAGGCTTCCCTTTGGCACTTGCTTCATTACCCCTCTTGTATCCCTCTTTCTTGCATAGCATAGCATTTTTGGCCTATATGTAAACTGTTTTGAGCTCTGTTGTAAACTATAAAGTGGCTTATTTGAGCCCCTCTTCAACATTGTAGAAGGACTCCTCACTAATTGAGGCTTTTATCTGTCACTTGCCTCTTTACCCCTCTCTTGGCCTTATTCTTGCATGCTTTGTTAGCCCTTTGTGCTTATATTTTTGGGCTCTGGTCCGAACTGTAAATAGTCTTATTTTGACCCCCTCTTCATGTTTGATCAAGGGTCTTTTGTTGTTTGAGGCTTCCTTTTTACTCTTTGTGTTTATACTCTCTATTGGCCTTATTTTGCATAGTATTT